>OZ018403.1:2121984-2303547 GCA_963969585.1 Drosophila helvetica
GAACTTAGTAGATTTTATTTACTTCATTTAATCCTAAGAAATACTCGACTTGGCATCTGCATCTGTGATTAAATTTTGATCTACAATTTATTAGAGCTTTTTTCCATGTTTCTTAGAGCCCAATATTGAAAGCATCAGGGATACGTTTTTGTTTAATATTTCAAGACTTTTTAAAGATCAAAATTCACTTTGATTTCTATTCCAACACACTAGGGGATCATTTTATTTATTTATTTAAAGCTAAAGAGCGAATTATGGCTTTTAATTAGATGATTTTTATGATTATATTATTAATAGAAATAGCTAATATTTAATATCTGTGATATTTTTCTAATGACAGTACGTGCTTTTATTTAGATGACTTATAATAGCAGTCCTTTGTTCAATGTTCAATAAATTCCTAAAAAATGTCTATATATTATAAAATAAAAAATAAAAAAATATAAAAAAGAACTTCGAAAAGTAACAGCTTGAATGTGTTTTTTCTAGAGAACTTATTTCCAGAAAATGTTTTTTAATAGTTTTTCAAAATTATTTTCATAATGATGGAAACAGCCTTAGATGAAAGGCAGATCCGCGCCCATGGCCAGGCGCTGGCCGCGTATCCACTCATGTATGCAGATACTCTCATTACGTGGAGATACTCTCAGCTGCAGCTGCAACTGCAACTGCAACAAAAACTGCAACAGCAACAGCCAGGGCAGAGGACACAATTTTTCAACACGCTCACGCACTGCTGCACCTGTATGAAATATTATATCTCCATCTCTGTAAGCTGCCTCTGGGCCTCCTTGTTGCTCTTGTAAAAATGGAAAATTTTTAATTTCCAAAACTAACAAATACAACAAATTGCACGTGGGCAGCGAGAGAGAAAAACACACAGACGGGGCACAGGGACACTCTCTTTCTCCGGGCGGAGAGAAAGGTTACAGCTTACAGTGACTCCAAGTTGGTCTTCGTCCCGGTACAGTGTACTGGGTACTGGATACTGGATACTGGGTTTTTCCTCGCATTTTCCGAGCTCTGCACAATCAGCAAAAGTCAGCCAGCTATGAACAAAAGTTAAACAGACAAAACAAAGTGCAAAGTGAAGGGGGTGGCGGGTGCAGATGGGCGATTGGGTGGGGGGTTGGGGGTTGGGATCATGCAGTTGACATTTATAAATTTCACACGCAGGGGGCGTGAAATGGCGACGCCATTTTAAAGTTGAAACATTTGCGTAATTAGCAGCAGAGCAGCGGTCTTTGGTGTCCTGAAGGTGGAACAGGACACAAAAGGGGCGGCAGCCCACGCCCACGACAACGACAACGCCGACACCAAACACCGAAAACAAGTCAAGGGAACAACTTTAAGTGTTTGGCGCAAATTACGTACCAAAAACTTAATTAAATTGTAACCATTTGTCGATCTTTTTGCCGCACTGTCTTCGCTGTCTGTCTTCTCGCCGGTTGCTGCTGCTGCTGCTGCTGGCCGTGTTGGCTTTTGGCCAACTGCATGTTCCCAAAACTGAAACTGTGCAAACTCTGACAATTAACTAATGTCTGTGGGCGGATGGGGTACTATGTGGGGTTCTCATGGTTTACTTATGACATTGGTTTCTGTTTTGGTTACGAGATTTGTTTTCCAACAGCGGATAAATTGTAGCAACTGCTTTTCTTTTTTTGGGAAGAGTTGTGAAGGTGATTGGCATGACCGTTGAGGATAGCCATATCCGTATGACCACTGTGTGGATTGCTCGAGGAAAATATGGTCTATAGTCCTGGCATTTTGAGCCTGGCCTTAATATCCAGCAAGCTAAACAAAATCCACAGATTCTTATCGATAGGAATATTTATGCGACTATTATTACTGAAGCAAAAGTGAAAGATGGCGGAAAAAACTGTTCGAAAAACAAACAAGAGAGATGCCAATTTTCCACGTGATTTTTTCAAACTAAAACTTTTAATAAGAGCAGCATTTTGACATTTTGGAGCCTCCATCTGGGCTGTACTTCCTCCTCTTTTCTTGGCCACAATATATGCTATATATGAAGATATCGTTCCGTACTTGGGCCCACTTCCATGACTTGATCTTATTCAAAGGCCAGATCTTAGTACGTGTAACTTGGGCATTAGCTATGACAGCATTTCAGTTCAACAGTTTGACTGAATATCAACCAAATTTCCGACTCCAAACTATAGCTAAATTATTATTGTTAAAAATAGGTTCTCTTTTTTTTCGATTGCATCACTACTTACATATTTAAAATTCCAGTCCTCCCCTCTTCAATCTATTACAGCCACGAAGACTTCGAAGACCTTCGCGAATTGGTAAATAATTGATGGGTGAGTTGCTTCGATGGAAGGGAGGGGCGCGGCACCCTAATAAGTAATATTCTCCAGGTCGAGAGTCAAGAATAAAACTCAGCGGCACTTAACCCCCGACCCATGAGGACGATGACGCCCGGGAACTATTCGAGAAGTGGCACTCTAGGAGAGGTTAAGGTCAGCATTGCCTCGAGGCCCATTCCAGTAGTGGACTCGGACTCGAAGCCTGAGAAAGACCCAAGGAAGTTACCATCCAAGATCCCGAGACCAAGGAAAAACCTCAACCCCCCTGCTGCGCAGCTCCAGAGCCTCATAACGACGGAAGACACTGCCGCAGTCGACACACGTATGCTTGATCCCCTCATCTGGTTTCCCTTGGGTCCTTTATTACACTCCCTTTCAATCCAAGTTGAATCTTACATGCCGACCATCGAGAAGAATCGTCTATGGGCCATTGAGAAACAATACCAAATGCTGGAATCCCTTCAACCGAGTCTTGTAGATCTTGTAGATCTTAAGGATCGTTGCCAGACTGCCGTTAATTCGGGCTATATGTTGCACTACGATCAACTGGAGCTCGAGTTCGAGGCGTCCCAGCAGAAAGAGAAGCTCCTAGTCCACCTAAAGGGTTTTCTGGTACGACTGCTTACAGTACGACACACTTTGACCTCAGGACTCAGGCCTCAGGCCTCTCCCTTTCAGCTGAGGAAGCAGAATGAGCTATTGAAGGCGCGGATCTTAGGGATTACTAAGGACCTCAACGCACAGATGAATCGCCTCCAGGCGGACCTCGAGGTAAAGTTGAAGGCGGAGCAGGAAAACTCTCACTCCAAGTTGGAGCAGCTGCAGAAGATTCTGCTGGACTGCGAGGCACAAAGAGACGAATACAAAAGGCAGATGAGGAAGAAGGACAACACCATCGAATCG
Organism: Drosophila helvetica; assembly: GCA_963969585.1. Classification (NCBI taxonomy): domain Eukaryota; kingdom Metazoa; phylum Arthropoda; class Insecta; order Diptera; family Drosophilidae; genus Drosophila; species Drosophila helvetica. Next base: position 2,125,218 of record OZ018403.1, read on the forward strand.
ATAATATCTGAGTCGAACAAGATAATGTCTCTGTGAGTAGAGCCACCCACCATTTCCCAGATTTCCCAGTGCCTAAGCTATCAATCCCCAAGCAGCAATGTGAATCTGATGGATCTGTTCAAGGAGTCGAGTGCTGAGCTGGTCCAGGCACGGAAAGAGCTCATCGAGAGCAGGCGGAATCGTGTGGATTGCATCGAAGGCAAAGATCAGATTATGGCCGATTTGATGCTTAAAGAGGATGCTCTGAGGCAGAGTATGCAGCCAGTGATTTCAGATCTGGAGCACTTCAAGTCGGTGCTACACCAGTCCCATCAGCTGATGGGCGAAATAAGGGAGCGGGCGAATCACGACCACATGATGATATCGAGGTGCAAGGAGGAAATACAACTCTGTCGTCTGAAGGATATTGAAAGCCAAAAAACATACCATAAGCTGATTTTGGCATCTGCCGACAAGGACATGCAGATAAATCACGTCGGTTCTCGAGGGATTGCCTCTAAAGTATGTCTGTAATATATGTATGTATCTCTGGTTACAGATGCACCACAAGCTGGACTCGAAGGAGGAGCAGCTACGCCACGCCCATGAAAAACAGGCGCTCCAGGAGCAGGCGATCCGACGCCTGGAGGAGTTAACGAAAGGATCGTCCGAGTACCAGTTTCAGGAAGCGAAAGACAATGGGAATCAGCAGGTTGAAAAACTAGCGCAGAAGCTGTGAGTACTCTTTTCTCGCCCTAATATGATTCAAAACGAATTTCATTTTTCAGTGAGGAATTCTTAGACTTTCTAATGAACAAAGGAAAACCCCCAGCCATAATTGATCACCTTATCCGCGTCATCAATCTGGATATACAGATGCAAATCCTGAGTCTCGGGTTTGTTGGGGCAACGCTGGGAGCCTCTTAGAGCCGCTGCATAATCAGATTGTTGATCCAATTTGTTATAAATACACCTTAATTTTTAAGATAACTATCAGTCAGGCTCTTGTTTTCCCTTACTTTTGCGTTTTCAGTCAAAACGTTACATTTTTGTTCTTAGGGGCTTCCGTTTTCACTAATTTGTATCACATTTTCTGATGTCCGAATAGCATACTCTTACCGCTCTCTGATCGCCCCCAAGATCCACACGATTCTCAAGCGGCCTCAGCTCTTAAGCTATTATTAATTAGCCCCCAATTCCACCTACCAAGAAGCGAATAAGTGAAAATGTGCATTCAATTATAACGAATATATTCGTCCCATCGTTGGATTAACAATTTTATCCGAACTCATTTAAGCACTATCTATAATTGAGCATACCACTGATCTATGTAATACGATAATAATTTACAATTTATAATGTTAAATAAAGCAATCCCATTATGAAATCAATGCTCACAAACCGCTCTCTTCAGTTCAATAAACACTACCTACCCTTTCGCTTTGGTGGAGAACTCCTTCATTCATCATTAACGACATCGTTTAATATTGCTCTGACATATCTGCCTGGCCTGTGATATTGTGCGTAAAGTTGAGCGATAAGCGGACAAAATTTGTACTGCCTGCCCACCCTCAGTCCCAGCGCCAGCCCCACCCCCGATTTCCGTAGTCAATCGTCCGACATTTCGGTTAGCATCGAAGCATTATCAATCTCGCATCTCTCGGCAGCAACATCTGAATCATCGGCATAATGGTCGCCGCTGTCGGGGCACGTTTGTCGTTTTATGCCGTCGCGTCGTCTGCTTATGAGCATTATATCTGCATTGTCACCTTGTTGGCCATTTAACATGAACGCCCGAAAGGACACTCCGACCCGCCATTCCACCTGTCATCCCTCTTATCGTTCTGGGAGGCCGGCCCCATGCCGTATTCTCTGTGTCCTGTGCCATGGATTTAAGGACATCGCTGTCATCGTTACTGTTACGGTCACACCTCTCTTCCAACCTATAACGTGTTGTTGGAGACAGAGTGAAAAAGTTGGCGAAAAAAACGATGTCCTTTGTTTCGTTTTTTTCAAAGATTGACTTTCCGTTGGTCCCGCCTCCGAGAGATTTGCCCCTCTGTGTGGGCTTCAATTAGTGGATTGGGACGCACAGTGGGTTCGATGTTATCAGAAAATATATGCTATATAGAAAATATACAAAAATGTGCCTTCTTTTGGGGTGGATAGAAAACTGGAAAAATTTGAGAGTAAGGACTTTGATATAGTTTAAATAATATTGAGCCAGAAGAGTGTTAAATATAGTTTATTTTAATCAATTTTGAGATTTTGCAGCCTTATTTCTTTTCTACTTCAAATAAAAAAAAAAAACAATAGAAACTACGCAAAAAAAAATAAAAATAAAAAAAATAGAGAGACCCCGAAACGCGCTTCGCATTTATCCTAACGTGCTCATTTGAGTGGAATCACTTAATGGTTTTATACGCTTATCATTATCCTCCCAGTAACGGGCGGAGTCCGCCCTCCGCTCCGCTCTCCGCCACTAACCAAGGGCGGCAGAGAGGCGAGTCGGGTCGAGGAGGCCCGTCCTCTGTGTCCTTCTGTGCTTCGTGGCAGTTGATTCAATCAAAATTTGTGTGCGTGTGGCAAGCAGCTAGCGGACAATTTTTATCTGGCGGATGTTTGGCTCGCTCGCTGTCAGCGCTAAAACTGTTTGCGCCCAGTCATTGTTTTAATGCGTACATGGGCGATACACACACACACAGATACACACACACATGCACACATAAACAACAACGCGATTTCTGCGCTTAATGTTTCACTTTTCAGAGCGTGACAAAAGCAGAGGCAGAGGCAGAGCTGGAGGACGACAGGCACAGGGCGAAAGGTCCCGGGCGCAGCCCACAAATAAGGAAGTAATATGTCGCCGCCATCGCCGCCCGGCTCTCCGTGCACGGCCATCAAATCCAGACGCAGACGACACTTCATTGGGTTCTGCCTGTGCCCAGGACTGGGCTTGGTGTTTGCCCCTGGTAGCAGCTCCCGTGGCGCTTTGGTGAATGCTCTTTTTGTGCTTCGACCCTGCGGCACACGGAATCCTTCCTTCACCCTTCCAGCCATTGTCAATTGTTCGGGCTACATTCCCAGCAATTGGTAGAGTAACTAGGCATTGATCGACTACTGCAATAAGTCCAAGGTCCATGTTTTGAATTTACATTTTGCCTAAATTTGTTATTAGTTTCTGTTAAATAAATAATTTTAAAATTACATATAATAAAATGTCTGTTTTTTGTATTTTAAACTGAACTCAGAATTCCTAGGACTGTAATCATTATATCATACAAAATATATACCACAATCAAAATTAATTTATAATTATAAGGAAATTCTTTAGTAATAATTAGCGTAGTAACTTTTATTATTAATTATAATTAAAAATTATCCAGAATAATCAATTGATGATATTTATTTGTTGAAGAGAAAAAGTTGAACAAAATGTATACATATCCTTACTAATTACTAAAAAAATGAATACATATGTACTTACACACGTTTTTAGGCTACAAAAAAAATGTAAATATTGGTAAAACAGGAAAAAAAAAATGTTTACTTTTTGGGTATGCAATTTTTATTTTTATTAATTTCATAGAGAATATTCAGAAAATCCCAATTAATAGATTAAAAAGATTATTTTAAGAGCAGTTTATTGGTATATTTCATTTAATCATTTCTATTCAAACTCCGAATTTCTCCTATTATTTATTTCTATTTCAATCATTCAATCAATCGGCTACTCCTCAACTACTGGATATTCCCTTGGTCGATCTGTGATTCCTCCCGTGACATTTATCTTTATCTGGTTTTCCCTTTCTTTTCATCAGTTTTTCTGCTGCGCTTCGCCGTTCCACATCGCTTCACCTCCACCGTCCACCGCCCACCGTCCACCCCCTGCCGCTGCTATTGCTGATGCTGTCAAAGGCATTGAACCGCATTTGTTTAAAAGATTGATGACCAACAATTGACTGTGAGCGCCACCGCCCCCCACCACCACCCCCCACCCGTCATACCCAATCCCCTCCCATTCAGAGCCCTCTGGCATGTGAAGTCCGACTGTTCCTGAGGATGTGCGCTCCTTATATTTATGAGCCACAAATCTTGACAGACTTTTGCAAGTCTTGCGGAGATCGAAGATGTGGGAGAATCCAACATCCATGACCTGTAAAAGTTGCCAAATAATTTCATTAATCTAATGTACAACAATGTGACTTGTCACTTGTCAGCTTTCGGGTGTTTCCAGGCCCAGGACTTGTTTGAGGGCGAATCAGTTCATATTAGTTTTAATGCCGAAAGGACGGGGCACAATGGCAGGAAGGAGGGGGAGAACTCACTTAGTGCATCCGAAACTTTGCCGCCGACAACATGTCACTGATTTTATGCCCAGGATCGAGGCAGGACAGGACAGGACATGGCACTTTTAAGAGGCTGTCCTTGGGAATGTGTCGCATGCAGGCAGGCAGCGATGCATCATCATGGTTGTCAGAAACATTTACTCGACATTTAGCTTATGCCACGTCCAGATGCGAGACGAAAAGGGCACAGCATGGATGGAAGGATGTAAGCTAAGTAGGTTGAGGATCTCCAGGGAGGGCATCTTAAGAAGCTCCTCCCAAGTGAGTTAAAAGATGATGACCTGATAAACCATTCTCCTGCATACCAATCCCGAAAGTTGGATCAAGAGATCAAGATCAAGTCGAAGAGAGGAATTGTTAAGGATAGTTATGTTCCTTATCGTATCTGTACTCATTTATCTATATAGAAAGATGAAGGAGTTTAAAAGGCAATGAATCAACATGGAATGTTGATATCTTTGATTTTTTATATATTATATTTTACTGTTAATTTAACTCTATTGGTCTTTACCGACATAAGCAGTGGACCCTACGCAGAATCATAGATATATAAATTAAAGTCCAGGCCATGGTTACGCTTCGATTTGAATTTGATGGTGGCAAACGTGTAGGTCGGTCCCCCCTCTACGATTGAGGCCTCGCCACCTTTTGTGGGCTTGTTGTCTTCAATCACAATGGCTCCGATGCTCCTGATGTTTTTCTGCAATTAAAGGACTCAGATTTTGGTTGCCAATTGCTTGCAGCCATTCCTCTCTTACATCCTGCTTGAAAGTTACTTGTCTTTCGGTGACGCGAAAGAACTTGTGAGGCTCTTTCACATGCGTGGAGTAGAGTAGTCGTGCAGTGGGGCTTTGCTGGCCAAAGACCACGCTCTTACTCCGTACGACCAGGGGGCTGACGACGACAACAACTGCCACCACAATTACGCAGAGGCGGATAATACGCCTCAGGTCTGTCATAGTCCTTCCAGTGTTTCGGATCAGTTTCAAATAAGAACTGATTGCTACCCATGCTCGGAGACCGTGAAAACCTAAGCTAAGCGAATCAGAAAAGATTGGTTGGATTCGCCTAAAGTGGAACACTATTCGTTAGTACTTGAAGCTCTGCTGTAGTTCTAAAAACATTGACTCGAACATACATAGCATAATAATATTAATACGAAGAATAGAATGGCTTCTCAAGGCTGGCGAACTTAGGGATGGACGACGCTTGAAATAATTATACAAAACTATCGATAAATGAACTTTGTTAGGCAGTTCAGTTCATTGAAAAATTAGTTTAAAATATGGATTGGATATTCCATCACAAATTGCAGTATCTGGCTATATCTTCAACTGAAAGGCACTCTTAAAGTAACACCTTATCTACCAAGGTTACAAGACCAGAAAATCCACACAAGCGACAGCCCTGAATACAAGAGTCAGGACTACTTTATTACCAACAGACATATACTCCAGCCCACCTCCCCCCTCCCACTGAAACCATTGAAAGGACGAATAGCCATTTGTGATGCTTTTCATTAGCAGCCACAGATACAGATACAGATACCACTCGCACCGCACTTTCGTTTGTATCGTAGTATCTATAAAATGTCTTGGCCTTGCTCTTTTATTTCTTATTTCTCGCCTGGCTTTGTGGGGAGTTATTAACCCTTAACCACACGTTACCATTTATTACCCACACTGTCAGCCGCACACACCCCAAGTGGAGCCAGGCCCGGAACCGGCGCGTTAAGCTGACAATGGCAGCACTTTTTTCTCTCTCCTCGCCGCTCCTCTCCTCTCCCCTTTTTTGTTGGTTATTGTGTGCCGGGATGCGTGCCCTCTACCACCATTTGTTGGCCGGGATGTCGACTCTTTTTGTCTGCGGTTTATTGCTTTTAATTTGGTCTAAGCCTCGGCTCGTTTGGCGGCTCCAAGTGAATCTTTGCGGTGGCCATTGGATGAGTCTGTGGTGTGATAATTGCCAGTAAACGCCAAGGGAAAGTAGCATTTCCCCGTAGCTGCTGGTTCCACAACAATGAACTAGTTCGCCTAGCTTGAACTGCTCATATCTGTCACTAGGTATCCTGGCTTCTTCCTTCAATCGGAAACCCCATATATTACACATGTCTCAGATCGACAATACTTTGATCAAGGTGCGTGCCCGTCTCCGCGAGCGCAACATCAAGCTGTGGGAGGAGCCCTACTACTTCGAGGGTGTGGGCGCCATCGAGACCGAGATGGAGCGCCTGTCCCGAGAGATGAGCGCGGAGCTGGGCATCAGTGTCTCGAACTGCCAGTGCGCCCTGTCGGAGATGCAGGACGGGGCCCTGCGGAAGCTGGCCGCTGCCCGGGAGTTCAATGAGACGGGTCTGGCCACATTCAATGTGCGGTGCGTGGAGGGACGCGGCGGTACCTCCCAGATGATGGAGATCAAGTGCTCGATGAATGGACTGGGATCGCAGCTGCAGGACATAGTGGCCCAGCGGCTGAAGGTGAGCGGTGGCAGCAATATCAAGATCATCTCGGCGGGGCGCATCATCTCCGGCGAGCAGTCGCTGTCCTCGCAGGGCCTGAAGAACAATCAGCAGCTGATGGTGGTGGTGGGTCAGCGCGGCAATGAGGTGGCGGGCACGGCCTTGTACGAGCGCATCCAAAAGATACGCGAAGATGTCTTGTTGATAGTGGAGTCCGATCGCCGTTTCCTGGAGATTGAGGACCAGGACGGTAATCCAGTCTTCCTGCCGCAGGCCGAGACCCATGCCCTGCTCACGGCCCTGAGCTTCAGCGAGAAGGCCAGGGCCGCCATGTTCCGCGAGGAGTACGACCTGGCATTGCTGCTTCTGCTGGAGGGCGACGAGTACTTCTCCCGGTGCAATGCCGCCTTCCTGGAGGCGGTGGACAACTATGCTCTGATCAACCTGGACATAGTCTGGTGCTATCTGTGTCTGAAGAACATCACCCAGCTGCCGGATGCCCAACGACGTTTGGAGATTTGCGAGAAGAACTTCCGCCGCACCTATGGAGACAGCCTCGAGATCTTCAAGAAGGCCAACTGCTCGGAACGGGCTCTGATCATGCGCCTCCACCTGCTCCAGGGCGTGGTCTTCTTCCATATGAATCGCCGCGACGAGGCTTACGAGCGGCTGGAGACGGCGGGCGCTGTTCTGGCCGATCTGAAGGTCAACCCCGATCTGCTCCAGCAGATGGTAGATATGGGATTCAAGGAGTCGGATGCCCGGGTGGCCCTGCGTGCCACCGCTGGCCATATAGACCGGGCGGTGGATTTCATCACCGAACGCCACAAGAAGCTGACTGAGGCACGAAACAAATCGCATCAGGTGCGAAAGGTCAATCACGAGATCAATCAAGAGGAATGGATCTGTCCCAGGTCTGTCTGTCGTCTCACGGACATGGGCTATGAGCAGCAGCTGGTGGTGGAGGCCCTGAAGCGCACCAAAAACAATCTGGATCGCAGCATCGATCTTCTGCAGCACGAGGCAGATGACCTGCGTGCCAGTCTGCCCGCGATCTTGCCGGCGGATGAGGCACTCCTCACAACTCTTCAACAGCTCGGCTTTCCATTGGACACTTCACGGGCTGCTCTCGAGGCAAACGGCAACGACATGGAGGCGGCTGTACAGTTCCTGATGAGAAGTTTCACCACCGAAGTGGAATTACTCAACATCATCGAAGCGATGACCCGCCTGCTGGACAACCAGGGTCCATCGGGATCAAAGTCTGCCTCGCCAGCCCTGATCCAATGGATCATCAACCAGGCCCAGTCCGAGATGGAGTCGAACAAGGCGTTCGAGCGCTTCAACGAAGATGTGACCGACAGCTCCATTGTGTATTTGGACTTGCCCTTGGTACAGGAGGAGCAAATACTGATCGAATACAAGAACCTATTGGAACACTGAATAGCCAGTAAACTATTAGTTATATTTTCTGTTTATCCTTTACATATACATATCTATGTATGAATTGTTCTTCGGCTTCTTTTCTTAGTGAGTTTCTCCCACTAAACATGTGGGGTGAAAAGATTGTACGATAGTTTTTAGGGGTACATCAAAAATAATCGGTAATAATTCTTAAGATATTGTTAAGATACTCAACACTCTTTCTAATTGCGTCAGATTCTCAATGGCCCCCGACTCGAAGCTGCGCCTTTCGATCAGCGCCATGGAGCAGATCAGAAACGTTTGTCGATTTGCGCAGATAATGGCTGTATCCTGACTAAAAAATTTACTTTTTTTTAGATATTTTCCTCGTGCCGACTGAGTGATACTGATTTTTTTTTCTTACTAACTTTGCTTCTCGCTAGAGGTGGAAGAACATCGATGTTTAAAGACACGATTTTTTTTTGAGAGAAAATATCGACGTATCGTGTACAAAGACTTTTGTCCATCGCTTTCACGTGAAATGTTTCCTTAAAGAAAATGTCGGAATTTATTGGAACAATTTGAGAAGGGAAGGTGTAACTTGGAATAAAATCAAGATAGCATTTTCCAATCCTTGCTAGAGGTTGCTCCGCAAATAAAGGCATAGAGTCTCGCTCGTCCATTTCTCTGCCCCTTTCCATAATTTTATTGATTACAAAAATTGGTTTGCTTTCATTAAAAAACAAAAATCAGAAGTTATCATAGACTATGGCGCTTACTCGCGTTAAGTTTATTTTTAACAAGAACATCGAAAATAAATTAAACGGAGACAAATAGATAAAGTTATAACAATCGAATCAAACATGAAAAATGCAAATAAAAATTAAAAAAAGTAAGTGCACTTCCTCCTCATTAATTTCGATTCCAGTTAGGAGAATTAATTCAACGGATAATCTGATCGTGGAGCCGGCCGCAAGCGACTTTGACGTGACGTGAGGTCATGTGGCGGCAGTTTAAATGACTCTCAAAGCGAAACTTCTCCTCCGGCTTGCCTGCGGCTGCGGCCGCGGCTCCCTGCTTCGACGGTGCCGCATTGTGGTTCGTGAGGACATGTCGATTCTGTGGCAGAGCCAAACGATTGCGCGGACGGTGAGCCGCACCTGCGGGCAGCACTGAGGAGCGAATCTTGGGCAAAAATTCCTCATAGGAGATCCCGTTTCCAGGTTGATTTTCATCGGCCACGCTGAGCACCGCTGATTTGGTGATTGGCTTCTTCCTGGGGCTCTTGATCGATTGGATTGTGGGCGTCTTGCGCAACGACATTGTCGACATTGAGGAAATATTCCTTAAAGTTCGGGGTGTGCGAGGGGCCGTTGAACGGTCGACAGGCGGCGGTGGCATCATCACTTTTTTCGGGGGGGACGGGGGGGCCTTCTGCTGGGCCTGGCGATAGCGCACCCATTGGCCGGCCATCAGCTCCAGTATATTCTCGCCGTACACCAAAAAGGGGCCATGCGATTGCGCCTGATACGCCCGGACCAGTTCGGTGATCCGCTGCTCAATCTTGGGCAGCTTCGAGGCGATGGCCTTGCGCTCCCTCTCCTCTTTGAGGAGCTGGCCGCCGCGATTGTTGAAGCGATTCGGTTCGCTGGCCTTTGCCACCAGGGCGTGCATGCGCGACCAGAGCTGCGCACGGCTCTCGTACAGCTCGAAGATCTCCTTGTTGCCCGTGTAGAAGCTCCTCAGGTCGTCCAGCTCCAGTTCGTGCAGCTCCAGTAGGTGCTCGCTGTAGTCGTTGCTGTAGTAGCTGGCGAACCGCTTGCGTTCCAGCTGGCCCTTGAGCGTCCGCTCCCACCACTGGCTTATGTCGACGCGCAGCTGCTCGATGAACGTCTGGAGGCTCTGCCTGCGCTTTGCCTGGCAGCGCTGCAGCTCCGAATAGAGGAAGTCGTAGCTCCGCTGCGTATACTCCGTGCAGCCGCGCACTCGTCGCATGCCGCTCCTGTCCGTCTCCGGGAGGCGATCCCACAGCGCGTAGATCTTCTCGCGCATGTCATCGATCTTGGAGCGCAGCTCTTGGACCTTCTCGGCATAGGTGCTGCGCAGCTGGCGGAGCCGCTCTAGCGTCTCTGCGGTTAGATCGCTGTGGTTCGGATCGTTCAGCAGGCGATCCTCTGCATCGGTCAGGGGCATCAGCTCGAGCTTCTTCATGTCCTGCTTGATGGCCTGGCGCAGCTGCTGCAGCTCCTTCTGGCGCAGTGTCCTCTGAGAGCGCAAGTGGGCGAGATGGTCGCGAAGGCCGTCCATTTCCTCTGGAGGCGGCAGCGGGTCCCGCAGCAGGGGCCGTGGCACTGCGCCCAGCTCATCGCAGAGCTCCTCCTGCTCGAGCAGCAGCTCCCCGATCTCCGCCCGCCGCTGCGAGAACTTCTCGCGCAGATGCTCAATGCTTTTGTCCAGCTTCAGACGCCATACCATCAGCGGCACGCCGTCGGGCCTCTGGTCACTGTCCACCGTCTCCGTCTCCGCCTCGTGGAGTAGTCCTGCCAGGTGGCTGGCCTCGGCTCGGAGTTCGGCTATCTCCGCGAGGATGGCTGCCTCCTTCTCCCGCGACTCCGTCAGCAGATCCTTATAGAAATCGTCCGCGTGCTCCTTGAGTCTGTGCAGAGTGTCCTCCAATACCTTTGGCTCGAATATGAGGGACCACATTGAATGGAGCTGCTCCACATGCTTCCCGGTCATCTCAAGCATCTGTTCCTTAATGGAGCTCGGGTCAGTCATGGCTGATTGAAAGTTCTCGAAAGTTTCTCCAAAATTTAGGACGAAAAATGTGTTCGCTCAAGGCCAAATGTCACCGAACCTTTTGAGTGTTTTTAAAAAGTGCTCTACGATCAATAAAAATTGATTTAGACTCCCATTTCTATTTCCGTGTCTCCGGATAGGGGTTTCCATATTCATTTCAATCCTGGCAGTCAAAGTGTAAACATTGTGTGCGTAAAAGTTAAATTCTCAACCATTTTCGGTAAATTTAAGTAAAAAAAAAAAAAAAATTTTTTTTTTTTCCAGCGGAATGGAAGAGGAAAAGTCCATCGAAAAATTTCGAGTGAAACACTGGATTTCTCCGACGCGTGAAAAAATCAAATATGTTGATGTCCTGAACGAAAGCGATCTGAAAGACCTCTTAAAGGTAGTGGATGATGATGATGGGGAGGAGGATGTTAAGATCTCCAGATCTCAGCACGAGCTCAACTGCAAAAAATGGGAGAAGATGTTGAAATATATCAAGATTCCGCACTACTATATCGAACTCATAATGGAATCGAATGATTTGCCATTACCAGAAGATTCAATGAAACTGGAGTTTCCCATCCGATCTATTCTTCCCGACACCGTTCTCCTCATGATCGATGCGCTGGTCCACGAGGCTGCCTTCCGACTCGGAATGAAACACTCCACGGAATGGACCCTCAAAAGCGAATTGGATGAGCTGGAAGCAGAGCTGAACAGAGCTCGCACCACACCTCTGACGGACAGTCTGTCCATGTTGCTCAAGAGCGGACGCTACCTCCGGCTCCAAGACATCCGTCCATCGGAAACGCTTTTCTCGCAGTCCCAAGATCTGAAAAGGAGCCACTATCTCGGCCATGAGGGCTGGATAGTTCCAACGGGACCATCTCGGGAGAAGCGTCCCTGTCGCTTTCATGTGTCGCACTCACTTCGCCAGAGGCCGCAGCTGAAATCGTTGAGAGACCAGCACAAGTCGAGGGCTTTATGGGATTGTGGCACCTCCTCCGATTCGGTGTCTAGTCCCGATTCGGAGTCAAGTGGCAACTCCAGGTCTAGGGCTCAACACAAGAAACATCGCCGTCTCTCGCCGAGCACCATAGAACGTCTAAAACATGAGATGAATCTGCGAATGAAGCTGATTGATGAAGCCCTGAAAGATCGCCCCAGATCGAGGGCTGGCCATCACCGTAGCGGCAGCAATAGTTCCAGCTCTATCTGTGTGTCCAGCTCTGACTCTGGCTCCAGCTCTGACTCCAACACCGACTCCTGATGCGGCCCCAACTTCCGCCCTTGGAACACTATCGTTCCATTGGAATCTATAGAGCACCTGCATATTTCTGAGTTCTGGTGAGTAATTGCTATGTTAATAATTATTATTAAATATTAAAATTTACGTATATTTGCAGTGAATATTTTCCCTTGATTTCTTCTCACAAAAATTCTGCAAAAATCTATTTAATGTTCATAAATCTGTTTGATTAAATGTAAAGTTGATTTACTTGATTTTGTTTATATTTTTATGTGATATGGGCTATATGGAATATTGGTACTCCGTCGCATAATTTTAATGTAATTTATACAATAAATTTTGAAACAATTTTATTAGTATTCATTTGGCTTAACATTTTCTCTACATCCGGGGATTTAGTTTTGAGTATTTCATCAAAATATCTGAGGGAATTTCGCTTAGTAGCGCCGCCTATAACCATATATATAATATTATATGTGTTATATACATAATAATTGGACTGTATTTCTACCAATAGGAGCCAGAAAATTAATATGTGTTCCTCAAACGAGGAAATCCCATTTTGGAAATGGCTTTCCCATGCGTTTTATTTTTCCATTCTTGGGCATTTTGCATGCACGATTTACTCGGGAAAAAGCCACAAAAAATTCGCAGTCAAGTGTAAATGTCAGCCCCTCGAAATATATAATAAATCTACCTAAACAGAGACCGAACTAAGCTCAAACTGAGAGCAGTGGATGAGGAAAAGCAAGGAAAAGTTTGCTTAATATCTAACGATTTGGAAATAACACACAAACACAGGGCGGGGAGGGGTTGGGAGGGGCAACAGGGAGGAGGGACAAATTATTTGGCCATCAACTGCAGAAGTTTGGCCCGGCGTTGGCATTGGCATTGGCAGATTGGATATGGAATGAGGGCCAGAGAACTTATTAATTTTCACAAAAGTCAGCCACACGCAAAAAATACATCCAAAACACATACCACTCCGAAAAGAAAATCGTGAAAAACTGTGACGTTATGCACATGAGTAAACATCCTTGGCCAGCCATTTGTTGGTTCACTTCGAATGGAATGGGGTGGTGTACAGGATGGGAGGGATACAATGGGTTGCAAGCACAGCCAACAAATTATGAGTAATTGTTGTGATGCTAGGGCGGTTTAAGTGGGAAAATATATATGTATATAACTAGAGAGTTTTGAACTGATGAAGGAGGGGCAGAGCAGCATATGTGGCTGAAAAGGTGGGCTAATGAAAAACAGTAATTGAAATATGAAACCATTAAAGGAAGACCAAAAACTTTACATCTGAGATTCTGAGTGAAAATATATAGCAATTGCTTATCTCATAGGAACTATGATTATTTTTACACCACCTTACTATATTTTTAGTATATTAACAGACTTAAGTCCTATCAGTCCCCTACCTTATGCCAGTAAAACCTTATCAGAAATGAAACTTAAAAAATTGTTTAGCTTTGGCTCCATATATCTTCAGGTATAGCCATTGTATCGGCACAAATCAAAAATCCTATGAAACTTTATGTAATTTTCTTTTGTATCCATTAAACTTTAGGGTTATCAGCGCTGCAGAAGCCGAGTGGAAATTATGAAAGTGCGTAAAGCCATCAATCCGTTGGTTTTTCTTTATTATTATACATCAAAGATTTTGGAGGTGTATTAAAAATTCCAAGTATGAGGATTTGATCCACTCTATCTGGCCTATTAACTAGTTTTTTTTCTGCTGCAAAACACATTCAAAAGTTTTCATTTTGTAGCAAAAACAAGTTCTAATTATGGTGTTGTTTGTTTACATTCAGAAAAAGTCTGCAACAAAAAACATCTGACAGCTATATCTTGGCATTGCAGCTGTCTATTATCCGCCTGGTCTCACGATTCCTGAAGGTCAACTCATGGACTTCTGCAATTCGCTGGGGGAGCGTGTTATCACAGCATGAGACTGAAATGCCAAGCCCACGCACCGGGAATCTTGCGACCCCCAAAGGATAGAACTTTGTTCCTAAAAATGGTGGGATGCCATGCCACAAGATGCACACAAAAGTCACTGGGACTGGGACTGGAACGGGGGGCGGGACAGCCTAGCCTATTTAAACGACACCCATTTATTGTCCGTCGATCTTCAAGGGTATCTTAGGCTTGGAGTGCCGCAGTAAGCCTCCTTACAGGTTCCACAACAATTCAAGAGTTCAGTTTTCAATTTCCTGCCTCCCACCACCGTCAAAAGGGCATCAAAATGGGTTGAAAAACTCTTTGCTTTATGCACTTTCTCACCCCGACCCCCACTCCCACCACCATCTCTTTCTCCTCTCTCTATCGCAGTGTCCTCGAGTCCTCGCGTTACGGCATAAAAAAGCAAAATTTGTGTGGGAAAAAACTGGAAAGAAATGTCAAAATGTTGTTCGAGGACGAGTCGGGGCCTGTCTTATTTGGTAGCGAAAATGAGCAGCGGCAGGCGCTGGGAAAATGGAGGCAGAAGGAAAGGCAGGCACAGACAGCGTTTAGATTTTCATTTTTTTTTTTTTTGCGGTCAGGGAAAAGGCTGGTCTGCAGCGTGCATTCTTTGGCTGATTTCCGTGGATGCAACACCCTGGAAAAGGGGTATAATGATTTCATCCTGATGTTTGTAATGCATTTTCAATATGGGCTATATACTGTGCTGTATATTTTCGAAACGGGAAGCAGCAACAACTATGCCGATTATCTGGGATGATCATCATTATGCGAATAGTTTCGTAGATCCATATAAAAAAAAGAGTGAACAGCATTAGTCACCGACTCTCTCTCTATTTTAGAACGGAAGTGGGAGACTCAAACTGATCGCACACACGATAAACCAGTCGGTGAAAGAGACTCTCCACAGAGAGAGAGAGCGAAGATTCTCCGCATTTTCCCCATTTGGAAACACACAAACGATATTAATGAATCTAGAAATCAACCCTCGCGTGCATGTACATATGTGTTTGTTGTAACTTTAGCTTTTGTTTACAAGTGGTTCCATTTGGCTGCGGATGGAGAGAGAGAGAGAGCGAACGAGTGGGAGTGCGGAAGAGAAGAGACCATTATAGTGGCTACTCTCTGGAGTATCTCGCTTTCGCTTTGAACTTGCAACTGCTTCTCCCTACTATTCAGTTTTTAGTTCGCAGCCAAGCACGACGCGTCGGATGAAAATAGTTACATTTTTCTATTTTCGAAGGCCCCCCCCTAAGCCCCTGGACTCTACAAGCATGCAGCACACAAAGACTTGCACAATATTCTTCTATCAAGCTGTCAATATTGCACTCTGTCTTGTTGATTGAACCACACCCGAATAAAACACGCTGCAGATTACAACATGAAGCTCTGTTTCAATTACAAGTTCGCCCTCAATTTGTGCAATATTTTATTTCTGGTGAGTTAACAAAGTTCTTGGATTACAGACCTTAGATCTTGTATGATAAGCCCGAGTGCAGATGGAAATAGTGTGCTGCATTTCCACTTTTCCTTTCAGGGCTCTGAACTCTAGCCTGGATTCTATTCAGTTTACCCAACTTCACTTTGTGGGATTCGTTATGGTTGGCTGACCGACGGAAGTGTAAATTAGCGTTTTTCCATTCTTTTTCCACTCAATTTTCCAAATAAGAACACACAAAACAGGTTCCGTTTGGTGCTGTGCAATTCAAAGTGCAAATGGGTAAAATGGATCATACTTGTACTCACATTGCTCTCTATATCTTTTCCAGCTCTGCGGTGCTCTACTCATTGCCTCCGGCTGCTACCTGTTCACGGACAACAAGCGCATATTGCTGTCCAGGCTGATAGCCGCTCCCAGCGATCGGCTGAACGGACTGCCACAGCCTTTGCTCTACTACATAGCTCTGGGCCTGGCCCTGGCAGGATTCGTGGTGGTGCTGGCGTCTGTGGTGGGCTTCTGGGCCAGCTGCCTGCACACCTACTGCTTTCTCAGCATCTACTTTCTGAGCGTTGTGGTCCTACTCCTGGCCGAGTCCGTTGTGTGCTTGGCCATTACGCTCTGGCCCCACTGCCTGGGCATTAGCCTGGATGAGGGTCAGATGGTTAAGTCCTTGCAGACCTATTATGGTGTGCCGGGCCAGGAGCAGTACACCAATGCCATGGACTTGGCCCAAACCCGCTTTGGCTGCTGCGGCATGAAAAGTTCGTTGGACTACGACACATCGTTGTGGCGTCTCCAGAGCTATGGCCAGACCAACTGGCCCGTTCCACTGAGCTGCTGTGTCCTGGAAAATGCCCCTCAACCCTTGGCGTATCTGGACCCGAAGCCTGCGAACGAGTCCCAGTGCCAGTCGCTGGAGCATCTGTCCTACGAGAGAGAGCGCTATACGGAACCATGTCTGCTCCACCTCGACATCTGGTATCGGGAGCAGTACAGTGTGTTCCTCGGCGCCAGTCTCCTGATGGCTATCGTTGAGTTTTGTGTCCTGCTCGCCATCATAATGAGCTGCACGGGCCTTGCCTCCCAAAGGGCTAGGCTGGAAAATACTCAAAACTTGACAGCTGCCAAGCAGCGCAGTCGGCTTACAGCGCTCTCGCAGCGGGCTCTGGTTGAGAACATATATGAGCCGGAGGTGGAGCTCAGAGCCCACTCTGGCCACTGCCTGGGCGGACCCATCAGACACGTGAGCAGCGAGGACTTCGCGGACCTGTGTCCTAAGCCCAGCGATCTGCACACGCACCGTCACAAGGCCTCCTTTGAGCCAATTTCTGCTTCCAACTTCCAAACGCAAACGAGGAATTATTTGGTTTAGAAAAAGGTACATTTGACTTTATTTACTATTCAATAAAAATATATTTAAATATATTTAATTTTGTTTCATTTAGATTGGGAAACTCGTTATTAGAAGCTACCTATGGCTGGGTCATATATATGGTAGCTACATATATGCACATACAGGAAATTAACACAATGTAAATGATCTTTTTTGCTTCAGAACTTGTACGATAAATTAATAATTTAAGTTTAGCTCTTAAATTGAATAGTCTATTAAATATTTCAACAAAATTTCAAAGAATTTTCGACCTTATAAAGTATATACCACACTGAGTGGAATCAGCAACCCATAGCCAACAAGGGAGTGAAAAAAACTCTTATGGGACCCAGGATTCTGCAAGGGTATGTCAAGAGTCGCCTCCTGAACTACTCTCCTCTGTTTGTTGCTGCTGTTGCATGTTGTTGTTGTCATCAACAGCCAGCAACATTATCATTGTGGCTGCAAGTGGCAGTTGTTGCTGCTGCTTGTCCTCATTATCGTTTGCTGCCTGGCCTGCTCCTGCCTCCTGCCTCCTGCCTGCTCCTGCCTCCTGCCTGCTGACTCGCATGTCTTTTGCCAGTTGGCCCTCTTCTCTCAGCCATCATTTGTTGTCCCCTTGGCAACTTTAATGGGTTTGTAATGTAACTAAAGTGAGCCCAGTTTCTCTTCTGGGCCTCCTTTTTGTGGAATATATGTCTCAGATTTACATCTTTCGGAAAGCCTTACAAACTGCACTAAAATTTAAGTAGTGCCCTCTTTTTTTTTTTCGACATTTGTATATTTAGAAAGGCCTGCATTTTTCCATTTAAATTGTATTTTTTAAGTGCTTAAGTTTCGGCTCAGATAACTTTTTCCATTGAAAATTGTTTGGCATTTTTGCGAGTTAATTAAAAGAAGATTTCTCGTCAACTTTGTCCGCAACTTAACCACAAGAAGTGTCGCATAAATTACAAATTAGTTAAATCAGCCTGCGACCAGCCGAGTCCGCCCTTCAGTCCCCCAGTCCCCAGTCCTCCAGTCCTCCAGTCACGAAGGGAACTTTGGTAACCTTCTACCACCAAAAGCAGCTTCATCATCATCATCATGACCGTGGGCATCGCTCTGCTATCATCTCTGTGCTTAGGAAAGTGAAAATAATGCAAATGATAAAATTATTTAATGATGCGGAAGTGCGTTGATAAGCAAATGACAAATAATCTGGAACAGAAATACTACATGGAATAAGGCAGATGAGGCATTTCTTTTTGTGATTTCCCTGGGCCAGGGTATGCTGTTTTATGTGGCTGTATGTGGCAGGCAGGATAAAGGATAAAAAGTAGGTAATAGCCATTCCATTAACTGTCCATTGGTTTAGGTTTGTAATTAGATCTTGGTATCCATAAGAGCTAGAAGTATTTAAGTGGGAAAAAGAATAATTCTTCCCCTTCAATAATATATCTAATTTATTAAATTATAGTAGCTCTAACAATCATTCATAGATATATGTATATATACTATATATTGCTCATATTTTGTAGCAATTTTTATTAGAATCTCCTAACAATTACATATAATGTTCTTTAACCCAGAAAAATCTGTAAGAAATATATGATATACCAAAATCCAAGTGATTGTTTTATTTTTATGGTACCTTTTCTGTCATTTAGTATAAAGAAATTCTATATAAAGGATATCCCATTGTCGTAACATTAAATTTGCGTCTTTTTTGTGTATTTTTATTTCCTTTTTGGTTTTGTTTCGTGTGGATTTGGTAAGCCAGACCAGACCCGAACACATCCATCCCATCCTGCTCCCAGCTGTGCCTGTGCGCATGCAATTTAAGTTGAAATCTATTTAGATTCAACTTTGTTCTCTCTAATGAGATGAGGTGGAAGGACAACGACGCCTCGTCTCATGTGGCAACAGGCAGGCGAACTTTATGCGGCCATAAACTCCACTCCACAGGCCTAGGAGCCCAGTCGTATAGGGGCTCCAAAATGAGTCCATAACTCTGCTGTAATTTACATTTTCATTATGTCAAAGCGTTCAGCACTCCCAAAGAAAAGCAAAAATGCACAAATTAAACGCATGCCAGTCTTTATAGACTACTCTGTCAGATGGATGGATCGAAATCCATATATGCACGTTTTTCTCCCCTAGCCTCTGACACACTCAATTGCTCGCGGATAAATTTATTTCACAAACAACGAAATTAAAAAAAGAAATACTCGCACAGTTGTTGATACGCTCATTCAGGGATTGTTTCGGTTCGCCAAATAAAAAGCGTCACATGTGTCAAGGGGTTGGGTTCAGTTTTAATTTCATTTCGGAATTTGTTTAATGAAATTAGTACCTGGGCACAATGTTTATAGGTAGCTGAAAAGTTCTGTTTATTTTCAATAAAATTGTTAAAATGCATGGTACCTGGTAATAAAAAGAAAATAACAAATCTAATATACCCCTTTACTCTTCGAGTACCGGGTATAAAAATAACCCGAAATGTTTGGAGTCGGACACTACTATACATTGGTACACAGCTTCTATATACCGAATGTGACTGACAGCTCCATCGTGTATTTGGACTTTCCATTGGTACAGGAGGAGCGAATACTGATCGATTACAGGAACCTAATGGAACATTGAAAAGCCAGTAAACTATTGGTTGTATTTCCTGTTTATCCTTTACATATACATATCTATGTATGAATTTTTCTTGGGCTTCTTTTCTTAGTGAGTTTCTCCCACTAAACATGTGGGGTGAAAAGATTGTACGATAGTTTTTAGGGGCACATCCAAAATAATCGGTAATAATTCTTAAGATATTGTTAAGATAATCTACAATAGCTCCCGACTCGAATCTGCGCCTTTCGATCAAAGCCATGGAGCACATCACGGGCATTCCTTCCCGAAGTACCTGAAGCGGATAGACTGACAATTTTCGGCTGGATTTTAGAACAAATCAATTAATATTTTACTACATTTTTTTTCTCAAAGCTCCTATGAAATTACAATTTTAAGCTTGATATATAATTTTTAAAACGACTTATCTCAATCAAGTCCCATACTTCTGAGTTGGGGCACACGACCATCTGAAATAAAAATGGTTTCAGTTTCGGTAAAGTTTCATTCCAGAAAAGCGCTTACCAAGTCCTTCTTAAGTTGTTGTGGTTTTACCCAGTAGATTTGAAAACGTTTCTCTGTGCTAAAACCATTTTCTTTTAGAGCGGCAATAAAGGAGTCCAGAAAGTCGATGAATAAATATTTGATCACATGATACATTGATTTAAGACTCTGCAAGCGTTTGCACTTTCCAAGAACTAACACTATTATATGCTCGGCGTAGATCTGGCCTTGAAGCTCATCAGGATATAGCGTTATATGCTCCAATGTGTCTCCGTACTTTCCAATGAGACCAATGTTCTCGATATTACATATTTCATACAACATTACCAATTCTTTGAGTTTCGGGCATGTTGGCAAGTCCAATTTTATTTCCGAAGACCTGAGCGTCAGCTTTTCCAATTCAGGATATAAATAATCGATCTTAATCTGATTCAGATCTGATGGATACTTAAAGCCGTCAATGGTCAATTCACGAAGTGCTGGAAGATGGGAGCATATTTCGAAAATATTTTGTATTTTCTCCGCTCCCACCCACAATTTTTCCAAGTGCATCAGTTGCCGTATATGTTGCCCTGAAACAAACGTAAAGCACTTGTCAAGGAAATTCTTTTCGCATTAAATAGTCTCAAGTTCTCACCCTGGTCCATCGAAATTCCCTTCAGCGTCAACACCTTACAGTATGGGTTTACGCACTGGAGCACATCCGTTCCATCATTTAAGCTAAGTAAGGTAAGTTCTTGTATGCTTGGCATGTTTAAAACCGGTTTCAACGCGTCAAAATTTTGTTTTTGCACCACCAATAAGGCTTTTCTGAGATTAATGCAATTCTTTCCGATGAGTGCTCCATTTTGAGCCGTTATATTCGCTGAGTCTATTAATATTGAATCAACAGTTGGTCCGCAAAGTGACAGAATAGTTGTTAATTCGTCGTCTGAGTAGTTGCCTGGATGGTCGTTTGAACGTTCTATAATAAGTTTCTTATAATTCTTTCTAGCGTGGTAGCCAAATGCCCAGTTAAGTTGTTTGTTTACTCTGGCCAATTTCAGTCTTTCCCTCTCTCCCAGGTATCCAAACACTTTGTCAATTACCTCCAATGGTAAATTGGGAAGCATTTTGCAGCAGAATTTTAGCGATGTTTCCCAGTCCGTTCAGTGAAAATAATGTACAGCCACTGTCCAGTTCCCTCAAAGAAAAAAAACGTTTGTCGATTCGAGCAGTAATGGTTGTATCCTGTTTGAAAAATATACTGTTTTTGAGATGTTTTCCTCGTGTCGACTGAGTCAAGGCATACTTATGTTAAGTATACCTTGAGTGCCAGATGAATTTTGGTAATAAGGTGACGTCGTCCGCTGTGGTGGGGACCATGCTGAAATTAGTAATAAGGTGGCGTGTTCTCCGAATGTACTCTCTTTCTTTTTTAATTCATTAAACAGAAAACAATGATAAAATTATGTTATTATGTTATAGACTTGTTTTGTTTTATCTTTTAGCGAAAATATGTTATTTTCTGGCAGCTGAAACAATAACATACGAAGAGTGAGGAGAGTAAAACGCTTGCTAACTCTTTCTAGCGATTGCCATGCGATTGGCATAGAATTTAGTGATTTAATGCCAAGTTTTTTTTCGACATCTACAGATACATTTTCGATGAAAAATTTCCTTGCTTGGGAGCAGAGCCCTGAACATCAGATTCAATTTCAGTTTTTCCAAATTTTGTTTTATTTATTCCTCAAAAAAAAAACCGATTCAAAATTCCTGTGATTATGTCCAAAGCCCAGAACGATAATGGCCAGGCCATAATGACATGCGAATTTGAAATTAAGGGAGAAATCCCTAAGGAGGCGTTCGAGATATTCGCTGCGGCCCAGGCGCAGATTTTGGGATTGCGCGGCTACATCATCCAGATGTCTGAAGAATGCTTCAAGGGGCAACTGCAGGGGGAGGCCCGTGTGATCGAGGCCTTCAAGCAGCTGATCCTGGCGGCCGCCGAATACGTGGCTGCCATCAAGGAGTTTATCATCCTGAACCTAAAGGCCATCGATGACTTCACATACCAGGAATTCGAAGTGAAGGTCCAGGAGAAAAAGTAGAAGCCTTGCGAGCACCCAGCATGGATCTGAAAGATGCCGGACTCTGAGATCTGTGGCAAAGATTCCGAAGGACCGAAGGTGAATACATTTGATACAGTGCAATATCACAGAAGCCTGGAGAGCAGCCTCTGAATAAATCTCTTAGCAATGGGCCTTCTACTGATTTAACCTTCAATTCAGTCTTTAAGCCTTTTTCCCTTTTATCACCAGGCACTCAAACACCACCGCTCCACCCCCACAAGGAGACAGTCTGCGGCATTTTGTGGTCTTGTTCATTCAGAGTCCAGTCCGCAACATGCAGCGGGAGGCAACAGCCTGGGGCTATGTTGTGTTCTGTGTTGCAATGTTGCACCTACATAAAATGGCTAAATGATGCGTTAAAAATGAGAGGGAGTCCCTCTCGCTCAGGGCACCGGGCACCCGGACAAACTGTCGCAGTCACAAATTTTAGTCTGCCCGGCCAAGGTCTGTTCTACGTACAACATAATTTTTGGGTAGATTGAGGCAGGGTGGGGGGGTGGGTATGGGGTCGTAAAGTACCCGAAAGGCAACATTTGCTAATGACAAACAATTGCAGCATTTTGCCAAGGAGAATGGGCCGTGTCCGCCCGCCCGCTCTATGGCCCCCAAGTGGACAACTTTTATTATTATGCAATGTGCGTTTCACACCGCAAAAATGGCGGCAAAAAATGCGCTGCAAGAATACGAGTATTTGAGGGAAAAACCCTTAGTTACTGCCGTGCCGTGGCATGTGCTGCACATAAATTTCTCTTGATGTTTTTTATATGCCAAAAGGTACTATCATTTTTTTGGTATTTTTTTCTATCCTGTTGGTATTTTAATTGCACTGAAAGTGTGCAGCCGAAACCAAAAAAGAAAAAGATATTAACTCGTCCTTTTTATGCATTCATAATAACCGGCCGCGGCGACTGTCACACAAGACCAGACCACAGGGAGGGAGGGGCCTGAAGCGGCGGCATGCAGCGGCATGCGGTCGGCATCCATAGAGCGCTTCATGATTTGTGGCATATTTATGTAAATTTGTGGTTTTTCTGTTGTCGCTTAAGCATCTCTCCAGAGCCGGGCAAAAAACCAACCAGCACAGGGCAGAGCCAACAGCCAACAGCCAACACCAGCCCGGCAGCAGGTGTTGTGGCCAAGCAATTAGTGAGAGTCCGCAGCACGGCCCAGAGGCTTTTCTATGATGGCCAACTTAAAGACTGGGAGCCAGCCAGGCAGCCAGCTCGAGCTCGGTGGCTTAGTTCCACTCTAGAATGTTTTAATTATGATTTATCAAAAAATGCAAACAACTTTTGGGTTGGAGAGAAGGTGGGTTTTATTTAGATAGTTTTAATAGTGGGAAGATTTTATAAATAGGAATTTTAGAGATTACGATTCATATTTTTCGAAGTTAAAGATGAATCTCTGATGTGAAATTCGGAGAATTGAAAGAATAAATTTAGTAAAAGACACTCGAAAAACTTCTGAAATTAAGACTCTTTTCGAATTTAATTTTCTATGTTATCTTGAGTAATTTATCCAAACATTATTTTCTATCAAATATGATATTTAACAACTAATTTTCTTATATGAACGAAGCTTCCTGCACGCCTTGAAGTAAGATTAAATCGAGCATCTTTCCTTTAAGACAAGCTCGGGGGCTGTCTAATCTTTGACTCCATGGCACTCAGAATGAAACATTTGCCATTCAGCAGGCCACAACTCTTGAGTTGGCCAAGAGACTGGCGGATGGTCGGACGGGCGGAGTTGCGGAGGGGGAGAGAGCAAATGGCTGCACGTGGCTAATCAATTTGCAGAGCCAGACCTAGGACGGGCCATGTTCATTCCTCTTTCCACTCTCTATTTTTTTTTTCTATTGCTGTTCTGTTGTTGAGGCAAGGACAACGCAAAACACGCCCGAAAGGCTTGACCACACTCACAGACACACACACACACACCAATACGTTCAGTCTGTCTGTTGACATTGTCGTTGGAGCGCTGTCCATCGTGTCCTGTCCGGTACTGAAAGCGAGCCAAGCCGAGCCGAACCGAACCGAGCAGAACTGAACTGAACTGTCGTTGCCATCGACGACAGGTGTGCATGATTTATGAGATTTACATATCAGTTCGCGCTGATGAAGCGCGTTGATGCGCTGACAACGACAGGCGTCGACCGCCCACTCACCGCCTGACAGGAGACACCCAAAGGCTGTAGGAGGGCAGATGGTATTAGGAGAAGAATGGACGGATGGCGACCTCCATAGAAATGGGCAAAAATGGGATGCAAATTTGTGCACTGATTGATGATTTTACTCTTGCTTAGGCTGGGCCTGACTCCTCCCCCAGCGACCAGAAACACTACACATCCCACAGCGGTCCGTCTTCCTGCTCAGTGACTCTCATAAGGCAAATGAATATCAAAGACTACTACGTACATAAATGTACATAAGTGTGGCATGTGTTGCAAAAAGTATTGCATACTTAAGGGAGTTCGCTGGAAAAAAGTTTTCTACATATTACTTTTCCCTGCCTTGTCCTGCCCTGCCCTGCCTTGAGGCTCTTCTATTATTTACTTGGCCTTGGCATTTGAGGTTGTGGTTAATGAATAAAGTAAATATATTTTTTTGGGGGTACCTTAAGAATTGTTTGACTCTGTCAACGTATCTCCATGTAAATAATGGAACTCTTGTTAGTCATAACATTTCATTTAAAACCTTGTAATATTCTCTGGAAGCGAGTAAATTACTGGATTGAAATTTCCAATAAATTCTGCGCTTTAGTCCGATAGTTACAGTTTTAAATTTTAACAATAAAATCCAAATATTATTTGAATTATTTTGTTAGCCCTTCCTGGCATATACTGGAACGTATAAACATCATCAAATCATTAGAGAGTCGGTTGGTGGAGCTCTAGCAAACAATCAGTTCGAGACCTGCTCTTTCTCCCTCTCTTTCCTCTGCCTTTTCCTGGCTACCCTCTCTCTCTCTCTCTCTCTCTCTCTGAAAATGTGCTCATTAACCAGACGTGGCAGGCCTGGCAGACGACAGCCTCCACCTCCGCCTCCTGCCACTGCCTCTGCGCCCAAAAGCCCTTTGCCCCAGTCCACTCCACTCCACTCCTCCCATGGCACACAAAATCAGCGGCAGGCAACATGTGTTGCTGATATTTTTATGACATCGGATACATGCAGGCAGTCTCCCCATTTCATGCCCAGTCCAGTACCACACCCAGTAGCAAGAGCAGCCTAAGCTGCCTAATTGTTATGCGCACAATTCACAAAACTCTGAACATCAACGTTGACACCAACAGCCAGAACAGATTTGTAGAGCAACTACTCTGGATGGAGGACCATGTAAGAGCCATAAAAATGTAATCTACGAGTATTTTTAATGACCCAAAGGGGCCTCCAGAAACAGAATATTCACTCTATGAAACTGTTGAATGGAACACTACTATTTACTTACTTCAGATTTAAGGACATGTCTGGATTTGATTGAGATAGTTCATTCGGAACTAATGCATTGTAAAAAATTAAATAAAGAATTATCTCAAACCTAAGATATTAACAAAAAAAAATAAGAAAATATTTAAAATATATCTTGAATATGATATTAACTTCTATAAGAAAAATATTTGTATTTTTTAAGTTAATTGTGTTATTTGTCGAGGAATTATAATGATATATTCCTGTATACCAGAAGGTCCATTCCCTAAAAACCTTCGTAGGATTCCTGCAAACAATATTTCTTTCTAAATAACCCATAGCTACTCCCTAAATATTTACAGCCCTGACTTTCTCTAATAAATCGAGATTTAATTTTATGGCCGCTTCATTAATAGGCCAATAACCGCTTGTGCCTCAACTGGCCCATTACTGGTGCGCCAGCCTGGTGCGCTTGGGTCCTGCGGGCATTCCACTCCAGGCCATAGGTTTCACTCCTTTTGGCTGATCAATAAAATGCGAGCGAGAACTAAATCAATTAGCCGCTGCCCGAAGGGAGCGGAGGGGCACGGGGTGGGCTGGCTGGCTGGGTCAACTTCTTGGCACTTTCATGAACTTCTGGCGGGTAATTAAAATCCACCCACAATGCCAATCCATACGAACGGGAGAACACAGATTTCACTAATTACTTTTATGACCCAAATCTGCTGACTGCGCACTTTGCTATAAATTCTTACCTTGAACAATAATAAACCCCGGTGGACATCAGATGCAGACTGTTACTAGTGGTATAGAACACTCAGCACCAATTGAATAAGACAATTATAATATATGTACTATACCATACTATATATATACTTTATCTTCATAATACATTCGAAAAGTATTTTATTTTACTGAAAATATTTATCATTAATATATTAATTTTCGTTTTATAGAAACATCTACAAAATTAATTGGTTTATTTATACAAATTTAATGTTCTACTATATTACTCGACCAGATGGATTCTGATATGCCTGAACGATTATTTGATTTATTTTGTAATAAATGTGTGCAAATAAAATTTAAATTTGTTTTTAATTGATTCATTCCGCATTCAGAGAGCTGAAAGCCTCGCGTGAAGATTGAATCACAAATTTTAGTTAAACCACGACCGATGATAAAACAGAATCAGGCTTTAACTCAGTGAAGGACATGAAAGTTCTAATAAAACTGCAATTTATAAAACTATTTAATTTAATTAAATTAAAATAGCGCCGGTTGAATACACCTAGTCCAACCCCAGCATTAATGAAACGGTGTCGCTATTGCTGTGTCGCGCAGTGTACATTCATCAAAGATGGCCAATGCCCTTCGTTCTACGCTTTCCGCTTTCCGCTCTCCGTTAATCTCTAACCATTCACCGTGCCATGCTCCTTCTATTGCGTCTTCTCATGCTCCCTCGCGCTCTCATGCTTCCTCCTTCGCCACCATTCCCCTTCCGATTCCAAAAACTAATCGAAGACGTTTGCCTGCCCGATAAATTTATTGCTGCTGCTGCGGGGGGAGGTGGTGGTAGTGAGTGCGGGAGCGGGATAGCACACAACTGCTCCTTTGACCTGTCTGCTTCAGTCTCGCGGCGCCGCTCCTTCTCTCTTCCCTCTTCGGTGCTGTTCTTCTTGCAATTGTTATATACATACATACATACATACATATGTATGTATTCGCTTCGGGCTCCGCAAACAAGTTTCTTGTGTTCCGACAAAAAGGAACAGAAACAGAAACAGAATCAAAATGAAACAAAAAACAGGAGAAAAAAAGTCTTTTTTTTTGACGTCAGCTGCTCGGCTGCAGAAAACTCGTTTCGCGGCTCTGGCTGCGCTTGTTGCGCCTTTTGTTGTAAATTATAAAAAGAAATAAAACAAAATAAGTACTAGTAAGGTTATAAATAGCCGATATCCCGACCTTAGGATACCCTAAGCCTTAGGTGGAGATATATTCTATTAGAATTCAGAATGAAATTATTTGATGCATTTTTAGGCAAGGAGAATGTCTATTGGAAAACAATAAAATTGCCTAATCTTTTAATAAACATACAAATATTCATATATCTTTATTTATAATTTTTAGTAGTCTTGTATAATAATAAAAATAGATTTGGTTTATTTAAAATCTTAGACTTTTTAAATTGAAGAATGAAGAAAATGCAGGCCGTTAAATCCAATGAAATATTATATGTCTTTGAACAACATAATTCCGACATCTTGTTTCATATTTTACGGATATAACAAAAGCTACTAAATTCTCAAAAGCTTATCCAAATGTTACTTCAATAAAAAAAAAAAAAATATTTTCGTATGTTTCTTAAAAAAAAGTTAATTAAATGTAAAAATAAATAAAGCATCAACTGTTCACCCGATCCATCCCTTTCCCACCACGATTACAGGGTATAAATGTGCGACAGCGTGCCGCGTCGGCGGCTCTGCTTTGGAGGGTCTCTGGTCTGCCTGCCTTTGAAGTTTTTAGGCCTTCTAATAAGCCGTTGGTTGTCGTCGTTGCTGTTGTTGTTTTCAAGACAGCCAAGCCCCTCTGTCCCAGCCTCCTTTTCAGTCTGAGAGATTTTGCAAAAAATTAATTTGTGTAAATTTTGATTAGCGAGGGTGTGTAAACGGTAATTGATGGTGGGTGCAACAGGCGGCGGCAAAGCTGAGAGTGGAATTTTAGTTTCAAACATTTACATATGTATGCAATTTAATAATTAACTTTAACCGAGACTTTAGACACCTATTATTTAAATAGATTTCATTTTCAGAACCACATCGTATTGGTTTTTGGATAGAATATTAAATGGAAACACATAAATATGCATTTCAGTGCCAAAACAAATACTACAACATTTTTGCATATTCAATTGTTGTACAAAAAAAATTGATTTAAAAAAAAACAATGTCTAAAATTTGTGAGAAAATAATTCTAATATTAATTAAACATTGTAAACGAACTAATTATACTTTCTAAGTAAGATAAGTATATCCGGCAAATTTCTAGCACCCTGTATTTTATCCACTGATAGGAATTCTCTCCCAGCTCTCTATCCACACCACAAAATGCAGGCACAAGAACAAGCAACTCCAAAGGCTCCTCCGGAAGTAAGGCGACCAAGAGTGCGAGTGGGATGACCACAGTAACACCGAAATGTGGCGCTCTATCTCACCGAAAACGGCATTTTTTGAGCGATTTCGCCGCGATACGATACTCAGAGAGCGAACAAACATTTTGTTGTTGCGGGAATGAAACAGCTTGTGCTGTGGGTGGAAGGAGAGCAGCGAAGCAGTGAGAGAGAAGCACGCTTTGTTTTTATTTTATTATATGTTCGCCGCAATCGACAGAGAGAGCAGAGCGTATGAAACAAAGTAAACGGGAGAGAGACAGGCAGAGAGAGCGAATTGCACAGCGTCGGGCATTTTGTTGGGGCTTTTGAAACTGTTGGGGCTTTTCAAACTGTCAGTTGATTCGACCGTTACAACGAAGCAAGTCATTCACGTTCGTGCGGAACATTTCGTGCTCTCGTCGTCGTCGTCTGCGTCGTTTTCCCGTACCGTACCGAGTGTGTTTTATTAAAAGCCGGAGTTTGTGGATCTTGACTGGGACTCCACTCCAGATCCAAATCCAAATACGTATCCACGGCCCACGGCCCGCCTGCGTTTGGCGGAAAATTGAAAACAAACAAAATTCCAATTTTTGTTTGTCGTGCATTGAAAAAAGTACGAGAAATTTTACTATAAAATATTTCGCTATAGAACAAGAATAATGTGTGTTTTTATTTGTTGATGACCGAGAGACCCATATGAATTAAATTACGTGTTAAATTGTTTAACGAAATTAACAAACCGCATCCACAAAACAGCTCGTTATTGCAGCGCTCTGTGAGGCATGCAAATTAATTAAAAATACTCATACCATAGAGAAAATGATTCTACTCGTGCATATGTACATATATCCAGATCTGCCTAAGGAAATGCACTAGAGCTGTGTTTCAATCGACTGGAAACTACTACATATGACGAAACAAAAATTTCATGGCTATTCAGATTATTCAATACACGACCAAAATGTATTATCAAATTTAATATCAACTTTCATGGTTTATTAGCTAATGATATGTTTAACTAATGAATCTCAAAGCATAATTCGAATTTGATTTGAGATGACTAACAAAGTTTAAAATAAACAAATCTTTCGACGAACTAATGAAGAAAATATAAAAGAATATGAAACATTATTTGATTGGAAGAACACCCACATAATCGATAAATGATTTTATATAAAATATAGAAATATTTTGGACTGAAATGAAATAAATTATGATAGAGGGAAACCCTATAATTCGAACCGCATTAGTAGCCAAGCACCAATAGAACAACTTTCAATATTTCAAATGCGAAAAAAAAACGAAAACTTTTGCGGTTGCTGATTATTATTACGAGTATTGTTTGTACTTGGAGACCCGACTCAGACGGGTTCGGTTTTATCAATTACAGTGCTTTTGTTTTCTGCTCCCCCCAATGTGCGATAAGCAAACGAACACTTGAAGGAAACAAAAATAGTTCTGAGAAAATTATGTTTTTGGTAATTGGATATTTACTACTCGGGCCTCGGATAGAAGGGGAAGCACCGCCAAATAGAGAACAATACTCAAGGAATGCTAGATATCGAGACCGCATTGAATGATAATTCATGGAAACTAGAACGATGAGAATTCCTCTTGCCCGAAAAACAAAAGTTGAAAAACCTTAGCGAATGCATGTTCATATGTATGTGACAATTAAATTAAAAATTTCTAAATCAGATAAAACAAATGATGAAGATTGTTTTGCACTTGGCACCTAAATGATTTGTAAATTTCTCATAAATCAGAGAAGCAGACAATCCTTCTTCCACTTGAGTGAATTAAACAATACTGCACTGAGAAAAAAAACACTCAAGTCTGAGATATAGAAATCGTAGAAGTATTTCTATAATTTGAAATAAGAGTTCTGTTCTGGAAACGGAACCCACCATATCGAAGCTAGATAGTATTCCAAGGAATACTGATAACAAACATCTTGGAATAATGTGGCAGTGACTTGAAATAGGAGTTCTGTTCTATAAAAGTACTTTCAAGATTCGTTTCACGTCTTAAAACAATATTCTGTATTTTCCCAGTGTATTCGTTGTTGCTTTAAAAGCAATCAAAATCAACAAACAGCGACAGCTTTGAGCTGTGCTTTAAAAGAAATACGAACAGAGCAGAGCTGAGTAAAGCAGAGCAAAGAAAATAAGATAAACAAAGAAAGCTAAGTAAATGGGGAGAACAAAGCGCGCTATAAAGACGGTCGGTCGGTCGGTCGTTTGGCTGGCGGGGGCTATGGGCTGTGCTGGGCTGGTCTGGTCTGGGCATAGGCCTATTGTTTTGGGGGAAACTGCATGAAACTGCACATCGGAAATGATTACAGGCAAGACGACAGGGGGGAGGAAGTGGTGCGGTAGTGTGTCTGTGCCTTCGTCATTAACTGACTCACGATGCACATGGCCGCATGTTGCATACAAGGAAGGCACTCAACAGACCCCCACTACTACCCTGCAAACAGCAAAGCTGTCCTGTCAGAAAGAGAGAGAGCAAGAAACAACACTCTGCGCAGGGCAGGGTCTATTTATGCAGGGTGAGGCGCTTCCGTTGTCCGTGGACACGCAGAGAGGCAGCAGCGAGAGGTTTCTCCTCTAGTTTCACCCGTATCTTTACATACCTTGCGGCGAAGTGCTCTCTTTGGCTGACATCCGCCGCTGAGCCGCTCCTTTCCTTTCATTCCAAAAAACTTCCTTGTACCGAGCACATTCCTTTCTCGTCATCGTTTCGTCGTGGTTCAGACTAACCGTAATCGCGTCGTTTCTTTTGAGCTTGTAAGCCTGAGTGAGTGTGAGTGACGTGACTCAACAAGAGACGTATCAACGACTGTATGTACACGCACACACACACGCACAGGCATATCCATACAACTGCGGCGAATTCAATGACGTCGCAAAAATTGTTGTTGTGCGTCTTATGTGTTTTGTGTGCGTGTGTGTGTGTGTGTAGGTGTGTGTTTAATGCGTGTGCTTTTGGGCAAATCGATTTAATTTATAAAAAATTAATACAAAAACCGGGCAGAGCGATACTAGTATTCCCCCATAAAAACTATCAGAACTCGAGTGCTTTTGTTTAATTTTTTTTCGGCTGCGGCATACGATTTTAATTAAAAGCTTTATGTGAATTTTGATGAAACCGCAATGCCAGCAGCAGCAACAACATTTTATCACCATTTTCAGAGCAGAAGAGCAAAAGAGAAGAAGCATCAGATGCGGTCTGTGTGTGTGTGTGTGTGTTTGTGTTTGCCTTTCGTGTGCGTGTGTGCGTGTGTATGTGCTGAAAAAGCCGGCAATCAATGCCATTCAACATTGAGAGCGGGACAAGAACAACAAGAACCAAAAAACAAAAGCAAAAGCAAAGCAAAGAAAAATGAAAGTAAAAGCATAAATGAAGAAACAAAAAGAAAGCCAATCAGAAACAACAACAAAACGAGAAGAAGCAGAACAACAAAAGCAAACATTATAATACCAAAAATAAACACAAATAATACCAATACAAAAGAATACAAAAGAAAAAAAGAATATTTTTAATAATAATATTAAAAATTGACTTCAGATATATTTTATAACAATAAACATTCTTAAATTCGTTTGATAAAGATTTAAATTATAATTTTAAATGTGTTTTAATATTTCATAATAAAACAGACAGAAACATTAAAACAGAACAATTAATTAAATTCAAAATATATAAAATACAATTTATAATATAATTATATTTCCAAATTTGTATCTTTTAGAAATAACCAAACGTTGACAGCAATATTCTGCAAAAAAGAAACACGGAGATTGCTAAAATTGTTGGTGTTTTAAAAATGAGCATAACTTAAACAAAAGAAGAAACCAGTGCGCATAAATAAAACAAAAAGTTGTAAAAATTCTTGAATAAATAGTTGAATCAAACTTCAACCAAAAAAGTGAGAGAGAAAGGTAGAGAGAAAAGAACGAAAATTCAACCCAAAAAAGTGATTACGATTCGAGTGATTTTCCTTTCGGCGTGCGTTGGTATAAATAAAAGGCAGCAAAATTTACTACAACGTCGCCTTTGGCAGCGCCAACTCCAGCATCAACCCCCCCAGCGGCATATCCACCACCACTGGGAGTACCATCCAGCACCAGTACCAGCCTCAGCAACACCACCACCACCACCACCCCCCAAGCAGCAGCAGCAGCAGCAGCAGCGGCAGAAGAATGCTCTTTGAGAATCCAGCGGTTGCGGCCAAGTTGCCGTTTCCATACAATGTGCCGCCGCCTCTCCAGGCGGCAGCAGCAGCCGCGGCAGCTGTGCCAAATTTAAGGTGAGTTGGCAGTCCTTTTCCTTTGCACTCTTTATCGCTCCACACGCTCCACGCTCCACGCTCCACTCTCTATCTGGCTCTGGCTCTCCCTTTTAAAGCATACAGAGGGGATGGAGAAGGGGGAGCATAAAAATAAGAACTCTCTCCATGTTGTTGAGGCCCGTCTCAAGGCCATTAAAGGCGTTAATGCGCTTTGAGGTTTCAAATACCCGTTGTACATACTCGGGGAGTGCCGGGGTATGTTGTATGCGAGAGGCTAGATGTAACAGCACAAAATGTATGCCGGATTCCATGAAAAACTCTTTATTTTTCACTTTTAATTCTACATTTGAAAAATAAGAGTTGTTTTTTATTTTATTAGTAATATTTTAATTATAATAATAGGACAAATTAATGTTTATTTCATAAATTGTATTATTAAAACGATAATCCCTACGATCCACGGAATTTTCGTACAACAATAGAATGATGGATATCTAGATATCATATCTAAACAAATGTGTTTCAGCCACATATCTATTTAGTAATGTTAAACGTAAATCTAAGCTAACAATCTAAACTAAATTAAGGAAATCCCTCTACCATTTATTAACTATATTATTTTAATAGTATTTCTATTGCTAAAACCTCTTTTGGATACCAATCTCAGTGGTCAGGCAATCCTTTGGAGAGTATCTCTTAGCCCACACTCCCAAGTCTCCGACTAAGGTAAGGTGTTGCCATTTGTTTTTCATGGGCCTTTGGCCGTCTCGTCCGGTCGCCTTCTTCTCGCACAACTTTTCCTCAGTGGCATATTTATGAAAATTGTTTTGCTCTTTGGCTGCTTTTTAAATTTTTCATCAGCCACTCAGCGGAGTCTCAGTTTTCAGTTTCAGTCTCCGACTCTCTCTCTCTCTCTCTCTGTCTGTCTCTGTCTATCTCTGTCTGTCTCTGTCTGTCTGGGCGGTGGGGGAGAAATGTGCTAACCTATAATTTTTATAAGTTGCTGTTCGCAAATTGCATTCATTTATTAGATGAGATTGAGGGCGAGGTTTACTGTGTAAGTTGTCGTATTAATATTCAGTTTGGGGCGGGGAAAACCGGAAGACTGGACCGGGGCCGGGACCGGTGTGGGAATAAGGTTGATTATGGATTTCAAAGGGCATATTTTTGCAAGGGAAATTCTGAGAGACTCTTGATGAAAGTGAAACATAAACAAAGGCAATATCAAAAGAATCTCTAAACACTGTACAATATTTTATTCTTATCCGGAAAACACAGACACAAATTAATATAAATTGACATTCTCCAGCATGAAATTTGCATAATACTTTCCCATTATAAGCCACTGCTCCCAAGTGCTGTAAAATTGTAGGCCAGGCCTCTATAACAAATGATTGTAGGCTTTCCGGTAAGATTATTAATGCCCTGCAATTGCCTCAAGTGACGGTCCCATAATAAACCATTAATTTTTTTTTATTTGGGCCAAAAAGTGAGAGTAAAACCGTATTTGGTCGTATTCGGAACCGACATTGGGACTTGCTTTACTTTTGATATTAAATAACGATCGTCTGGCGCCATGCAATTAAGAGTTTACGCTTTTATTTTTGTATTTTTTGTTTTGTTCGCTTCTTTTGCGTTTGCCCTACCAATTAGCATTTTATTTATTGTTTCATAATTTTTTCTTTTGGCATGTGGCATACTTTGGTCAGGCTTTAAATTAAAACTATAAAAAAATGTGATGGATATATATACAAAATCACTATATGAGGTCTTGGCTTAGGCTTCGAATAAATATACATGTAGGTATGTATTATGGGAATCTGTTCTCTTGTTGGGGCAGGAATTTGTGAAGAGCAGAATTATATAACTTTAGTAATTAAAAATGGAACAATGAGTGTCGGGTAAAATCCCCACATCCTCGGCTCAATGTGGGATAAGAAAATGTGTCTAGAATGTTCCTTGATGGAGTATTCCTAGAAGAAGTTGAATCTTGAACAGATCTTCTAGAGTATTTTTGGTGGTTTAGTTCCTGTCGGATTGATCACTAAACAAATAAACTTACATTGTAAAGATACTTCTTTTATTCATCTATAAATATGCATCCCATAATCTATAAAAACCACTGACTTGACATTCAAATTGAAATACCCAAAGACCTCTAAAGACCCTCGCATTCAATCCCTTGTTCATTCAAAAATTACATAAGCTTTGTCTGCCGTCAAATATCGTATTACTGGGAATAACAACAATTTATTTTTAAACCTAAAAATGGCCAAACAAAAATGCTTCGGAAAATACACAAAACAAAATTATCATCATGACACTTGACGTAGAACCAAAAAACAAAATTAAAAAAAAAACAAAAACAACTCGGTGCGGAAACGCAGAAAAGCCAAAGGAAAAACTACATACAGAAGATGAAGCTAAAAGGAAAATCTCTCATCGATGTTCGATGTTCGAGAGCATTGACTAAGCGTTGATTGGATTTAAAGTGACAGTAATAAATGACAACAAAGGCATGTTTCATTTATAAATACCAAAAATAATATCGAAAAAAATGCTTGAAATATTTAGCTTGCGAGACGAATTTTGTATGCCCTTAACAGACAATATTTTGGGGGTTTATAATTATTTATAAATTTATCATGGCATTATTATAATTTATTATATTTTACCAAAGAAATCTCATATAATTCTAATGTTATCTATAGATATAGTCATGCGAATTTCCAATAAATTGTACAGAATTCTTGCACATATTTATACATGCTTTAAAAATTTCTGTAAAATTTTAAAATGTTGACAATAGTTTATCTAAAGTCTTTAGATACAAAAAATATTTTCCATCGATTTTTCTAGCTTCTTTGAAAGCAAATTTTTATACATAATGTGTGATTATGGGAAAGAAAACAAGTTAGCCTGAAAATATATAGATATGGCATTATCCACTGATAAATCAAGATGCTTGGCTTACCCTCCGAAAAAAGAGTATCTCATCTCTGCCAGATACCGGGAAAACAGTGCTCCTGGGCCTGGGCTGACTGAACTTGCACTAGAGATGATGATGATGATGATGGTCTGATGCCGATGCCGTTGCCGTTGCCGTTGCTGGCAGATGAGAGTGCGGATGGATGGGATGGGATGGGATTCGTGGGAGACGCTAGACCCAAAGACGTGCTAAATAAACAGACATCGTCGCCACATTTTCCGAGTTTGACACAGTGACAGGCCAAACAAATAGCAGGCCAACAGCAGCAGCAGCAGCAGCATCAGCGAAACAGGAGGAACAGTGCGACCAGAGTCTCTATAGAAACGGAAACAAAACCAAATTCTCATCTCATCTCATTTTATTTCATTTCATTTCGGTTTTCTCCGGATTCTGTGTTTCTTTTCCTTAGCAAGCTAATATTTTTCTTTGCCTTCTCATTTGGCAGCGTCTTTGGTTCGTGTTGTTCTCGGTTTTTGTTCTCTGATGCCAGTCTGCACTGTAATATGAGGCATTGAAAAATATTTGAATTCTTGGCTCTAGTGCCTGTAGTGCCTCTAGTTCCTCTAGTACCTCTCGGTTCTTGCCCCTTGGTTCTTCTGGGTTAATTGTGCGTTGGTTTAAATGCATTCAGTGCGGTCGTAATTAGCCAAATTGTTAACTTAATTATTTCTGGGCTGCATCTTATGCATAGTTTGGCTTCACGAATGGCGGATCTGGGTGGGGATCTGTGTAGTTTGTGATGGAATAATGTGCTATGAAATATGTGATGGTGATTTGTCGAAATCATTTTGACATAGAATACCCAAAAGAACTCAAAAAGTTATTAAATTCCGACCTAGTTTTAGATACTCTATGCTCCTTCTCGAATGCAAGCGTTTCCAGAGAGTTTTCAATATTTGATCATTATTATTATATTGTTTTCTTATGATTGAAATCACGTCGCAGTACTTTTCCGGAAGAATGCCAGAACTTTCAGTGAAAATACTCATGATATTTCATGGGAAACGATGCCATTCGCTTATGGAATTTTTTCACAATTAAATGGAAGTCATTGAACAGCTGATTCCAGCTACCCCTCCCGCCCACTGTTGCAGCTGTCATTGAACGAAAACGTACGGCTCAGAGGCAGGGGGAGTTCCGCCTTAATTAGTCAAGCCCCAAGTCGATCATTCCAGTCACTTGTTTATGCAGCAGACAGTCGGATAAATAAGCATCAGACAGCAATTATATATATTTTATTCGCTGCACTGCTTGCATATTAATCGAGGCAAACACCGGGTCTCCTGGCTTCCCCTCCTGGCCATGTAATTTGTATCTTTATCTTGAAATAAGCTGACATACGTGGTCGTTCGGTAGCTTGAGCGACCTTCCTTCCTACTTGAGAGGCTTTGTGATATCACAATTGAATGCTGCATTTTCTAGAGATATCTAGAAATTGCATATGCAATATGCAATCTTTCAACCCTTTCGCGCTCTCTCTCTCTGAGATATTTAGATGCTACCTGCAGCATTTTACTTTTCATTCTCTTGGTAGTGTTTTTTCCTTCTTTTTGGCAACTTTTTACATTTAATTTCCACCTCTAATGCTGGCTGTGTGATTATTCATAAGAATTCTCTCGCAGACTGCTGTGCGGTGTGCCGGGGCGTTTTGATTGACAGCCACAACGACTGTCTGTATTTCTCTTGTTAAGGTAGCACCGATAGTGGAGCACCACCCACATAAGATATTTATTTAACTGCGAATCCCAGAGCTCACTACTTCACTACTTACTTAGGTTGATTAAATCTTGTTCGCTTTCGGTGTGCGGTGTGCGGTGGGGGCTTTTGGGGGGGTGGAGGTGGAACATTTCTAATTTTGGTTCGTTCTCTCTTTATTGTTTTACTTGGGCTATAATTTATCATTGTAAATTGCTTGGCAGAACTTTCTTTGAAGGTTTCTTGTTTTCTTTCTGGTAATTATTTTTTGTATTTAAAAAAAAAAAACATTTGTATGCCCAAAATAGTTTTAGGGAGTACTTTTCTAGGTAGTAAAATATTTCATTTCATGGATGGTGTGGTTTCGACTGTTACAGCCAACGCAGACATGTGAGTGGCAATTTTCCATTCGGTTTTTATATCCGTGCAGTATTCTTTCTCAAACTAGTATTATTCATACTATTGGTTGTAAGTTTTCCTATGATATTGACACATTTCCGATCTTTATTCCTCTAGAACTTAAATAAAATTGTAAGCTTTTTGGATAATTCCTCCTATGGGACTTTTCATTTGAACGTAACATTCTAAAAGCTGCAGGAAAGAGTTCCTGGTCGTATCGAAACGATTGTATCCGTTCACTTATGGAAAAGTTATACAGAGCACTGCAATTCCTTTGCGGAAAAGTGTTATAAAATCATATTAAAAAGTTTATTAATCTGTAATCTATATCTAGTAGATACTTTACAGCTTATTTGGCTATCTATCCACTTTTAGTCTCAATAAATTCCGAATAAAAAAAATAAAAATATAAAAAAAACCTAAAAAGTAAATTTTAAGTGAGTTTTCGCAAAAATAAAACTTTGTGCGCTAATTCCATGACTGGCTATTCCCTGAGAGTACTCTCGTATACTCGTTCGTGACCCATCTCACATTTGTCTACCCACACACCCACCCTCAAACACACACAGGGAAGGTGCGTGCTATAACTGTAAGTCGGCGACTCAATTGTTCTCACATGTTCGGGCAGCCAGCAGCAAATTGACCAGTCCAGCCCAGCCACAAACTGAACAAGCGGAATGGACAACTCATCTCCCATTTCGACTGGGAATGACATGCCAAAAAGTGCAAAAAAATAATAGAAAAAAAATAAAAAAAAAATAAAATTTGCTGGTAAAAGTTTTGCTCAAAAAAAAAGGCAGCTTAAAAGTTCTTTGACTTTTACAAATACATAAATACATATCTTCATATATGGATTGTGTGTGTGTCGTATCTATAAATACATCCAAAATGTTGACTCAATTTCGGGGCTGATTGTTACGTGTTTTTCGAGTGTCAGTCGGTCCGTCGGTCCGGATAACTCATTATTCGGGTAATGTTCAAGTATTCATCTGTGGAAATTATAGTTCAAGTTTATTTCAATTGAGCTGCATACTTATTCATTCCACATGTGGCAACATGTGCTCTGCACTTTACTCCATTTCGGACGCAGCTTCTGCTCCACTGCATAGATTCCATATAAAATTGAGCATGAATAGTTCTGCTCCAAAATGTGAGTGAATGAGTGGAAGGCACACACACACACATCTACCCTGCAAGTTGAGGGTATGATGATTATAAGACCATTTATCTTTGCTAAGCAAAAAAACAGAGTTTTGTCGAAGATTGCTGTCTTAAGGGGGTTTATTACTCTCGCGCGTAAGGCTCAATAGATTGAAAAGGGGGGATTGAAAGAGTAGGCATTCCAATGCAGGGAAATCCCGATCGGGGCAGATAGAAAACATCAAAATATTGTTTGTTTTTGCTGAGAGTGCAATCAAATAAAGCAATTGGGAATGTGTGTTCATTGCGTGTGAGGAGCAAAGCTCATAGATGAATTAAAGATCAAGAGATACGACAATTGCGACTCCCTCCTGGAGAAGTCCCCCCTAACATCTACATCTGAGATACATACAGATATGTACAATGTACATATGTATGTAAATTCTTATTTCATCGTTGGATATTCACTATGTATTTTTTCACCTATTCTCTATATCTCAATCTTTGTGGACTCTGATCTTCATCTCGAGATACAAACTATTTCCTGTCTGAAACGAATGCTTGGAATCCTGCCATCAAGGGTATCCACAGCTTCATTTCCCCAGCTTATAGCCTTTCCCACATGAGTGTGTGTGTGTGTTTTTTTTAGTTTATTTTTCCTGCAGATAAAATTGTAAAAGTTGCCGAGTCTGCTTTTACTGTCAAGCAAGCGGCTGGGCTGGCATTTTCCTATATGCGGTCGGTAACTTTTTGAGCATTTTTCCTGCCTGCCGCTGCCTCTTCCCCGAAGTTGTGGCTAGGATGGGGGGTGGGATGTGGGCGTATTTCAATTATTTGCACGAATTGCAATCCAGAAAAAAAGGGGGTGCGTGTGTGTGTGTTTTTTTTCCAGTTTAATTGAAATGCCAGCTCAAAACCGGCGATCGCTCTCCGAAGTCGACAGCTTTGGCGCAAATATTTTAGCCAAGATTAGAGATACAGATACGCAGATAGTGTGCTTGTATCTGTGATATTTGGAAAGCTTTTCGATAAGCATAGAGAAACTGTTGACGTTTGTTATCGACATTTAAATGCCTAATGAGTTGCATGTGATTTGATGGATACATTCACTGCCAAACAGAACGCTGGAGGCTCCTCCCAGAGCCCATAAATCGTGCCTGACTTTGATTAGATTTTGGCTCCAACCTTCAGATCGAATGAATGAACTTTCCACTGCATGTCGAAGTGCATCTCATGGATGTGCAGATACTTGAGAGGTCTACACTCAATTACAGCCATACAGAAGCCATCCTCAAGCTAAATCCATATGCAAATTCTTTTATGTATTTTATGGCATAGTCCTATGCAGCATGAAAATCTTCTCTTGCCTGTTATTTGCCATATGAATGGAGGGAAATTGCATTTTCTCAAGTGCAGGGCCGCATTAAATTATGCACATGCGAAGGGAAACGGGAACAGAGGGCGGAGCGGGCGGGTGCTCGGCTTTCGCTTTGATATGAAAAATTGCATACCAAAAAAAATGTACATAAGTGCATGACATTCTCAAGATTTCTAGCGCCAGAGCGAAACAGAGCGAAACCGAACCGAAACGAAAAGAAAATGAAATGAAATTGTGGGAATAAACAGAAAATGAAATTTATGGAAAAAAAACAACAAAATAAATAAAAATAAAATAATAATGAAAAAAATAATAATAATAATGAAAAGAAATTTATGGACATAAATAACAAAAACAATAATTGAAATATAAAGAGAAATAGTAATGAGTAGTAATAAAATTTATAAAAATAAATAAAATATAAAAGAAAATAAAAAAAAATAAAAAAATAAATATTAATAAGCGTAAATAAATAATAAATAAAAATAAATGTTAATATGCAATAATGCAGTATGCAATAAAAAGATTGCAATCAATAATGTACCATGAATTATCTGCAATTATTCTCAGACATCTTACCTTGATGGTCGTCCGACCAGAACATCTGTCACTCCCACTTCACTCCCACGGTATTGGAATATTCCTTTAATTGAATGTAGAACACATACATTCGATTCTTGTCCCACATTTTCTTGATCAATTACAATCAATTTCCTTCCCATTTTCCAATCGCCCTCTCATTTCGGTATTCCTTATCTGGGTCAATCTTGGACTAGTATTTGTCGGCCCACCGCATGTCGCTGTCAATTTTGTGAAATGTTTTTTTATTTTTTTATTTTGAGGAATTTTGTTATGAAAACAAATTTTGCGACAGAGAATATTTTGAATATTTGTAATATTTTTGTGATTTTTGTGATGTGCCAAAACAAATTGAACGCATGAAATATTTCTATAAATTGTGTAAGATATTTCAGTTGAATAAATGAATAATGAATAAATAATTAAACTGAAGACTTGATGAAGCCATCATTCGAGCGAACTCCCCCTATAGATACAATATCTGTATCTGAGGCCCCCGCATAACTCTCTCAAGAAACCAGTAATGAGCGTCTCATTAAGAGCAGTTTTTGTGGTGGCTGGCGGCAGCCGTAGATGAATAAGTTTGGCCCATTGCGCATTTAGTTCATTAACCTCTCCAAGCAACCAACTACAACTACAACTACAACCACAACTACACCTTCAATTGTTGTAAATTTTTGCGCTGCTGCTGCTGCTGCCTGCTGGCCCGCCTGGGAGTTCATTGTTGTGTTGGCCAAGAAAGCCGGCCACGAGTTGGCCTAACAAAATGCTTATAAAAGAGAAGAAAAAAGCGGCAGAAAAAAAAAATAAAAAAATAATAAAATGGTTTGCTACTACCCATGGCCTGATATGCCAATTAAAGTGCGGCCCGAACCCCACACAGAGTCGGGGTTGGGGGTGGGGGGCGGTAGCAGCGTCTCTGGTTGGGGGCGTGTGCTTTCTCCTCAACGAGCTGCTGGTTAGCCCCGTACGGGGACCTCTTTGTTAGCCTGGTTTACGGGCTAATGCCAAACAATTATTTAAAATTAGCTGCCATAAAAAAGAAATCTTGCTGCTGAAAGTCAAGTCTTGGCAGCAGCTTCTTTGAATAAAGTTTTCGCGCGCTGCTGCCTAGCATAAAAGTGAGCGAAGAAAATGTTGTTTATTGAGTAACTGAAGA
This sequence comes from Drosophila helvetica, assembly GCA_963969585.1. Taxonomy (NCBI): domain Eukaryota; kingdom Metazoa; phylum Arthropoda; class Insecta; order Diptera; family Drosophilidae; genus Drosophila; species Drosophila helvetica. The sequence goes on from OZ018403.1 coordinate 2,167,626, forward strand.
GCAGGCTTTTCTGGAAGTTTATCGGAAAACTCGGGAGATTAAATAAGAACAAAGAAGTGCCTGAGCTTAAAGAATTTACGTTCCGGATGGGAAAAGTATGAATAAATCAACATTGGAGTGTAGCTTAAGTGAATGGATGAATATATTACCGCGGGCATTATCTATTCTTATTTGTTCTGTGTCTTGTACTGTCACCCGCCCAAGGGTAATATGTACAGCGAATCATATCTGTGAGATACAGAACTCTTGAGATATTTTTTGTGGTGGTTCTGCAGTCTGTAGAACTACTCGTTTTTGCATTTCCTGGTAGCCCTTCCACATCAAATGGCAACTGTGACAGAACAATTTCCAATAATTAATGCCAAGAGCACATCAAAACGTACACTCAGAGAAAACACAACCATATTTAAATTAAATATTCCAGTTTTTAAGTGGAAAAAAAATATAGAATTCACTTTGATTTAAGCTAAACATAAAACACTTCAAAATAAATAAATAGAAAATATAACATTTTAAGGGAATATATTTAATTTATTTATTAAATATAAACATAAAACACTTAAAAATAAATAAATAGAAAATATTACATTTTTAGGAAATATATTTAATTAATTTATTTATATTAATGTATTATATGATTAATTTATTTTTAATATTTTCATATTAATTGAAAAAAGTGAAAGACTTTCTTTTTGGCATAAATGTAAATATTTAATTTAAAATACTCAGTGCCTTTTTCTCTCAGTGTTCTGTATCTCAGTGTGATGTATGTGCTTTGACAGTATCTGCTTATTGGCATGCGTATCTATCGGTTACATTAGTGCGCACAGAAATATATTTCCAGTTTGTACAATATATATATATATAGATATATATATTTATCATAAGTCAAAGCGAGTTCGTCTGCTGCTGCGGATGGATGGAGGAATTTATATTATCGATGGGTTATAAATTGAAGACAATGAAATCAATTGATTGGCATTTCTGAGACACCGCTGGGGCGGCATCGCGCGGGTGGAAGGCGGCAGGGCCTGGGCCTGGGCACATGGGTGTGCTGTGACCCCGTTCGGGTAGACATTAGATACGAAACTGCAGTCGATTCTAGATGCCGCAGACGCTGAAAGGAAAACTTATAATTACGCCTCGAAATATCTCAATTTTCAAGACCGGTTTCTGTGGTTTCTCCCCCTCTCGCGCGGCGGTTGTCATGGCGATCAGATCTATAGTATAAATCTATTTTACTTTGTTTCTCCTCTCACAAAGTCTTGGCTTTTATCGATCGTTTGCTGAACATTATTTATGATACACATTTAAATTGTTAATTTTTTGGCAAACATCTGTCCATTTTCCATTTGTCACCTACACCCTCAGATATGAACTGAACTTTCGCTTTGAATGCGCTGCTAAAAGTTGTGCGAAATGTTGGGTCTTTCTGCAATGGCAACGGCATTTTATGGCATTCTACGCAAATAGCTTCTTGGCTCCTGCTCGTAACCTTTCCTTCACACAGATTTATTTGCCACCCGAAATGGTTTTTGGGCCTTTGATGCCGCCGCCGACCGTGTGTGTGCGATAGATGGATGCATGGCTGCAATTAGTTTGATTATGATAAATTTCATTCCATTTCGTTTTCGTTTCAAGAACTGCCATCGATGGGGGGATTTTGATTGGAAGCAAAAACAAACAAAAATAATCGATCTAGATCAAAATGGTGGAGGTTTTGATTTGTGGTTTGAATATGCCAGAAGCGTCATTAGTGATACGTTTCAAAAGGGAACAAATGACGAATAGTTAATAGTTATAGAAAAATAAAAATAATATAATAAATAATAATGGAATAAAAAAATAATTAAATAATTAATAATAATAAATAAATAATAATGGAATAAAAAAATAATTAAATAATTAATAATAATAAATAAATAATAATGGAATAAAAAATAATTAAATAAATAATAATAAATAAATAATAATTAAATCAATATTAATTAAATGAAATAATCAAAGAGCTACCTACCATTGCTCTTTATTTTTGCATCAATACAAATTAAGATAAGATTAAAAAATAAATATTGGTCTCCAAATACTGTATCCATAAAGCCTCAAACTATTTTTATTACTAAGCCACACTGTAAGAGAGCGAGAAAGTATTAAAGAGGTTTTTTTTAGCAACCTCTAGAGCGTATTTATTGTATTGCACACTTTTGTAGATACAGATACATAACTTACCTTCCTAAAATGCTGCTCATTGAAAAGTCTTTTCCATGACAGCATATCACTCAAGCGAAATGGAACGATTAGGCCACAGAAAAAAAACAAGCACAGGGCCAACAGAAGATAAGAAACCGCCAGCAGACATCAGGCAAAAGAGACCTGAAATTGGCATTTCTAGATACATTTTGTGGGCCACAGACTTGTTGGCATGTCAAATGCAATGAACCCCCAGAGTCCCAGCGGAATTCTTTCCATTTTATAGATAATTTGTAATCGAATAGCACGGAACCATCCCCACCCCACCCCATACCACCCCATCAGAACTATCAAAGACGAGAACTCAATTTCGTTTTGGGCAAACAACAATGGCCAGGGAGTGGAGTACTTGTGGCAGAGAACCCGAAGCATGGCTGCAAGTGAGGCTTCTCCTTTTTGCACAATTTGAGTATCTAAATAGCCGTAAAATTGTGAAACATGCAATGCCAAAAGCCACACAAATGCCCAGATCTCTGCGGGGCCCGCAATCGGATGTGCTATGTATCTGTGCGATACATAGATAGACATTTATCCTGCCCTGCCCTGCCCTGCACTGCCGCCTGCATGTCGTGCATGACAGTTGCAAAATGTTCCGTTCTATCGTGCACTTGCGGTTCTCGTCTGCTGGCAGTGTGGGAACTCCGCTGGGATAATTATGGTTGGGAAAACTGTTAAGAAAGAAAAACGCTTACCTCGGAGATGGCACTTCAATTGGTTTTTGCATAAATCAAACCAAATGCAAAGTTTTTCAGGCCAAAAACTTCAGAGAATGTTTGCTCGAATCTCACGAAATAATTGGGCATATATTAATCAGAAAATACGAGTATGCAAAATCAAATGGCATTCTTTTTCCCTTTTTCCCTGGCAAATTGTATGCAAATATTTTGACAATTTTTACTTGAGCTTTGACATTCCAGGGGAAACTTTCGGGCGAAGCAAATCTCAGCTCAGACACCATTATCTTGTATCTTGTATCTTGCTAGCAACCGGATGCATAAATAAGTGACAAACCCCGAGATGTGGCTGCTGCTGTTGCTCTGGCTCTGGCTGGTGGTTTATGTTTTTGTTTTTGTTTTTGTCGAATTTCCGGCATCAGTTTAAAGAAAAAGAAATACGTGCAGAGCTGTTTTTCTTAAGTTTATATTATGATGTGTTTATACATATATCGCCATTGGGCAATGTCGGTCGATTTTTAGCTTCATTCACGAAGGTTTTTATGTAAATTCTAATACTGTTGGCCATGAAAAGAAATAGTGTGGGAGAAGTTTTCATGAAAAATACCAAACTAGTAATAAAACAAAATAAAAATGAAAATAATAATAATATGAAAGAAAAATAATAATCATAATAAAAAGATTAGGAGCCAGAAAATATTCTATGTCTATCAAATTAGTGTGGCTGCGCTTTGAATAGCAATAATTACTGCAATGGGCAGCACTCAGTTCTGAAGTATTTGCACCGATGGGCAGCACTGTTCAACAGAATCAAAAACCGTGGAAAACAATTAAGAAATAAAGTATTTCCCTTTTACAGCAATGGCCAGAGAAAATGGCTAGAGAAAATAATCGAAAATAAAATTAAAATTCAATAAAATCCAAGAAATTCCACAACAGTTAATGTTTAATGTTTTCCGATAAAAATGGCATATAAAACTATATTCTATCATAATTATACTAATAATTAATTATAATCGTATAAAAATGATCAAATTAATCCTCAAATCCTCAACTTTCATTAAAGATTAAAGATTGTGCAATCTTTTTCTATTCTTTGGCGATAACAAACGATGCCAAATCATTCGAAAGACAGCTCCGAACATCCATCAAATCTGGCAAAATATTCAACAATCGATTGCGTTCAGTGGGAAATCAATCGAGAAGACCACTTAGCCATGGCCTAATCATAATGGGGGATCTTCTTACCAACCAATCTTATGCAATCGTCGCCACTCGACTGTGAGGAGAGATACAAACAGAAGAGAAATCTATAAACCGACAAAAATGCAGAAAGAACAGAGCGTTGTGGGAGTGGGAGAGTGTGGGGGGGGGGGGGGGCACCCCAGAGGGGGCCAAAACCAGTTTTCAGTTTTCAGTTTCCCTTCGAAATCGACAAAAACAAAAGAACTTGCGACCGACCCGACCGAAAAGACTCTCGGAATAAGAGCGTTTTTCGATTGTTTTTTTCGTGTGTTTTTTGTGTGGATTTTGTCTTATTTGTTTCGCCTGAGCGGATTCGGATTTATGAGGCACCGCGAGTGTGAAACAGAATTTTATTTTATTGAATGCTTCTTGCACCATTGGCAGGCCACCGAATAAATATTGCCCAAGAGCGAAACGATTGGGCCAGCTTGTAAAGTGGCGCAAAGACTGGCCAAAAAGATGTCGAATGCAAAATGGCCAAATGGCCAAATGGCAAATGCAATTAGTTCGGCTCCAATTCAGAAATTGGCAGGCCATTTGACAATTCTGCAGCAGGTGCTGGATGCCGATGCCGATGATGATAATTCCGGCAAATATTTATTATTGATGACAATCATCTGTTGCCTCTCGCCGTACGTATCTCCTGCTGCTAATTCGATGGAAACTCTAAATGGAAAATGGGTAAAACGGAGCACCGAATGAGTTTCACTTTCACATAATTGCACCATCATTTTAGCCATCTCGCTAACTCGTTTCGTTGCAGGATTGCCTTTGCGTTTTTTGTTTTTTCCACGTGAAAGTGGAAATCTTTTCGTGCCATAATCCAGTTCGTGCATGGGGAGGCTCGTGTCTTATTACCCCACAAAATGAATACAGCTGAGGCCTGGCTTGGGTGCTCTGGAGAACAATAGATGGATGGCTTTCCAGGTGGGAATTTTCAGGGGGGAACTACAAAGAGAAATAAGCCTAAAAGGGCTGAATAGGAATTTGTAATTGCATTTTGGAAGATGGAAATAAAGCTCAAATCACTTTGGGGTCTCCGTTCGAGCTATTTAGTGTCCGTTCACTTATGGGAAATTCGCCAAAATTCGACCCTTTGGGGCGCAAAAGTAGAGGTTAAGTAAGCACTGGTTAAGGACACTCCTGCAACGAAGTTTAGAATTTATATCTTTGGATATTGATACCCTTTGTTGATGTAGCATTCTTGCTGTTTCACAGACGTAAACATTTAATATTCTCGCAGCCCTCCCTGAGGAATCAGCTTACGAAACACTTATCAGAGTCTCCCCCAATCAAACAATGATATCTCATGGATGGAGATCCAATTTCAGAGCGCCCTAGCAATTGCAGATTATAGAGTCAACGTTTATTTGTTTGCTTAATTTCTCTGGTTCCATCTTCTGCCCCCAGAGATTTATTGTGGCTGCTCCGGTAATCAAAATTTGATGCCTCCTTCAGGGCGGAGTGGGCTCTTCATCTGGAAGAGGTCCGGTCCAGTCAACGACCTTCAATTCGGTCGGCAAATGACAATCGACCATCCACAATCCACAATCAACAATCAACAATCGCCTGGTGGCCTGACTTTAATTATATCCGGAGCTTGGGAAGAGGGCTATGTGGGAGGCAGAGCAGAGAACCCATTACCCATTACCATTTCATTAACATAGACATAAAGCAAGCGCCTCCTCCCTAGGGGGGGGGGGACTCTGCGTCTCTGGCTCTCCCGACTGAAATGGAAACACGTGTTGCGGCCATAAACAAAGAAATTGGTAAAAACAGAGGAAAAATTGCCAAAAAGCGCGGCCTAGCGTGAAAAGCAAGCAGCAACACACAGGGCCAGAAAAAGCGGCCAATGGCTGTTTGTCTCCATCTCGTACGAGTACATATACATACATAGATATTTGTATGTATCTTTATGGTTCGTATACAATTTTTCTGCGGGTTTTTCATAGGTTTTTTGTGGCAGAGTGTGGATCGATGAAATATTTTGGCTTTAAAGATGGCCTCCAAAAATGAAATGCAGCTGCAGCGAAAGGGAAATGGGGAAAAGCCTCGCCAGCTTATATTATATTGAATGCAACAGCAATTTATTCCGCTCAATCGCTTTAACAATCCGATTCCGGATAGTTTTAATTAACACGGGATAGCCAACAGATTAACGACAGACATTTAATTATAAACGGAGTCGCCTGAAGGGGTGGCATGAAACCATGTGAAAGGTTCCCTTATGGGGAAGTACATATGATATATACATACTTATGTATAGGTAGTATATGTAAATCTGAAAATTGAATTCCCAAACCTTTATAGTATATACCTTGATGGTAAATACAGAACTAATTTTGCTTTAAATGCTTCCAGCCAGCTCTTCCAACTCTACTCAAACTGCAATTATTTCTTATAGCACGTTCTGACTCCTAACTGCAACCCAAACAATATACATTGCAAGTGCATTAGGGATACCATTAAGATTCGATTCAAGATGCCCAAGAAAATGCTGCAAAAAGAGAAAAAAAGAAAAAAAACAACATACATGTCGAGTGCATGACATGTATGCTCAACTCGAGCTTCGCTGATGCTCGAAATCCTGACCGTCTCTGTATATAGTCTCTTATTTCGAATAAAGTATATTCTATCTATTGAAAGGACTTCCCTGGAAGCCAAAATCCCTGGAGATAGCCGTGACCCCGCTTGGATGTCACGAGTATACAAATTCTAATAGGTCAAAGGATGTGCTTTGGGGGCTTATGGCTTTTCTATGATTTGCCTTTTTGCACCTTTTATCCCATCATCTCTCTCTATCTTCCTTCACCTATTCCATCTACCTTTCTCTTTCGCTATAACTATGTGAGTTTCCCGTAAAAAACACCCACATTTCCACATTTTCATGCGAAATTACGTGCCGCCATGGCTGTCTCGCTGTCTAGCTATCCTTTTGCTTTGACAATTTCCGACATATCGACAGTTGCATCCCCTCCCACATTTCCTCTCAATCTTTATCCCCGCACCCACTCCCACTCCCACTCCCACAGCCACCCCCTCCCCCCGCCCACTGTGGGGAGGGAGTGTGAATAAAATGTATTCCGGCAACTGCGTGCGGTAATCTAACAAAAAACAAAAACGGGGCAAAAAATAGAGGGAACAAAAATGCTAGTACTCCGTGGATGAGGAAAAACCCGTCTCGAACTTATAACCGAATGGTGGCCCCCAGCCCCAAGCTCCATCTGACCCCAGACCGCCCCTCCCTCCGTCCTCCCACACCGCTCGGCCCACTCCTTTTCTCTGTCCTTTCCGCCCTCCCCTTCCCTCTCCGTTCGCCGCGTTGAGTGGAGCGGAGTGGCCCCACAGCTGTGTTGATTTTCATTTTCAGCGGGCCCCAGTCGTCGAATGGGCGTGCCGCCGCCCCCTTTTTTCGCATTGATTGCGTTACAATTTCAGGTTTTCTGGTTTCTGCTATTTGCCGCCAGTCTACTTCTACTTTTCGAATACCCTGTAGCCGAAGGAGAGTAGTGACGTTTTTATGTGAGCGTTGGCAGTTTTCTCTATTCTTTGTACAAGAATGGGTTTTAGTTCTTGAAGAAAGTCCCATATGCTTGTACGTCCAAAGAAAAGACTGCTCATAGAAGATATATTTCTAAGGATTTAATTTCTTACAAAATGTACTCGAACTGCAATAGAATATAATGAAAACTGTAGTTCCAGATCATTTTAGTTGTTGCCAGTGAAACATTTCACCGAGTTCTTTATCTTAAAGGTGACTTTCTTCCTCTTTCTATATATATGCCCTCTCTCTGAACTGTCTATCAAAATTTGTCCATAAAATTCTGATTTTCAGTCCGCTAAAAAAATGATCTCATGCCTATCGATGAACGCTGTTCCCCAAGAGAACTTTCCATATATACCAGAAACTATTGCTTTGTATAATAAAGGATTGGAAAAGATCTGAAAGTTACTGGCAATTTTAACGTAATAAAAATAAAAATAATAAAAAGGAGATGTTTCCATTTGAAGGGAGTACAATTTTCCTGTAAAAAGATGACATTCGGTATCTTTTGCTTATGGGACACCCTTAACATTATTTGAATGAGAATAACTTTTGGTAAAATAAAACTGTTGTGATTCTATCTGTAATCGTTATCCGATCAAAATTATGTTCTTTAGCCCCAAGCCCCAAACACGATATATACCATAGATATTTCTCTTAAGCGAAGCTTCACAGTATGTAGAGTTCTTCGATTCCTAAACTCCCATAGAAATCCCTACTATTCCAGGGTATCTACAGCATCGACCCTTTTCTGGTATTTTTGCTGCTGCTGCTGCTGTCTTTGGCTTTGGTTTTGCTTTGCTTTGCTTTGCATTGAATTGCTTTTGCTTTTGTTTCACCGGCTGTGCCACAAAACGTGTCCGCTGGGTTGGTTGTTGCTGCTGCTGCTGCTGCTGCTGTTGCCGCTGCCATTGTGGCTCTGTTGTTGCTGTCGCTGTCTGTGCCACAGCGTTGGAGTTGATCTTTATCTGTATCTCCGGTCGGTCGCTCGGTCGGTCGCTGGCTTGCTGGTTGGAGGAGGCCCCCGTCCACTCCCCACCGCTCTGATGTATACAGTAAAATGGTAACTCGAATTGTTGGCTCAGCTCTTGACTTGGCTCTGGCTTGGCTCTGGCTCTGGCTCTGGGCTTGCTTTGGGTCTGGCTCTGGCTCTGGCTCTGGCTTTGGGTTAACCGGTTTCCAGTCTGGGTCTCCTCTCTCTCCATTTCGTTTCGTTTTCATTTCGATTTACGAGCGCAAAAATTAAAACCGAATGAGTAGTAGAGCAGCAGCAACAAAAGCACTGCCCTCGTTGTTATTGCTATTGTTTCTCCGGTCGATGCTTTTGGCATTAAGCCCCCTCCCCACCCCTCCAGCCCTCCAGCCCTCCTCCTGAGCCCAGAGTCAGCGTCAGAGATCTTGAAAAGCCCCCAACTCTGACGATTTGGGTTTACAGATCAAATGGTGGGGAGGGGGGGTTTCAGATCTACTACTTGTCCGGTATATTCTCTGGCATTTGTAATCTCTTTCAATCGCTCTGAAGGGGCGTGGAGCGGGGGGCGGCGGGCGGTACGGATTATATGCCCCTATAAATGGGAATCTGGTCTCTGTAAATGGTCGTCGGTTTATTATGATTATTGTTATTACTGTCGTTCGCATTGTCTTTATTTGGTGGAAAAAATAATGTCGCATTAAATAAATTATTGCACATCGCTCGAGCTTTTCGGGACGTATGGATGTGCATTATATTTTCGTCTCTCAACAAACTGACTTTCATTTCCTGCAAAAATATAAATACAGTTTCCAGTTGTTGTTTTTTTCTGTGCGTTGTGTGTGTGTGTGTGTGTGTGTGGGAGTTGCAAGAATTTGTTTATGGTTTCATAAACTTAAATGTGATTGGATTTTTGGTTGCGGTTTATTTGTTTTTTTTGGCAGTGATTCATGTGAAAGTTTTATTTCGGAAGCAGTTGTGAAATGCATCCAAGGAAAAATATTTTCGTATGGAGATTGTATCTGAGAGGGGCATAATAATCGGAATCAAAGCTATATTATTATTTAAATATTAATTTTTAAATACAATAATAACAAAATTAAATAGAATTCACTTTAAATGTATTAAAAATAACTTTTAATACGCTCATCCGAAAGTGCTGATTGGTGCTATGGCCAATGAATGTCATGTATAACCTTTTAGGGAATATATTTATTTAATTATTTAAATCTAAGCAGAGATTTCTTAATATAAAATCCTGAAAATAAACAGAAGATATTTGTAGATTTGTAGGAAATATATCTAAATTTATCTAAATACTATAATACTATACAAAGATTTAAATACTTAGCCTGGGTATATAAATATGAATTAATATCTATTCAATGAGATCTTTTTTAAATGTATTCTTTCGTCCATCCATCTCTTTATTCATTAATCTATTCATATACTAGAATCTGTATCTGTCCTTCTGCACATGTTTTCTTACCTCTAAATTTATTTACCGACTTTCACGCACGTATTTAACTCAACCCTTTTGATGTTTAACCCAGCATATGTAAGTCCAAAGTGGAAGGACACTTTTCTGGTGGAAGTACTCGTACGCCTGTATATGTATATCCGACATCTGATAGCCTTCATCTTCGTTTCTTAAGCCGCTGTCGAAAAGCATTTACAAAACCATTAGACACACCCGCACAAATAAATTCAAAATAAACATCAAAATAAAAAAAATAAGCAAAAACCCTGTCAACCTTCAGTGGGAAAAGCAATTTGCGGATCAAAAAATACTAAAAACTAAAAATCAACAAGTTTGTATCTCGATTTTCGGTGTGCTTTTTCGGTCTGCAATTTATCATATCCCAAATCGGTTAAATCTGTTGATAGTGCATTTGTTTGTGCGCTGTTTCTCCTCTGGTTTTAAACCACAGCAAAATAAATGTATGGTATATGGGGGATTTTGTTTTTGTTTTTGTTTTTGGGAAGAGGTCAACAATGTTGAAAATGTTTTTGTGCTTTTAACTATTTTGGGTGTGTTTCGTGTGAAATATTTGCCAAAATTTAATTATTTTTTAATGGTTTAATTAGCAGAATTTATGGCCAAACTAATGCAGTTCGTGTGAATCATATTCAGGAGCTTTGATTGAATGGACCTTTTGTTTGAAACACTTTCGTGGGTTGAACTCACAGAAAAACCTACCGAAAAGGGCAAACTGTGCTGCTATTTTGGCACACACTTTCCACGAAATTTCCACTCTCTGTGATGACTCTCTTGCGCACACGAATACATAAGGAAAACCTGCCTTTGACAGGCGACATGAAAATTGATTTTCACGAGCGTCGGCTGCTGTTGCTGCTGTTGCTGTTTCCTTCTCCTCTCGAAGGAGTTGGCGTGGGGCCCATCGACGTATGAGTAATATCCAAGAATAAAAGTAAATTTTTCACTGCCGCACAATCAATAACATACGGCTTAAGCCCCTGGGCTTCCGCCTGAACGACTGCATACATTTCCATTCATATGTAAATCGACATTGACGCAAAATACACAAAATTTTCCATTCCTTTCTGCGTCTTTCCTTTTTGTACACCGCAACGAGGCCAATCTCACCTGAGATTGCCATGAAATTCTGTTGCTGTTTCTGTTTCTGTTTCAGTCAAATTAGAACAAGAAACAAAAAGAAAAACGAAGAGCGAAGAGCGTACAAATCGGTGCCAGAAAGCTGAGAAAATTATGATGGCAGATTGGGACTAGGGACTGAGGCACTGAGGCACTGAAATTAAAAACAGACGCATTTGGCCCACAATTTGGTGCATAACACAAAATCAATTACAATTTTAATTAAATATGCAAAGCTCTGCCCCAAAAGAGAGAGCCCCAGCCACTGAATGGGAGAACGGAACTCAATCAGGCTAAATGTCCCCCAGGCAGGTGACGTCTTTTCATAATGTCCCACCCACCCACACACACAGTCACAGACGGCCCAGCTCAGGTATAGGTATCCCTTTTAGCTCTGTCCTCTGAGTCTCCGAAGGGGTGGGATCCGGCTCGGGCGGCAGCAGGTCTATAAATGTTTGAAGCAATTTGGGGCGAAAACTCTGGAAAATGGATTGTTCTTTAAGAGGTGGCTGCTGAAGCTGTTGGGACTGCCGTTAACTATGGATGAATAAAATATTTAATGTATTCGAAATTAGATGAAAGTCAGTATAATGTATTCCAATTTATTTTTCATAAGACAATAGGAATTTCGGATTCTAGTTGCTCGAACAAGAAATTCTAAACAATATATTATAGATAACCAGCTGAACCATTTGCCCCATAGCACAAATCAGCACTTTCGGATGAGCGAGTACAAAAAAGACTTTTTATTTTCTGGCTAATTTGAAAAGGAAATGTCACAGGGAAATGCTCCCATATGAGATCAAATCCTTTCCTTCCTTCCTCCTTTTGCTGCCACACCGCACAATTCATATATTTTGGTATCTATGAGTAGAGAAGCACTTGGACAGCTCTCATAGAAAAACATAAAAAATAAATGAAACTTGCGGAGCCCAGAGACACAAAATTCTTAATTAAATTGTCCCAGCGCGGGGGAGCAGGGCCAAAGGCAGGCAGCCATGACAGATGACAGATTTCCAAGCTGGAAATCAATTACGATTTGCTTGCCCAGACACTTGGCTGGGCCTGGCCTAATCCTGTCCAGCTTCCATGACCATCTCCAAGTGTCTGTAGCTGCAGCTCTTGCATCTTTGATGCTCAAACCAAGCTAAATGGAAATGCGGTAAACTGGGCCCAGACAGAGCAGCTGGCCTGCTGGCAGCTGGCATTTGGTCAATTGGTCAATTTCCATTTGCATATCAGTTGGATTGGTGGCCAAGAATGTTGCGAAATTCTCCTAAATGTACAGTTTTTGGCAGTTGTGGCAGCTTGACGTAATGGGCACACAAACAGAAAGAGTCAAAGAGATTGGATTGGCTATACGACTGTGCCCCATGGCCGGGGACTAAGGCAAAGGACTGCTACCTGCAACATTCGGCAGTTAGCTAATTAGCAAAGTGCGTGGCATGGTGTGGCTTGGTGTGGCATGGCACTCTTGCAACTGCTTCTCGATGGAAAACATTTCATTAATTTCTGTCATTTTTCTCTCTCGTTTCAGGTATGACACAAAAATAAATCAAATGCAAATGCAAAATATCGATTAAGGTCAAATTACGTATACGCTGTGAGTGCTGTGTGAGGCAGCTGCTATTTCTGTTCAACGTAAAGTTTAAATTGAAATTTCTTTATGGTTTGTAATTTAAACAGTACTCCGAAGACTTTTTTCCTGATTTATTATATATAATTATAATTATAAAATATTACAAATTAAAATCAGCTAAAAATTAATTGCGGAAAATGAAGGAAACTCTTACAATCCTGAACAGCATATTTTCCTTAGTAAAAATATTTAAAAATTTAAAAAATATATTTAAAGATACGAGAAATCATAAGGAATCATCTTATTTACCAGATCGGATCGGATCGGAGACTACTACCTGAACAAATAGATCTTCGAGCACTCCCCCAACCGTAATAATAGTACTTAAAGATTTTCCATAACTATCTATCCAGCCATCTATCTATCTAACTGCTTCCACTTTCACTTTTATACACTTTTGAGGGATATTTACCCACTGAATTACGAGCATCTGTAGGCCCAGCATTTGGCTTTGTCAAGCGCAAACATAAATATCAGAATAGTGCGTGTTTGTTTTAGCATTTTAATGATATATTGTTGGGTCTCTTGGTTTGTATCAGCCATTAATGATCGCCAGAAGAGCGTGAAGCGTCGTCGTCTGTGGGTCTGGCTTACACCTCAAACTGTTTGTCAGCTGTCTGATATTTTTTCCAGTAACTTTTTATTTATTTTTGTATATCTACATTTTTTCTGTGTTTTTTTTTCGACCATCAACTGTCAGCAGCCTTTGCTGTCTGCTGTCTGCTGTCTGCGTAAATATTTGCCAGCTGCGTAATTGCAGCCGAAGCCGAAAAAAAACTACAGAAAAGAAAAGCAGAGAGAAAAAATAGATGGATTCAGCCTGTCGCTTTGAGATGGATAGTCAAATGGCGTCGGGCCCTAATGAGTGGCATTGTGCGGGGGGGGGGGGGGGGGGCGTTGTTTGCTGCCATATCCCAAAGAAAACCGAGACCCTGAACCCTTTACAGAAATTGTCACAATCAATAATAATTTGCGCACAAACTTGTAGTAAATTCCACGAAGCATTCTTTATGGGTATTTTTCCTGGGAACTTTTCTTATTAGCCAGCCAGTTTATTATTTCTTATACAGAACATCTGTCCGGCCAGGCGACAACTTTCCTGCAGAACTTTTCCACTTTTGCCACTCGCTGGAAATGCTGAAAAAACTGAAAGAAAATCTTTGACTAAGTTTTCCACAAGATAAAACTGTAAAACTGTAACAAGTGTGAGATGATTATTATTATTTTGTAAAAGCGAATGGCTTTATAATTGCTCTTTACAAATTGGTTCAAAGTTAGCAAAAAAAAAAGATAGTTTTACACTTTAACGTTACTGCAAAGCTCTGCTAAGCCACACTGTGAGAGTACAAGAGAGGGAGAGCTTATACGTGGCAGTATTTTCAGCCTCTGGAATTATTATTCCCTTATTAATATTATTAAAACAAAACTTATGGAATAATCCCACAAAAATACAAAGATTAGATTTCCAGTAATATTCCCAAGGAAACAGCCCCTTAAACGATGGAAACTTCTTTCAAATCTAATCTAATGCTGATCTTCTTGAGCTTCGCCTGCCTCTGTCCAATGTACATGGAGCACTATTAAAAACCTCATTATAAAACTCAACAATTTGGCTACTAGCCTGCCGTTCAATTTAGTTGCTACCTCTAACATTTTCATGGTGTTTTTTTTTTTTTTTTTTTGGGACTTTTAGTGTCGCTTAGTGGCTGGCCAGCCCACATAGAACGAGAGCCAGGCCAGAGGAGAATTGTTTCCCACGCTGCGGCGCATGGATCAGCTCGTCATATCGTGGCAGCATCTTTTGTGGGCACTCCAGGGCGACTGAGCCGCAACACTTGAGTGCCCCAAAGCTGAGGCTCGAGTGGCTGGCTCCGAGCGGAAAAAGCAGCCCTCTACCACGCCTACAAGGGCTAAGAGACTGAGCCGCCAAGAGAGTGATTTGCAGCAATTTTCATTGTTGTGAGGAGAGCTGAAAATGGTTTTTTTTCCTAATGTTTGTATTTTAGTTGCCAGCAAGACCTTGTCTAAGTTCTTTTTAATGAGTTTTCAGTACAGTTTTCCCCGCTCTGTGTATCTGTGTTGTTGCAGTTGCAAGTCAAAACTTCCGCTCGAGTCGCGTGTTTTGCTGACGCCTCATATCTGGCGGTCCTCCTTCATTGGCAAGGACTCGGCCCATAGGCGTTGCCTAGAAACGAGTATGAGGAAAAAATAACACGTGGGGCAAAAATAAGAAAAAAATAAACAATAAACAAATTCCACGGCCATAAAA
Source organism: Drosophila helvetica (assembly GCA_963969585.1). Taxonomy (NCBI): domain Eukaryota; kingdom Metazoa; phylum Arthropoda; class Insecta; order Diptera; family Drosophilidae; genus Drosophila; species Drosophila helvetica. Next base: position 2,182,834 of record OZ018403.1, read on the forward strand.
AATATATACAAAGAACCAACAAACGCATAAAAAGCCCACAAATAACTACTGGGATGGATACTTGGGATGTTGATTTAGCATAGTAAAATATACGTATAAATACAAAAGTCAGGGCTAAGAGCGGCCTCTACCGCATGTCCTATCCCATCCTGTCATACTCGTATCCTGTCCAAGGCCCCAGCCCCAGCCCCCCCCACCAATGCCAAGACCTGGCTAAACAATAAACAAGCCATAAAATGTTTGCCGTGTGCACTCGACTCGGATGGGATGGCGGCTGTGGGGCAGGCAGCTTTTTATATGTCAAATAAATAACGATACAAGTACAAACCTTATCATTCGGATGGGGCCTATACGGCCTGAGAAATGCTCTAAGTAGATACGATTTTTAAATTAATTTCTTTTAATCCAAAGAAAGGTTGGACTTTAATTGCGAGAGGATTGAAGATGGAAGAATTATTCCATTTAATTATCCTTGTGAGAGATTCTTCATGCGAACCAAAATATGTTCGGAAATATATTTTAAATAGAATGTTCCATTTCCCAGCAAAGATAGCATTTTCCTTTTGTAATAGGATGATCCAGGATGATTATAGGATGTTCCAGCTTTTATTTAAAGGCTTTATTAATTTTAGTTTAATAGCATAATTTCCAGTTCCAGTTCTTAGGCAAAGTTTTTTTCCAAGATTTCTTTATGCAAATTATTGCAGTTAAAAGTGAATATTTTCCCATCACAAAAGCTCCCAATTTTACATGGCTTACACTTGTATGGCATCCACTATCAGGATAATCCCTTCCAAATCCCAGATTCAACCAAGAGCTCCCCTTAACCGTTCTTTGAGTGTATTCGCCCTATATTCATACCCTTTCCCGACGCATACACGACGCTCCTCCAGCCTGATTATCCCCCGAGGCTCGAGGGGGAAAACTGCAATCTAAATATGAACTCAAACTACAATTTATGGCAGATAAACCAGCAGCACGTACCACACAAGGTACAAGGACGGGAAGGAGGGGAATAGCCTGCCTGTGTAGTAGTTACCGAATAATATTCAATAATAACGCAAGTTGAAATGCCTTCCTGGACGCCCTGCCGCCTGCTGTTTGTCCCCCCCGCAGATGCCACCTGTGTGGTGCCCCATAAAAAGAATGAAAGAAAAAGGTTCAACTATTTTCCTGGGTTGGGTTGCCTGGGCCCCGGGGCATTGCTAACCTTTTGCTGGTTGGTGGCTTAGGCCCCAAGTGCATTGATTGATTTCCAACAAAAGGAGCAAAGGACTCCGGAGTATTTTCGGTGAGGTTGCTGGTGTTTGCATGTCCTGTGATTTGATCCAGTCCAGTCCGAATGCCAGTGTGTCTGGGGAGTGCCATAGCCAGAGCAATTAACGTTTAACATTCATCGATGGATGCTATGTATCTGTGGGCCACTCAAACCTCAAGGAGGCGCCCCATAAAAGTCCATTCAAAGTCAAAGAGTCGGCTCGGGCGAATCCCGAAACTAAAATCAACGTCAAATCCAGAGCAGAGCCAACCAGCCAGCCAAGAAGGCCATTAATTTTTATTGCGCACACGAAATACATATATTCCCGAAAAAGCAGAGAATGGCAAAACCAAAGAAATGTATATGCGTATGTATATGTGTGTATTTGAATAAAAATTAGCTAGCATACATTTAGGCAGTAGCGCCAGCCCGTAAATCTCGTAAAATACCCAAATGCCAAGCGGCAACTGTTACGGCGGGACCCAGAGCGGGGGCATCGCACACCAAGGTAATCAGGAGCATGGGGCATTCAAGGAGTGGATGTGGGCATCATCCTATACATGGCATTGCGTGTGGCGTCGTTGTCTGGGAGGGTTGATTTTCCGTGGATTTCGGTGTATTTTTGTGTATTTTTGTGTATTTATTTGGAGCTGCAAAATTTTCTTTTATTTACGCTGCGGATACTCAGAATTTTCCATTCAATTTGCTGGGAGGAAAATGTGTTTATTTTTTTTTGGTGTTAAATCAATCTATAAAGGGGCTTTTAGATTCCCAAAAATAAAAATTTAGATAGAAATAAAATAATAAATATTTAAAAATTTCCTAAAAAAAATAGTACAAAAATTAAATAAATAAAAAGTAATATAAATATATTTTTTTAATGAATAATAATAAAAAATGAGCTTAAAAAACAAATATAAAAATTAAATAAATAAAAAATGAATTAAATGAAACTAAAAATATTCAAAATAAAATGTGTAGTAAAATAAATCACATAACTAAATAGCGCCCTAGTGTCTTTTTCCCGTTTACATATCTTATATCTCAAGAGTAAGAGTATTTTCCATTCGTTGTTCTCAGAAAAAGATTTGTTTTGAGTCGCAAAAGGCTTTTGCGTTGCCTACTTCAAGGAGCCGCAGCTTGATGACAGCCTAAGGAACAGCAACTACAACGCAAAAGGCAAATAAATTTCAGTCTCTTCGGATGATACCCATCCCCCATAGTCATCCCCATCCACATTGGTGACTGTCCAGACTTATTGGCGACGCAGTTTCGTAACTTTCGGTGTTGTCGGGCCATATTTAGGCATCATAACAAGTCGTAAAATGGAATTTTAGTTGTTTATCCACACAGCCACACAGTTTCCACAGGATGTGTATCTGTATCTGCAACTGTATCTGTGCATCTGTAACTGTTTCTGGTTTTTGTTGATCTGTCTATTGGCTTCAGCTAGTTTCAGCAGATTTCTTGATTTCCAGGGATGTTTGTGTTATTCCAAGTCTTTTTATGGTTTTGTTTAGAACCAAAATTCACACAGAGTGGGGCGTGGAGGGGAGCAGGGGGAGAGGCATATAAAGTTTTTGTCTAAGCCGCCACCGAATGCCGTGAAGGCTTTTGTCTGGCCTGGTCTGACGTCAGCTGTTCGTTCCTTGAGCCTCCTGAATCTTTGGGGAAATCTCCCCCAGAAAAAAAGCTTACTACATACACAACCACATGCATATACATAAATATATATATATATATGTATATATATATCGGGTATTATGTGGTACTTAGGCTGTGCTTAGTGGGATTTGCCAAGTGCTACCTGAGAGCAAGGATTTCGGTCTGGGCTCTCTTTGTCTTTGTCTTTGCCTTTGCCTTGGTCTTTGGATTTTCTTTTCGGTTCTTCTTATGTTTTTCCAGCAGTATTTCTTGGTCTTATAATTAAAACTTATGCGGATTTGTCAGGGGAGAACGCCCCGTCCCAAAGGGAGCTTAGGCAGAGCTCAGATCAGAAGCAGCAGCAGCAGATTATTGAAATCATACTTTGCGGCAAAGGCTCCTGGCTCCCTTCTCGGAGGCATCAAAAGGCAATCCCATTAAGGGCCCATTCCGCTTGATTGATTCTGTTATAAAATTAAAAATAAATATAAATGTGTGGCATACATTTCAGGATAATGTGTTGGCCATTTGCATTTGAGCTGGAAAAGCATTTTATGCTTTTATGAATGGCCATCGGAGGGGGCCATACCTGTGAGGGGCAGGCCGTTTCCGTTTCCGTGCGTGTGCTCGTGCTCACTCATTTTCAATGGGGTTTTCCACACCCCCTACCACTGCCCTTTTTTAGACAGCTACTCGCATGCGTTGTGCATTTAAATTTCCATGCCTTGCGGCACTTGAAAACCCAACCCCTCCCCACACATGTATATTTTGCACATGTATAAATATTTATTGCCTTGTCGGCACGTAATAGGCGGGAGGGAGGTGTGCGAGTGTGCGAGTGTCTGTAGGCCCTCATCCTGACACATCCCCACCTATCTTCTATGGGATTTTGTTGTGTCTTGTTTTTTTTGTTTTTTTTTTGTTATTTGACAGCACATTGTTCAGTTTGGCGGCTTTATCTGTGTGCGCCACGGTCCCAGTCCCAGTCCTAGTCCTCGGGCATTCCCTTACACATGTACATACATTTATGTCTGCTTGTGTTGGGTTTGTTTTATATGATTTAATTTGGCATTTTTATTTTTATTTTTGTATTTGCCAAGCGGCTCGTCTGTCGTGGCATTTGTTTATGCAAATTGTGTTTGCTTTTCCTTTTATTTTTCTTTCGTTCGTGTTTTTTACACAGTTTAGCACAGTTTTTGCTCGGCAAAGAAAATACATTAGTTGAGTGGATTTTCCGGGTTAACCAAAGGAAAATAGTTTTTATTTTTATATATGAAATAAATGGCTGGAAAGTGCCAACAATGCAGGTTACTCGAGAGGCCATTGTTGGGGCGAAAAAGTCAACAAATTTGTAATATTATTGGCAGGTTTTGGAATGAGATATATTCTGGAATTATTTGATTATACATTTTAGCAATTATTTGTATGTTTATTCAGGATATCTTTAGCCTAATGTTACATATATTCGACATTTTAGAATTGGTTTTGGAGATTTAACAACTTTTTTTATTCTTTAGAAAACTTCTTATATTTTCTGGATTTACAACATGCTCTAAGATAAAGTAGAAGTTCCATCTTGGTTATGGTTTTAGTTTAGATACAGTTTGCTCATAGGTAGGATATATATATATATCCCCAGGGAACATTTTTGTACCCTAGATTCCAAGTAAGTTTGCGTTCAATGAAAGTGACTGCTGTGCAAACACTTGTTTAATTATAAGGAATTATACTAAACAATTGACGAGCAATGCCTGGTTTTGTTTTTCTGGGTAATTGATGTACTTTTTGTTGCCTCTTCTCGGAAAAGTTGTGCTGTGAGGAACCGGTAAATAATACCTATTGTATTACTCGTATTTGTCTTGTGGGAGTTAACGATTATTCCCAGTGTACTGGCTGAGTACGAAATAATTCTCAGTGTATGCTGCTGGCTGGCCTGGCTGCTGTGCTTATTCTTTTACTTATTCTTTTGCTGCTCTCCGTTATTCTTGTCATTTGCCTATTCTACTTCCAAGGCTCTGCAATCAGAGACTCACTCAGAGAGGGAGTGAGAGAGTGCATGCTGGGAGAGGAGAGAGTGCATGCTGGGAGAGGAGAGTGCGCAAAAAGAGAACCGCACGATCATGGCATGGGGTGGAGTGAGAGCGAAGTGTCTGATCATGTCTGATCATGTCTGTTGCGTTGTACAAAATTTGACAGGGGAATAATAGAGGGTTCGTTCATTGGTTCTATGCTGCTATGGGGAAATGGTTAAAGTAGAATGGATAGAACTATTGATTATAATCTTACTAAAGGTCTTATGGGCACTACTGGTGATACTTCTAAGCCACGTACAATAAATTGTTAATTTAATCTTACTCAGGATACTTTCTATAGAAATACAACACTTACATTTGCTTTAGTTTTTTATACCCGGTACTCGAAGAGTAAAGGGGTATATTAGATTTGTGCAAAAAATTAATGTGTGTAACACCCAGAAGGAAGCGTTTCCGACCCCATAAAGTATATATATTCTTGATCAGCATCAATAGCCGAGTCGATATAGCTATGTCTGTCTGTCCGTCCGTCTGTCCGTCTTCATTAGCGCCTATAGCTCAAAGACCATAAAAGCTAGAGGAACACTATTTTGTATCCAGACTCCTGTCCTATCGCACTGTTACAAGTGTATTTCAAAATTTCGCCCCGCCCCCTTCCGCCCACTCCAAGGACGAAAATCTGTGGCATGCACAATTTTAAAGATACGAGAAAACTAAAAACGCAGAATCATAGACACTGACCTTATCTATCAGATTGTAGAATCTGGATCAGATCGGATAATAAATATAGCCACAATGAAGAAAACCATTTCGAAATGCATCGTTCCCTCTCGCTCTCTCTCACACACAGGGATAGGCGCTATGCCTGATCGAATTTTTTGACGCCTAGTTCTCAGAGACTATAAGAGCTAGAACCACCAAACTTTCTATCCAAGCTCCTGTGATATCAAACCGAGACGAGTTTGTTTTAAAATTTGGCCACGCCCCCTTCCGCCCCCACAAAAGATGAAAATCTACAATTTTGAAGATACGGGAAAACCAAAAACGCAGAATCATAGAAAATGACTATATCTATCAGAGTATTGAATTTGGATCAGATCGGATCATAAATATAGTCAGAAGGAACAAATGAAATTTCAGTGGCCTCCCAAGCGCAGACTGATTTCCTCTCTCTCTCGCACACAGCCGTGTATGTATGTATATGTAGAAAGTAGATAAAAACATGTAGAAATGGCAGATGTAAAAAATGTATGTAAACAAATATGGAAACATCTAATAGATCAAAATCTCCGAAAAGGTTCGACTTAAATTGTTTTTTTTTTGGCTAAAATTAAATTTTTTCCTTTTGCGAACATGTAATAAATTACAACAAGCTCACATACATACATACTGACTGAGTACCGGGTATAAAGTAGAGCCGCGGCGCAGACGCGGCTCATAACGTTCCCCCTCGTTTTTTTTTTACTATCCTTGTAACTAGGACGAGTAAAAATTCCATTTTAATTTGAGTTTGTTTAAATATAAGTTACGTGTGCTAGTTGGCAGTTCCTTAACCATGACACACTTTAGTGGGTTGCATATCGTATTGCTGTATAACAAACTGGAACATCCCCAATCACCGAAAACCCCAAAACTTGTACAATTTTGTACAATTTTGCTGTACCTGCTGCAGAAAAACTTTAGTTTTTATTTGTATTTTTATTTGTATTTATTTCTCTTTGATTTGACTCCACATTTCAATTGCTACTGTTTGCCGCTTTGCCCCACTTCTCGGTGGCTGGTGTGTGTGTGGTAGATGTTAACCCTTGACCCCATAAAGCCAACTAATTGATTCGCTTGTTTGTTGTTTCTTTCGCTGCCGAATGCCGAATGCTGGGCCCCCGTGGCCCGATCCGAAGCGAAGCTCAACAATCAATTAGTGCAATACACAATTGTTTTTTCTTGCCCCCCCACCTCCTTTTATTTATGTGTAAAACATTTTTGTCGGCATTTCTTTTACAATTTATCACTGGGTTATGGCAGAGTGTTGTTTTTTCATGTTTTCGGTTTTCTGTTTTTTTTTTTTGTTTTTTGGGGATTTGAAAACATAAACTTGTTTCAAAGTTTACCTTCGGCTTGTGTCAGTGTTAATTGTATTTCGGTATACCCTTTCCGAGGGTATTCCCAAGCTGCAGTCATACAGAACCCTACATATAGTATATATCCATTAAGAAATAGAAATAAGATAAAGGGTATTCCTGTCTTTCTGGTTTTCTAGTTTAATTCGGGCTTGATTGATAGCATTGTTTGGTCTGCCATTTTGTTCTACATTTGTTTGCTTTTTTGCATATTTTAATTTCAATTTAATTCGCCCGAGAAGTGTGCGATGCGACTTGGAAACTAATTAATCAATCTAGCATCCGTTAGCTTTGTTATGCTAATTTCCAAAGCCTCGTGTAATTTGAGAAGAGGAAATCTTTGCCGAGGAGCGATTCCATTTGAGCATGGAGAAATATTTTCATAAGCAATTATTGTCTTACGGGTGAGTGGGTTTTGGCCAGTAGCATAAACATGCCGCAAAAGTATTCATTTATTTATTCATTCATTTCCCATGGCACTCGACACGTTTTCGGCGTTGACAGTTTGAAGTTTTCTGTTTGTATTTTCTGTAGTTTTTCTGCTTTTCTGTCGCTGCAAGCAGATTGGCAGCCGCCAAAGACGAAAGACGAAAAACGAAGCCGAAAGCCTGTGAATGCCGCAATCAAAGGCTGTGGCGCATGTGGCATGAGGCACGATGGCACTTTGGCATTTGGCATTTGGATTTTGTGTGCTGCAATTGAGTGAAAAATCTTTGCCTGCATTCAATTCATTTTGCACATTTATCAAAAAACCGAGAGCCCAGACAGGCAGCATTGAAACCTGTAATTTGGATATATTCTGAGAGCATTTGATGGATGGAATGGGATGGGTTGGGTTGGGTTGGGATGTATGGTATTTCACACATGATGCCAGATACATTTCGCATTCGAGTAATTCAAGTGGAAAGTGCCCCGGCTCGGCCCGGGGGCGTGTAAACTGTGGCAACGTATTTAATTTCACTTTTGCTTCTGTTTTTCCTCTGCCTCTTCTGGCTCTGTGAATTTATATGGAAATAGTTTGAGTTGACTATTTTATGATATGTGACAGGCACACGCCATTGTCTTTCGGTATTTGCTAGACTTAATTTTTCTCCCCGCTCCCTCCCTCCCTCCCCCTCGCTGAGCTATGAGTTTCGCATTTCATTTGACAGCGGACTTTGTCACGTGAGAGCTTTGTTTTTCTAGTTTTTCTTTTGCCAAGAAAACTGAACGTGCGGGGATAATGTATCTGTCAGTTACAAATGAAATGGAAGTGGGTTGCATGGTAAATTGGTAGAAAAAATTCAAAGAGAGCTAAGATATCTGAAACTGGAAATACCATTCCAGAAATGAGTGTGAAAAAATGCAAAACAAATGCTAATAAAATTGTTGATGGTTGGATGGCGAGAAGGATTGTTTTCCGTGAGCAAGAGAGAGAGGGAGAGACATGAAAAAGCTAAGGTTCTTTGGGAGAGAGAACAGGAGAGCGCGTGAGGCAGAGGAGTAGCTACAGGAAGCCCCCTTTACTGCTAAGCAACGCTGGGAGAGAGAGTGCCTGAGACAGGAGATTCAGCCAGGGGAAATTGTTGTTTTCTTCAATACTCCACAGAATCTACATAGTTATAACTTCCATATTCTATATATGGACCTTCTCTACTGTCTTTCAAATACTCAAAAGCCAGCACTTAAAAATGCCTCACACGAACCGCTAATCAAAGAGCGAACATGTCCCAGCTGCTAATACCTGATATGAGCCCATTGTCTCATAGCCAACAATAATTGTACCAGAACTGACGTACCCTCCGGGCCTTCGGGCCTCCAGCCATAAATAATACAAAATGATTTGAGCGGCACGATAAAAACTGACACGCGCCCACGTAATTAGAACATTACCAAATCATTTAACCAAAAATACGACCAAACACGGTTTGGGTATGGGTATGGTATGGTGGGGGTACAGGTACTCGAATGGGTATGAAAAAAGTTAACTATCAATTTGAAAATTATAAGGTTTCCTCCGCTCCGACACCTACAATTTTGACAGCCATCAATGGGGGGGAAAGAGTTTTTCGTTGCGTGCCAGGTCCGGCTCGCACTTTGCCTATTTCGGCTTCGACTCGAATTCGAATTCGACTTCGATTTCAATTATTTAAAGTCAACGAGCACGACCGTAAAATGATTATTATTGTTTTTTGTTTGCGCCTTAAATATTTAAGGTCCATCACTTAGAGCGCAGACCAGACACCTTCCTCGAGTGTGGATTGTTTTCGTTCATTAATTTTTTGTTTGACACTCAACTGTCTGATGGGGGGCTGGGCCGGGGGCGGAGGCTTATCTATATGGTGTGACGGGTAGCAAATACTTGACTGAGATTTTGTTTGGGGAAGTAGCCGATAAGGCTATTACCATTGATAGTGGGTGGGTAGTAAGGCGAGGGCCTTTGAGACCTTTGAAAGGAGAGGAAAAGTACCCGTAATGCCAGCGATTTGGTTGGATTTTTAATGGAAATAGCAGGCAAAAAAAAGAAAGCTTAAAGAAAATAAATGTAAATTTATTTAGAAGCTTTAATAAATCGCTAAACAATCAAGTAACCCTTAAGAGTGTAATAAAAATCAGTAAAAATAGCAAATAAATTTAAAAAAATATTTCACAATCAAATTTAAATAAATTGATAAAATTCAAACAAATGAGTTTAATAAAAATCAGTAAAAATAGCAAAAAACGACAAACAATTATTTCACAATTAAATTGAATTAAATTGATAAATTCCTAAAAAAAAAATGGCAAACAATTGTACGGCGTTTAAGCCCGAATCAAACCCAAAAGTCAAGCAGCCAGTTTGCCTGCCGCATCCATTCCTAATAGATAAAGCTTTAAACCCGATTTCTGGCATAATTAATCCATCCGAAAACTACAACTACAAGTGCGAAAATTCATCTGCTTTGATTCGGCTGATTGGGTTTGAGAACTTAATTGGAATGTGGCCTGCAGGGGGGAAATCAATTCTAGCGCATTATTCCACCGCAGGAGGGAGAGTGAGAGGGGGAATGGGATTGACAAGTGGCGGACACCAATAAAACTGCAATTATCGAAGGAATCATGTTTCGAATTGAATTCAGAGCACAAAAAAACACACACAGAACAATTGAAATATATGCAGATAATTCGATTGAATTGTTTCTGCTGCTGCCGCTGCTTTCCTGTAAGTGCTATTAATATTTTTTGTTATTTCAATTAAATAACATTGAAATCTGAGCCACGTAAAAAATGGCTTAATTTATGCAGCTGCCTGTTTTATATTTTTTGTTGCTCTTTTAACGTCACAAAAAAGAGGCAAATTAGCAGCTAAGTCTAGTCTCGTTTATGCATTATTTATATGCCATAAGACCTGATCAGTAAAGTTTTTTTATGGCCAACACTAGCTACATAATACAGGTATAAATATGCATATCGGGGGCCATCACATACACATACAGAGATTCCTTAAATCAAGCTTAAGATCTGCCCCTCGATATAGTTAAATATACTACGATATAGCGAAGAAACAATTCTCAATGCAAATTGGTTTTTATTGGCAGCTTATTCGGTTTATAAAGAATAAAGTTTTTGGCTTATTTTTGCAAGTAAACTCACTCGGGGGAGTCCTTGTCTTGCTTGAAGAGCGACAGATGCCACGGAAGGACGTTCGAAGGGCAACATTACAAGTGGGCCACTTCCCCGTTTGGTCGGCATCTGTTGTGGTCATCAATGGTAAGAGGGCAGCCTGCCTGGCATGTGCATGGATATCAGAGTGTATCCTGTTGAATCCTAACAGAACTCTGGCCAGCCAGGATCCGAATGAATCCGAACAAACAGCTTTTACTGGACTTTCAGTATTTCTATGATTTAGGGCTTTAAAATCATAGATTTCAGCACAATATATTCCAAATAAAATATAGAACAATTTAAACAGACCAAAAGAATTTCCCTATATTTTAGATATATAAGTTCGTTCGATTCTTCACATTCTTTAACCCTCTTTCAACTGATATTCTCTCTCAGAAAACTTCTTCAGCAAGAGCATGGAATCATATGAATAGTAATTCTTTCCACTATTCCTAAAGCGGTTCGCCAACTTCGTAACCCAGTTCTCTGGCTATAAAAATGTATCTTTAATGTATCTTTAATTGATTGTGAGTGGTATATCGTTTTTTCTATGATCAGAGCCACGCCCACAGCTAGCACTTGCTATAGCCAGAGCTGCTGCCAGAGTATCTGTATCTATGAGGAGCGGGTTTTCTAGAGTGTGGGAGAACCGCATGCTCGTTCGCCCACAAAATATTTGACACTGAGTTATGGGCGCAAATTTGCGCCATCGTTTATTACACTTTCCCATACACATCCACCATTTATGTGTGTGTGTGTTGCCATTTTATACCAGTGCATATACATATATGTATAGTGTTTGTGTGTGTGTGTGTGTTAGTGCCACACATGGCCAAAATTAGCGTTAAATGTGTAATTAATGAGGTACCCTAGTAGTTGACATTTTAATTGAAAATACCACAGCGCAGAATTAATGTGCAATTTATTGATGGGCAATTAGAGCCGTGTGCAACGAACGGTTTGGGCCTGATTTGATTGGCCACAAACCTTTTTTTATACCCAGAAAGAGGGTATATAGAAATGGGAGAACACATTAAGCATATATATATGTACACTATCTTGATCAGTCTGAATGAAAACTGCTAGAAAATCCATCTATTTCTCTCTCTCTGTCACAGTGTGGCTTAGCAGTAAGGAGTGGATTTTCATGCATACATTCCTGAACGATTCTTCGTCTGGGCAAGGGCATTAAAACTTCGGCTTTCCATAACTATTTTGCCTACTAGTTTTTTTCCTTCTGAACTAGTTTAGATTTTGATTTATCGTGTGGTCTCATCAAATGTCGATATCGATGGTAATGATGATGCGTTGACGATGCATTGGCCAGTCCATATAGTATTCATATTCAAATGGTTTGAAAACAAAGCAACTTTGATTTTTAATCTAAATGAAGAGATCAACCATTTTGATGGGTTTGTTTTCTGCTGAAAGACATCAAACTTTGAGTCAAGCAATGCACTCCATAAGGTCAGATTTGATAGATTATAGATGGGATTTATTGAGGTTGAATCGGAAGCTGGAAAATGTCAATAAATTCAACTGAAATCAGAAATGCTTAAACGATTTCCAGAAACTAGTTATTTTCCCAAAAACACTGGAGAATTTGTTTAAAATTGTATTACTTTTTTTAGAATTGATTTCTTTAAAAAAAAAACTATTTCGTTTAATAAGAATAAAACTTTAAAAATATTTTCTTGGTTATTTAAAGCCTAAAGGTATTTAAATATTTATGAAATATTTACACAGCTTTCCAATATAATTTTGTGAATTTTTAATTATTTGGGTATACCCGTTTTTGCATATAATTCATTAAGAATTTATTAAATGTCTGGAAAACCATTTGCTTATTAGATCAATTCTCTTTTTATCGTTTCAGGTAAGCGATGCGTTCATTCATCAAACTTTATATCAAGTCTAACTGGAATCGGAATAACTTTTAAATGGTGGTACTGTGGGATTTCTAGAAAGACAACTGGATAGTTGGGAAGGCTCCAACGGAGCTATTTGAGGAACCCTGGATCTTGGTCTTGGGGTACTCCTTGGGATTGGGTGTTCTTTATTTGCTTTATTTCTTCAAAATACCCAATACCATTTGAAGGACACTGTGGGGCTCATTTCTCAATGGATTTCTCCTTAGATTTCTTAGGAATAAACCTCTACAATCTTCATATAAGGGTTGTGCAACATGTTGTAAATTCTGATTAAAACAACAGATACAAATTCTGGGGAATTGCATGGCATTCTGGGCAAATAAAACCCAAAGACTGACAATAAGAGGGTTCAAAAACCAATTAACCATCGTTTTTATTCGCTATAATGTTGGTTAGAGAATTCCATTGCATAAAAGTATCTCGAAATATATCTAAAACTCGTATCAAAGCTAAAACTGCTGCTCAGAACTATCATTGAACCTTGACTTGGATAAACTTTCCCTCGATTTCCCTTCAGGGGTATTCTCTTCCCCCCACCCACCACTTCCTTCAATGGGATGGTCTTCTGCTAGCCCACTTTGTTGTGTTTGTTGATGAATGAGAAAAGTAAAAGTGTGGATTAATGCGATACAATTAAAACTGAATTAAAAACTGAAACCGAAACTGAATCGCATTTCGATTCCCGGTTAACCCGCCCGAAACGAGACGAGCAGGGCAGAGCGGGGCAGGGCAGAGGCAGAGCAGCGGCAGAGCAGCGGCACACAAGGTAAGCCAGTTTCTGGGTGAGTTTTTATGGGCCAAATATGGTCGGTCGGTCGGTCGGTCGGTCGACAGCTATCATCCATGGGCTCTCATGCATATTTATAAGCCAGGCCACTGCTACATATTTGTGTGTTTGCTATTTGCTTTGCCTGAACGAAATTTATAACGATTTTTGAATCTCTTCGGCCACCGCCAGAGATTGGCATGATTTTTATGACTTCTTTGGCAAGCAATTAAATATATTTGTCGGCTCTGCTGCTGCTGCTGCCTGGTGTTTTTCATTCCAATTGATTTGACTGACTGACTGACAGACTTTCAATCAAATGAACCGAAATGAAATCAAATCACAGACACTCAGGCGGATGGACAATCGGACAGATTGAGAGACTGTGGGGCGTCGGTGACGAGTCGGTGACGAGTGTGGGCCGGGAGTGGATTCCGATTCCGATTCCATTGGGGAATGTGATTTCCGAAGGTTGTGTTAATGATGGCGATGCCACTAGAAGTCTTTGCCCAATTCGGTGGGCAATGCTCTCGAAATCAATTTGTTAAACGAATTTAAATTAATTTGCCTGCCCGTCAGGCAAGAAATAATATGCATATGTGCCTGGTGCACATCGTCTATCAAACTCCATTAAAGACCCTCCGAGATGCTGTCTGCCTCTCCCTCCCTCGCGGCAACTCTCTTGGGGCTGTCACTCCATTCTGCACTTGAGAGTGCATCAAGAAAAAAGAAAAGCAATGGCAAGGAAAGTCGCTCCCAAAAACACATGATTTATTATTGAATTTTACACATTAATTGGTTCGCTTGGCGGAAGCAACATTTCGGTGTCTCTGTGTGTGTGTGTGTGTGTGTGTGTGTGTGTGTGTGTGTGTGTGTGTGTGTGTGTGTGTGTGTGTGTGTGTGTGTGTGTGTGTGTGTGTGTGTGTGTGTGTGTGTGTGTGTGTGTGTGGCACAATTCGATTCGTTGTGAGATCATGTGCAGGCCAGGCCCATTTATCCAAGAAACTGTTTATGGATTTTCCATCATTATTTTTTATACTCTAACGGGAGAGGGCGAGGAAAATCACAGCCACATTTAAATGAAATATTCGGTTTTATATGCCTTCGCAGATTTAATAAAATTGTTAAAAAATTTAAAATAAATATACTTCATATATTGAATTTGTAGGAAATATATTTAATCCAATTATAGACAAATTTAATTTATTTTAAATATGAAATATATTTTTAATATATTAATTATATTATTTTAAATATTTACTTATTAATTTCAAAATGCAATTTCTACTCTCAAAGCAAAGCAATGATATTAATTTTTATATCTAGGTTTAAATATTAAAAAAATTGGGTTTTTCCTCTGGCTGTGGAATATGTGTTCTCCTATTTCGAATGAAGATAGTTCTCTTTATGAAATATCTTTGGTTATCTGCTGCTGCACAATCTAACAAAAATGATATCCAATTCGAGTACAAATTCTTAAAAAAAAAAGAGTATTCCAAGCATGCGACACAATCTCGTTCATCTTTCTTTGAATCATTTTGTTGCCTCACTTTCGCTTTCGCTTCCATGCGCTGCCCCACAATGGCCGGTGTCTGTCTGTCTGTCTGTCTGTCTGTCTGTCTGTCCGTCTGCTTCGATTGCATTCAATTGGTTTGCCTCCCAAGATGCGATGCTCGTGTCCGACCGCCTTTAATTATCAACATTTTTCCCTCTCGAACGGTCGGTCACGTAATGCGAGCGTTATGCGGAAACCATTTGATGCATTCATTCATTCATTCATTCATTCGTTCGTTCGGGCAATCGTTTCATCCATCAAATGATTCCATGAGTGATTGCAAATCCACTGAGGAGAATGAAAAGAGTATTTTATGTCTTATAAAGTCTCCTCCCAGGCTCTTAATTTCAGTTGAAATTGTTTCTGGTGTTCATATTTGCCACAAGGATATGCATTACATTTCGTAATCTTCTTAATTGCCTAAATGAAGAAACGGGATTACTCACTCAATTTCGGGTGGATGTTCCACCTAACTCTCGCTCTCTCGCTCTCTCACTGTCGCTCTCTGTTTGTGTGTGTGTGTATCTGTGTTAATCACATTAGAAGATTGTTAAATTTGTGCAGCTAGCAGATGTCGGAAGGCAGGCACCGGAAAAGGTCAACAGCAGCCGCCGCCTAGCCTAGAATTCTCAGAAATCTCTTTTGGAGTATATCTCAGAAATATGAAATTTATTTAAAACCGTTGAAACATCTTGGAGATGAAATTAGGATGGGATCTAATTTCAGCGAAATATTACAAACTTAAAAACAAAAATTAAATACCAGCTGAAACTTTTGGAGTGGCAGCAAAGGTGCCGCGACATTTAGATACTTTTCGATTTAGAAACTCAGTTTTTACATATTTATTTACTCATCAGCCATGAAAAGGGTCCAAAAACACAATTATTCCAATTATATTAGCCTTACAGAACTTACCTTAATAAATCCCTATTTATTATACTATATTTTATATTTATTTTATAATTATTTTCTTAAATCTATCACTGATACATTAACCAATTTTATTATATTCTTTTTTAAATGTAATTTTAATTTAATATATTTTTAATGTTTTTTTTAATTTAGTATTTATCAGTGGAGAGACAGACTGTGGGTACTTTGAGTACTTTCGTAGCTTTTCATGCTGTTTTTCTCTCTCTCAAAAATTGCCACCCTCAATGGGAATTTAAATTTTCGTTGCTTCTGGCTTTGGTGTGTATTTTTTCCAAAAAAATTCCTGGCTATAAATAAGTATCTTGTATCTCTGCTTGTGCTGTGTGCGCCTCCGTTGACAGTTGACAGCCTTTGGACAACAATGAACTAATTTAAGCAGCCAAGTGTCATACATCAACGAACGAAGGAAGATATATACACTATATACTATATACATATATATTCCGAGTATTCCGAGTGTTCTCGGCTCTGCTTCGTTTGATATATTAAGCTGCATGTACGCAAAACGATATTGAAGCAGAAAGAAGAAAAATTAATACACATAATGCTTCCGGCAAGACATGAAAATGGAAAAAACTTAAGTAAAAAAAAGAAGAGGAGAACAGCAGCATTATCCACATCCCACAGCTGCTGGCCGCAATCAATTTTCATGGTTAACCGAGCGAGCCGCGGGGCAAAGAGAGAGCGACAGAGACAGAGAGAGAGATATTCTTTCCGCTCTACCCCCAAAAGCTAATGAAAAGTGAAATAAATCTTTAAAATGTGGCGTGGAAAATGAATTTTCCCAAAATATGAGAAACACGCACGAATTTTAATTTGTGTTCGGCATTTTGTTGATACAAATTGAAGGAAAGTGCTGGGGAAAACAGGGCCAACAAGTCGCACAGCCAAAGACATAAATCTTTTTTGCAGAAATCTTGTATCCGTTGACCCTCACCCAAGTCCCCGAAAATCGCACTTTTCACTCGTTTTCCATGCGCCATTAAATGTTTTTTTTTCATGCCAAATAAACACAGAAATATGGCGAATGTTTGCGACCCAAAAGTGGAAAAGCAGGTGGATCTGAAACTATGTCAGAGGAGACGGCACCACCGCAACTGCATTTGCCCGAGCCGGGCCCAGGGGATGCATTTGTCAGGACTCCAGGACCCAGGGCGCTTAGGCCACGCATAACTTCCATCAGAATTGTGCTACAAAAAACTATAAAATATTTTAGTGCCAAGAGCTTGGATTTTTTGTTCCCTCCTACACGAAGAAGAGATGTATGGGAAACGAGTGCGGAAAAAGTGGAAAAATGTTGTCACGCGGCGGCCAGGCAGCGGGCAAAGTGAAGTGGAAGCAATAAACTGAATGCCAAACATACTCCAGGGAGGACAGCCAGCCAGCAGCCAACAGCCAACATCCAACATCATCATCAACACAGCAACAGCAGCAGCCACTGCAGGACCATCATCTAGAGCAGCAGATGGAAGTTATGGGTCCACACACACACACACACACACACACCCCCTACGAAGGGAAGGGAGCGGCTCTGTGCCGCAGATTAAGACACCTGTCGGGGGGGAGGTGGTTGATGGAAAAAACTTTAATGGGTTTAACGCTTACTAACCATACATTGTCGGGAGAAGCACTCTGAACTGAGAAGCAAATCTCTCAAATGAAGATATCACAGAAAGAAGATATACACCCAGAGAAAAATAAATGAAGAAAAATATTCGGCTTATGGGTGCGAAAATTAAATAGAATTTACCTTGATTTAAATATAATTGTATTAAAATAGATTAAAATATAAAATACTATGAAACAAATAGAATATATTATATGTAGGTTTAGATTAATATGTTAATTTAAATATGAAATATGTTTAGATTAATATGTTAATTTAAATATGAAATATTCGTATTTTAAATATAAAAAAAAGGTAATACAATTATAAAATATATTTATTTTAAATATATGCTTGTAGATGGATAGACAGATAATTTTCTTGTTCTGATAGAGACAGTTTTCCACGCTGAAGAGCAATTTAACATGTAAATTAAATTCAATTAATTAAATTAAAAATAATATAAAATTCCTATAATATGCAGAACGTATGAGAAACGTGGAAAATGGCTCTCACTTGGCATAAAGATGTGCTGCCGATTTTCTGCAAAAAATCTGCGCTTCATTTTCCTTTCCTCTCCCCCCAGCTTTGACAGCTGGTAACATAAACAATTTATTCTGAAAAGCGTACTCCATATTTCCTTTGCCCCCCCCCATACACCCGCCCCGAAAGTTAATTAATGCTGACGGATGGCAACTTTCTAACGCAAAATAATTAAAGTTCATCTGGGAATGTGGTGAGGGGCGAGGGCGTGGGGCATCATTTGCGCAATCTTTCAATCAAATCGAGATGTGTGGTTCACCGAGAGAGAAACGGAACCACAACTAGAGGCGTGTGGTAGGGTATCAGTTAAGGTATCAGACAGCACATAAAAACATTTGTCAAAACCCGCGCCAGACACCTGTCATAAACAAAATCAAGGCATAATTTATGTTAATATTATGCAAATGATCGGATTGGATTGGATTTGGTTCGGTTCGGTTCGATTTGAGGAAAAACTTTACACCAAAACGGTGGGAAGGGAGGGGGGGGTTTTCGATATGATATAGTTATGCATATATCAAGTTAATTGGGTTAATTGGCACCGCACCGGCAGCCCCAGCCAGTGTCAAAAATGTAAATGAAAATACTGTGGAAATATGCATGAATATGGGATGGTTTTTAGGGGTTATTTCTAGCCTTGAATATGCTTCTGATATTTCCCTCAATTACTTTAATTTCTTCGCTCTTGGTGCCTGTATCTTTCTGTCTTGGAATATCTTTCACTTTGGGAATACTTTTAGCTTGGTCTCCGCTCTCTGGCCTCCTTCATTAGGCAAATGCGATGACATTAAACAAATGTGCGGCTCGGCTCACAAATCTCAATACGCTAATTTGCATAATTTTCAAATTTATTTTCCACTCACTCTCTGCCACAATTCTGTGGATGGAGTGCGGAGTAGCCAATCCAATGATATTTCTCTCTCTCGATTTATCTTCAGCTTCATTTGTTCGACAAGAGGTGAAAAATGTGTGGAAAACCGAATACCAAATCTGTATAAAATCCATGTCATATTTCTCATTTGCCTAACAAAGGCGCTAAGCACGCTTATTAGTTATAATATGTTTTTGTATTTAGTCAACAAGTTGGTGTGGATGAATGCCCAGGGGCGCCCCATTCCGTTCCATCCCTCAGCATTTGTTCACACAATTTATCATTCATCTCTGGGCAGAGTTCATATATAAAAAAAACCCATGGAGAAGTCTTTGATATTAACTCGTGAGATGGGATGGGATGTGATGTGGAGGGAGGGGAGGGGAGAGAGGTGTGTAATATGTGATTTATTGCCGGGGCTGTTTCACAAATGGCAATGGCAACTCTGCACTTTCTTTTCTTTTCCTTCCTTTGATTCGATTTGTTTTCCGCCTGAATCCAATCCAGTCCGTTGTAGTTGTTGCATAAATTACGAGTGCACGCCAGGGAAATGCTGGACACATTTTTACTGTTGAGAAAATCGTTTCGTAAACTCTTTTTCATTGCTGTTGCTGCACTTTGCCCGTGGCGGAGCGATGGGAGGGGTGGGGAAAATGTGTCAAATGCAATTTTTATGCATTTTCTATGGGTTTTTATGGCACTGCGAATGACTGAAATCTTTGGCTACACAATATTTCAAATGGAAATTGCTTTCTTGACCTCTCCCGACGTTTCCCTCCCTCTCATTCATTTAGCATTTTTATCACTGATTTTTGAATTGTTTTCATTGATTTCTTAATAAATTGAATTTGCTTTAATTTCTTTATTTATAACCGATTTCGAGTTCATATTTAAATTCTGGCTGCTCGTCAAGTGTGTTTTTATATATATTGTTTTTATTTTCTTGACTGCAAGACATTTCTAATTAAAATTCAAAACGTTTAATTTCCTCTTGGCAGCAAAAATTTAAATATTTGCTTTGGGGGGGGGGGCACCCAATGCTGATGATGACGATGACTCGTCGATGATGACGTCGTGTCAAAAGCCATTCGAAATCATCTTTGTCAGCCATTGTCAATGGTTTTTGTAAATCAAAAATAAAGTTTAGGCACAAAAAAAGACATGACGATCCGTTCAGTTTCAGGTTTTATTCGGCTATGGATATTCGCGACTTGCCAAAATTGTATTAAGGCAATAAATTACAATACAAATAATATGTATGAACAAATATGAAATTGAAGCCTCAGTTTTGCCCACAGAATATTGTGTGAATGAATCATATTACGGATTTCACGCTTTTGTTTTGCTCTGGCATAGAGGTTAATGCACCAACAACAACAAAAAAACTCAGACAATACCCCCACAAACAAAAAAAAGAATCAGGCAATACGTAACCTGAGTTATTTCCGTTTAATGTAGGTTAATTGTTGCCTGGAATTTGGGTATTCCCGAATGTTGGCTGCGATATTTGAGCGGTTTTCCGAGACGAGACGGGACGGACAGACACCAACCATTAGGCAGATTGACAGGCCGTAGTTCTCAGAGACTCTCAGGGTTTTTAGCAATATTAAAAAACATTTGCATAATTAATGGCTGGAAATACTAGCTGCTGGTGCTGCTGGTGCTGCTGCCGCATAGCCAAACCCATCCTGTTTCCCTTTGCTTGCCTCCAGTGCAATTATGTTTTGTGCCCCAAACAATGACAGTTGCTGCAGTCGGAAATATTTAACAGAAATGGCAAAAGCTGCTCGTTCAGGCCAGGCCAGGCCTGGTCTGGTCTGGTCTGGACTGTGAGTGACTTTGGCTTTTAAGCTAAATTAGATAACAAATAGCTGGAATGGGGCTGGGGCAGGAAGTAAGCCAGAGCAGAGAAATGCAAACTATGGACAGATGTAATATCTCTCTCTCTGTCTCTCTCTCTCTGTCTTGTACGTCTCTGGCATGTCTCCATAATGATCTCCGAGTGCGGTGCTCCTTTAGGAGTGCCTCTGCCCTGCTTTTTTGGTCTCGTTTTCCACTCTTCCACCCGTTTTGGCCATATAATTGTTATGCCAATTTCATTGTTATGTCGTGAGCCAAAATAAATTACTTCCGTTCGCCTCTCTCTCTCTCTCTCGGCAGGCCCTTTCGTGGCAGTGGGTCCGGGTCCGGGTCCGGGTGCCTCCTGTGCGAATTCGTGCGTAAATCGCTTTTGGCCAGTTATTTGGAAAACAAAATAAAGCATTTCATTATAGCGGATGTAAAGGTGGATGGGATACCGGTCTCAGGGCAGATGTTGAAAGATTGCTGTTGATGGGAATCAGAGGGCTTTGATTATAGATTATGGGGAATAGAAAAAGTAAAAAAGATTGTAGATCGATAACTTGATAAATGAGAATTGCAAGCTGATCGATAGTTATCTATACGAACGATAGTTGCTGATGGAAACGACTGACGATACAAATATCGGTAAACTTTTCAATTATTTTTATATTTAAAAGATTTTTCATGGTAAATTTGAATCTAGCATCGATTAAGTTTAGTTTCAATAATATATCGATTATTAATCGATGTTTCAGAGTGAAATCTTCATCGTAGAGTGCTTTAAGGCGATAAATGTTTATATTTCCAGAACCATTTGAATATAAACACAAATATTGTACTATCTATATTGTTTCTGTGCATTTTCCGATGAATTATTATATCGATAGTCACATGGGAACCTTCCACGCTATATCCATCGTCCCGCCCACCATTTCTCATTGCATTTTTCGCAGCTTCGCGAAGCACTTGGCAGACACAGGGAAAACACACATTAATATCTTCAGCCAAATGCATCTCGCATTTTCACATTTTCACATGTTTTGTTTCTGTTTTGATGTCAAGAGTATGCTGAAATGAAAAATATACTGAAATATATGGTCTATGGTGAGGGAACAATATGAAAGTTGAAAAAAAATAAAAAAAATAAAAGGAAAAGTGGAAAAATGCATTAGGAATACATTTTTCTGGTTGCCTTTGTGCCTTTTGTGTGTGTGTGTTCTTGTATGGATGCTGCGCTTCATTTCGATGTATATAAATTTCCATTTGCACTACAGATGTAGAATTTCCCTCGGCCAGCCCACACCCCTCCTCCCACACATCTATTGTTCATTGGGCTGTTGGGTGGGTGGTTGGGGGAGGAGGGTCTTGGCTTTTGAGCGCCATAATTGAAACATGCATATTCCATTGTAAGCAAGACAACTGGAGGGGATACAGAGTGGCAGTATGGGGATGTGCGGGGGTGTGGGGGGTATGGGGGTATGATGATTGCAAAACAAACAATGCCAAGGCAGAAATCAGCATTCAGTAACAACAAAAGCGTAATAGTAGCGCCCCAAAGCTACAAACCCCCAAGCCCCCGGACCCCATTGCCGCATTGGCAAACATTTTTATTATCCATGGAAAGGCAGGCAACAAAAACAATAACGCAAAAACAAAAACAATAACGCAAAAACAAAAACAAGACAGACAGCAGCGTGCACAAAATCAAAGACTACTTACGGCCATGGCTAATACTGCACTAAAGTTTATTAGCCACAACTGCAACAAAAGCAAGCCACTGGGAACCATTGCCTTTGCCTTGGCGTTATGTTTGTGCAATGCAATTTCCTTAAAAGCTGAAAAACGATTTGCCAGCACACACAGTGGAAACTCTGTCACAAGGCGGTGACCAGCCACAGATTCGCAGATCCCTCGTCCAGCCATATGTTCGTGCCACACATTTGGATGCGATGCGATGCGATGTGATGTGATGTGATGTCTGTATAAGCCATCGAGGGGAGCGAGGAGCGAGGAGCAGCCCCCAGACCATATTTGGCCAATCATCATGATGTTTTCGGCATTATGCAATTCCATATTTACGGGGTTTTTCTTTTTTTTCTACCCGTTGCTGCAGGTCTTTGCCGGATACCCTTTGGCAGGTATAACTCTCCTTGTATTGGATTTGTATCCAATAATTCCGCAAAAACCAACTATTTTTCTATAGAATCTTCCCAGATTAAACGATTTAATCTATATCGAATATTTACCTTTTGTTAGGACATTTGAACCCCCATAAAATTTCCAATATATCTGCAAGAGTATTTGAGGTTGATTGTGATTTCCTTTCTGCTTTATTTTTTATTTTCGTTGGCGTTTTTCAATGCTTCCATTTATCAAAACTCGTTGCCGTTTGTCTTAGTATTTTTCCCATAAATAATGCAGTTTTTTTCTGGTACATGCACATATCTGATGATGGGAACTGCAGAAAATCCAGAAAAATTCAGCTCGATAGCTGCATGCATTTTCTGCATTTTCTGCATTTTCAGCTGTAGCTTATGTTTGCTCAATTTTTGCTCAACTCGAAAGCAAACTTGAGTTTCGCTCCGAGAGAACCTTGATTCAGTTTCGACTCAAGGCTGTCCGAAAAAAAAGGAAAAGAAACCTTCAGCGTTGTTTCCATTTATCATCTGTTGAAATTCCTGTATCCGATTTCGATTTCGGTTATTCAATTTTTGAGGTTCAGGCTTTTGCGATTATGAACCCGTAAATATTATTCATGCGAGCGTACTCCAATTCCGTAAATAAAAAGTAAAAAAAAAAGTAAAGAGTTGAACAAATAAACTCTCTGAACCAGGTCAACAAACCCGCCACTGGGTGGGCAGGGGAGGGCAGGGGGAGAGCGAACATCTGCTGCAAAACATGCGCAATATCAGGGGAATAGATCAACGAGGGACACGCCTCAGACAGACAGCCATCTCCGACGACAGCCGACCGATGGGATGACAGTTTTTGCTTGTCCGCCAGCTGAAAGTATCTTGAAGATATGCTTGGCACGTTTTCAATTTCAATTTGGCTGAAACCCTTTTGGGCAATCGTTTTATGGCAAATTAAATTGCAATTAAGTGCAGCAGCAGCAGCACTCGATGAAGCCATAAAAAACGCATTTAAAGGCGAATGTAAATTGCCATCGATGGGGCGACACTTTCCCCTCCCCCTGGGGCGCAGCTCTGTTAACATGTTGTCACCTTACAGAACGTGTTATAATAAATATTATATTATTTCACATATATTTACATATATGTAGGTTTTTTCGCAATTTATTTTTCTGCTGCAAGTCAATGGCTTCCATTGGCTGGAATAATTGCTAATTAAATTAATTGCTGCACCTTCTGTTTCGGAGGTGCAAAATATCATCGAATATGTGTGTCATAAATGTGAAAAAGTTTTCTGGAAAGGAAAGACAGAATCCCAAGGCCATTAACTGGGTCGCCCTCTCTCCCTCTCTCTCTCTCTCTCTCTGCCTCTGTGTGTGGACCTAACCTTGACAAGTGAAATCTAAAGGCTCACAACCACACCCACACACTGACACGTACGTGTGTGCTCTTGGACTCACCCATACGTGCACACAATTTCCGCAAAAGTGGCTTTTGCCAACTTTAAAAAAAAAGGAAAACCTGTTAAAGGCAGGCACAAAAACAGCAAAAATAAACCAAGCAGAAAGGAAGCCTGCGATGAGGTAGAGGTGGAGGTGGCGAGGGGAGAGGGGAGAGGAGAGTATGCAACCGAAGGTGCCACACGCACAAAACTTTGACTGAGAAATATGCTTAAATAACATTAAAAATAATACTGCAGGAAAACTATAAATGGTGACAAAGAACGACTATTCTATGCCCTCTCGACTAGCATATAAATAAATAAAATAATTTTATATTTTATGGGCAATAATCAATGATCAATAAGCTAATCATTAGATGGCGTTTCAAGGCTGGTTTTATCGGTTTTCTATATATTATTCGAAATTATTATTATGAAAGGGTGAATTGGGGGGATTGGAGACCCAAAAAAAAGAGACCTATATTTACCCGTTTTAAAATCCAAAGCGTATTAGGTCTGGTACGGAATAGATGCTGTTTGATCATCAATTTGATCAGAAATCTATATAATTCTATACCTCTTGCTCGAATTATAGTACCCTTTGCTAGGAACGACATATAGGGGAAAAAAACGAAGAAGGAAACGAAGCTGAAAGGGCAGAACTGGCTGCTGCTGCTGCTGCTGCCAGTCGACGTCGTCCGTCACTCAGGGAAGCGTACACCTACAAAGGCAGTGGATGGAGCACTCGGTTACCTGTTCCTGTTCCACGAGCACCGTCATCATCATTACACACACACACACACAGACACACACAGACGCAGACGCAGCCACAGAAAACTCACTCAGTTTCATGCCAGGCCAAGGCATGCCCCGCTCACCCAGTTATAACGCTCGAACGCCCCAACGAGTGGGAAACGTCGTCGTCGCTCGCTCGCTGAGAGCAGGGGAGGGGCGGAGGCAGCGGCAGCGGCAGAGAAATAACCATCCGGTGAGCGGGAGAGCCAGCGGTAAAGCCAGTCCAACAGTGAGAGGAGTCTCTCTCTCTCTCTCTCTTTCTCTCCCTATGCCGATAAGTTCACTTTTTGAGTTCAAGGTGAATCGGCCACAGACGGCTCCTTCTCCTTCTCCTTTTCGTTCTTGTTCTCCTGCTTCCATCACCATCCCCATCCCCCTCCCCAACTCCAGCTAAACCTCCTTCTTCTTTGTGTTTGCCTTCTCCTTCTTTCGTATGTCATTCCCTGACTCCGGCTTGGGGCTCCCAATGTTTGTTTGAGCAGTCGGTCGTCACCCGTCCCTCCGTCCCTCCGTCCGACCGTCTGTCGTCTCTTTTTGGCTTCCTTTGCTACTCTTTTTTCTTTTTCTTGGGTCTTGGATGTTGTTTTTTGTTCCTGTGCTGTGCCTCGTCGCCTGGCCCCATTTGCTTCGTTGCTGTCTTTAGTGGCACATAATTACATAGTGCCCCCCTCCCCCCACACCCAAAGTCGCCCTCCTTCGTGAGCTCTTCAAAAAAACCGAGTGAAAAATTACTTGTACGACTCCCTTGGACGAACGACAGACCAAATAATACAAAATAATTTATGTTTTATGCCAGTGACAGACTCAGATATTTTAGGGTTAATTTAGTGTTTGTTCCTTTGGGTTAATGCATAGATAAGATATATATTG
Organism: Drosophila helvetica; assembly: GCA_963969585.1. Lineage (NCBI taxonomy): Eukaryota > Metazoa > Arthropoda > Insecta > Diptera > Drosophilidae > Drosophila > Drosophila helvetica. The sequence goes on from OZ018403.1 coordinate 2,208,795, forward strand.
AGAAAAGAACCAACGGAAGGCGAAAGAAGTTGAAGAAGGAACGAAATGAACTCTGACCAGAATCGGAGGAATTATGAAATTATAAAAAACGAAATTGTATTAATATTCAGCATACAATTTAACCATTTAATTAGCATTGATTTGATTTAAATTTAATTTAAAACCAGTATAAACCAGTTATCATTTGATAGATTGCGCAAACCAATAGAATTATAATTTGATTAAAAAAGGACTTTTCTTAATTGGGCCAATGATTTATCACCCGAACGAAAGGTGGAATTATTTTCACTTAGGAAAGAGCTGGCGAATACTTTTTTCCCCCAGGCCCCTGAATAAATAATCAGCCCATTTCCTTTGAAATGAAAGAGAAGGCTACCAATCGATGCATTCAAATTCTCGAAAATTGTCGCTAAAAATGTGAAAACGTACGATGAAAATGTTTCTTAAATCAATAGAATACATGTATTTGCCTTCTGAGAACCAAACTGTACACTTAGACCCTCGAAAATCTGTTCTTTGTTGGAAAAAGAAACATTCAAATTGCAATTCAAAGATAAACTATTTTCCAATTTCATTGAATTCTTATTTGAATACCGTATTATAATTGTCTCTGTAACAAACCAATAAATCCCAAAGCGTTACTCGAATTTTTGATTTTAATTGGTTTTCAAATGCCAGAAATGCCTCTTCCGCACTTCATACTTTTCCCTCTGAATGCCACCCACTCATGCTCTTTACAAGGCCAGAGAGCAACCTTGCAGTCTCGTCAGTAATTGCGAATTTCCCTCAACGAATCCATCTGCATTTGCCAGCGATTTAATAGCTCTGCTCCGAAGTGAATCATTTGAGATTGCCGCATATCGACACACTCATCAAATTGCATCGGAATGTGTGTGCTTTCACTTTCCCAGAATCCAGCGTCGATTAAATAATTCCCATGTAGCCGAAAATTGTGGGGCAAGCGGAGTTCTTTTTAGGTAAAATTCGTTGGAGCAAAAAACGCAATTCAAATGAACTTCATCATAGATGATAGACACACATTCAGACGGAGAGGAGACGGAGATGGAGAGACATATGAGATCATATTCATGGTGGCTTAGACTGGCGCCCCCAAGGGTATAACGCTTCATAAATCACAGGTCTAAATGCTGCAGAAGCCTTTGTCTGCCCCCTCATCCACCTCAGCCATCCAACCATCCCATCCCCTGTGCTGCAGACGGCCCAGAGTTTGGACATTTTTAAAGCCGAGTTCAGTGAAGCGATCCGCTGCTGCGCACCTAAGCGTATTAGCATAAAACATTTTCTTTTGCACACAGAAAAGGTCACAAATTTACTTTAAGGCCGGCCAGAGACCCGTGCGAGTATCTGTCTATCTTTGGGGTCATGGCTCAAACAGCGAATCACGCCTAATACAGTTTGAAAGTGCAGAGGTCCATGGGAAAGTAGGGAAAATGGAAATCGAGCAATCATTCATATAAATCAATCAATCGTGCGCATAGCCCAATAATGCCAGACAGCCAGAAACCGCCTCGGAGTCCGGACCAAAGAAAACAAATCAACAATTTGTTGTTTACGCTCAATTGGCTTCGAGTTCGAGATGCCCCCGGGTGGATGCTGCAGCAGAGGGGCAGGAGGATCTGGTAACAGACTCGTACACCATTTCCTTCACACATTGGCTGTATAATTAAATTTCAATTAAACTTTTCAACGCCCAGCGAGGGAACGAGCAAGTGTGCAGTTGCCTGTAACAATATTAATTATAAAAGTGTTTAATTAGAGTGAGAGGAGATGCCCATAAACAGGCTGCAAGTAACAGCCGCAAATAGTCAATTAAATGGCAAAAGTGTTGGTGCTCAGCTAACTGGAGCTCTCCCTCTCTCCCTCTCTCTCTCTCTCCCTCTCGCGTCTTGCCCCATAGCCAGGCGGAGCGTAACGCCCATCCCAGCAAAGTGGGGAACCAAGTCCCTGGGAAATGAATGGGAAAACTATAGTCCAAATTGCATGGGAAGCTGTGCAGCTGTGCAGCTGTCGATGCCGAAACGGGAAAACGAAAGTCGTCTGACGACAGCCAAGAAAATGCACTCAAGCAATTTGGGGGAAAAACTGTCTTTACGTTAAGCTCAAGGAAGCTACAAAATATTTTCCGGTTGATATTTGCATTGAAGTGAAGTAAGATTTGAATTTTCTGTATCTATGGGAATTTTTTGAAAGAATTTTCAGGGAATATAAAGTTTCTTAAACCAATTTTTTGCCTGAAGAAATCTGACATTTTCTTGATTTATTTTCAACATAAATTATGCAATTTTTCCGTCATTCAATTCGATTTTTAAAGATTTATTGAAGCTTTAATTTCGAAAAATAAAAATACCATTAATATATTTATGAAGGAAGAAATTTTCGCTTTAACTTTTTGTTTGGTAATTATATTTCCTAAAATGATTCGAATTATTTTGCCAGTTTAAATTTAAAACAAAATAAACACATCAACTGGCATTTCTTTTCCACATTTTTCCGATTTATGGAAATATTATTTAGCCTAGATTTGTTTCTGTTGTAAAATACGCACATGCATATATCCACCGAAAAAGAAAAACTGTTTTCCCACACATTTTTGTTTACCGAACTAAACGAATTTGACACAATCCCGCACCAGCAGCAGCCAGCAGCCAAGGGCAATGGGAAAATGTAAATATACGAGTACTCGTATCTCAGATACTCGTATGTGCAAACATTTTGTGGGTTATTATAAATAGGGAAATGTAGTCTCTTTTTTTGGGCGTTTGGAAAAAATCGTATAAAATATTTCGTTGATTTTCGATTGGAAATGCAATACAATTTTGCGGTTGAAAACGTCGTTTTTATGGCCACGGTTCTACGAGGTTCTATGGGGCTTGTTAGCAGTTTTATGAAACCAGAAAAAATTTAAAATTTTGTATCAAATTTAATTTGCCAGAATTTTAATTGGTTGTATTGCATTTTTATTGGAATTAAATTGGCAACAGAGTTATATATTTAATTGATATATCTAGTATTTGTTGGACTTTCATTTGAAATCGAGGATTTTTGCACTCTTCTGAAATGTTTCTTATTTGAAAAGTTTTTAAGTATTCTTAAGAGAAATATTTGAAGGCATTTTTTCTCAGAAAGTTGCAACTTTTTTTATATATAAAATACAAGTTTAATAAACGAAGTTTTTTGCCTTGGTGTCATACGGAAACTTTCAGTTTTTTCGGTTAAGGAACACATCTAATCCGGCACCAGGAACCCCATTCATATACGTATACGTAATATGTAATATGACGCGCAAAATGTAATAGTTACGAAATGTAGATGCAGTGGAAATATAACCATTAACATAGACACAGAACAGAACCCTTTCCCTTCGACACATGCTCGGTCATGTGTTGTGGGGGGGGGATTTTCTTTTGTGCGCTAGCCAGGCCCCATCATGAAAAGCAATTTCATGTTATGAATCCGTTTTCGTCCAAGGCAAAGTACCGCGCCATTTCTACTTAGTATTATTTTTGTTTTTTTTTTTTGGGTCTTCATTCTATTTGGTTTTCCTTTTTGTTGTTGTTGTATTTATTGTACAATAAAATATTATATTTACAGTATACGAAAATGTGGGCCCCGTTTTACTGTTTGTGTGTGTGTGTGTGAGCAACCCTTTTCTGGCTGTGCTTGTGTAGGTGCGCTTATGGCACCCTCTAATGGCTTGAAATGTTGGGCCATTTGCTACTGAAAAGGATATGTCCTTAGAAGTATGGAAAAGGTTTAAAATTGAGCAGAATGTTTGGGTAGTTTTATCATTATTTTGGGATAATTATTGCATTGGCTAGCTCCCAGATTGAGAAGTTGTTTGGCATCCTCTTTCTGTTCTTTTAAATTTAATATAAATCCCATAGCTAATTCCCAAGGTATATACGATTCGGATCCCTTTTCCAGTTGCCCTGCCCAACATTTACTTATATCTCGCCCACTTGCACTTCCCTCTGCGGTTTGCCAGAGCTGCCAACTTTTGTACTTGGGACTGCCATTTCGTTTATTCTCCTGCCGCAAATATAACGGCAGTAGCAACACCAACAGCACACACACACACACCCACACACCCACACCAGCAACAAAGGCAGTCAGCAAGGAGCAGCAGCAGCAGCCAGCACAGCGGCAATTCGTTCCGCCTCGCATATCGTCACACACACACACACACACACACACACACACACACACACTCACACTCACTCACTCACAGGGACAGGGACAGACACCCTCCATTTCCGTTGTACTTTTTTTTCGAGCCACCCTAAGCCCCCCCCCCCCCCCCAAGTATCTGACCCGCATTTCACCCGCTTCAACCCCCCCGTTGTCGAGTGCATGTGGGGGGGGTGGGAGGAAAAAATGGAACTATTTTCGTATTTGTAAGATTTCGGCATTGGATAAAAAGTTGCCGGAGCTTCGACAGCGTGAAAGCTTTGCCCAAAAGTAGACTACACTTATTTGTGCCCCAGTACGAGTACGAGTGTGTGTGTGTGTGTGTGTATCTGTGTGTCTGCGCCAGTCCCCCTGATAAGTCCAATTTCTGTTCGGATTTCGATTATTTGCTGCTATTGTTAAGGGAATGGGATATGTTTGTTGTCCTTAGCACTTCTCGCAATTTTCTCCGTCGCTTTTCCACTACTCTTTCACGTTTCCAACAAATTGATTCGACAGAAAAACTATATGGGAATGGGGGAACATTTTAGTGAAATTTTTAGATTTATTAAGAAAAAATATGAGTTAAATTTGTTATTTTTTTTTAGTTAAAGTGATAAAGGAAATAGGCATAGGAAATGATCAGTTTGGGTACCTACCGTTGGACCTTTGAGCAATGGAATAAAAGACAGTTACTACCATTGATATTTGCAGGAAAAACTTGACCAACGAAAGGCAATGACAAGGATTAATTAAAGGATTTTAAAATATTAATGATCTTTTTTAAATCGAATGGGAAAATAATTTCAATAAAGAGACTAAAAATTTTTAATCGAAAAATGTCTGGAAATGTGGCAACCACACCTCATTTCCTTTAGATAATTAAATAGATATATAGATGGAAAAATATGTCTAACCAGATTGGCATCAAGTTTCATATTGTTGTTCCCACAGAACACACTTATCCCTCATCCAGGATCTTCTCGGAAATTTGCATAATTTGAAGCTTTCCAAAAAGGTTTTCTCTCGCCGAAAACTTGTGTTTGTCAATAGTCATTTTTATGCGAGTTTTATTTTATGATTATTGTTCGGAATGGTGTTTGTGTCACGTCACATGTGACGAGTAGAAGTGAGCAATTTGGTTGCCTGTCAAAGCAAACACGAAGAGAACCGAGACGAGACGAGCGGAGACGAGACCCAAACTGCTGTCCGAAGCAATTTGAGATGATTTGGGTGTTGTTTCTGGGATACGATATGGCTTGAAATATTGATGAGAGGCTCTTAACGACACAACCATTTAACGCATATGCCCCGAGACCCCAAAACGAAACAGCGGCCCATAAATGGCATAATTAACGCATATTAAATGTCACCATTAAAATGGACAGCCCCCCCCCCCCCCGCCCCCCAAGCAATGCCGATGCTTCGTCCTGTCCTCTGTCCTCGTTAAAATCGAGCTGGAAATTACGTATGCATATCGGGGACTCGGAGCTCGGAAATCGGAGCTTTGTGAATCATTTAAACGTGGAAGTCAGCCCCGAGCGGCAGGGCAGAGGGCCCCCTCCCCCCCCCCCCCCCCCCACCCTCGCAGCAAAAAGCTCTTTAAACGGCTTTGGTTTTTATGTGCAATTATAAATGTTTTTCCATTTCGAGAAATAACACAAAAAAAAAACAACATACTATATAATTTATAAGCGATATGAACACATGACTGATGCCGGAGGAATATTTTTATGTATATTTCTGTTTTTGTCGCTCACCTTGAGGGTTGAGCGAAAAAAAAACCAAAACGAAAAAGAATAAATGCAATTAAAATGCAGTTTATGGCAGCAAGCACCACCAAGCAGAGTGGAGGGGAAGACAGGGGCAGAGCAGAGGAAAGGGAGTGCCAGAGACCGGAGACCAGGGACCAGAGACCAGAGACCAGAGACTCGTGCCAGTTACAATTCGTCATACCGATGAATATTTGAGTTCCATTCCACAGCCAAAACGCGATTCGACTCGACTCGACTCGACTCCGCCTCGCGCTCTGTGTGTGTCAGATTTATGTGCTAAGCTCTTTGGGCAATGCCAGAAAAATTGTAATAGACAGAGGGACAGTCGGACAGACAGACAGACAGTTAGCCACGGCTTTTATATGGTCTGACAGAGTTGTCAAATGGCTCTGCAAAATCCAAAGCGAAAGTGAAACAGAGAGAGGGAGATTCGAGAGAGATGCGAGTATTGCTGCTACTAAATCCGCTTTATGGATACATTTTGGAACCGAAATTGTATTGCGATTTGCATTCCAACAGGTTCAGAGAGGTTTACTTTTTTCTATATTTTTTGGCTACAAAAAGCGCCAATTTGAATGGAAAAAGCTTAAATTGAGCAAAGAAAATGGAAGCTTAAATGATACCTAATGGAAATTAGTTTATAAAAATTATTCTCGGGCATTATATTCTGCAGAATTCACTTGAGCGTCTCGGAGAAGCTGATCTAAAAGAATAGGAAAACTTTTCTTTACAGTAGGGTATCTGAAATGTGTAACCCGGATGGTTGTCGGTCTTGGAGTGGTTCTGACTATCCCTACAATCCGTCCACAAGCAGTCCACAAGCAGACCCTTGCAGAAGGGTTAATCCACATAAATAATTGTATTTACCAAATTAGCAACTATTATACTGAAGTAGTTGCTCTTTTTACAGCCATTTGTTGGCTCTTTCCTCACCATTTCCCCGTCCCAACTTTGTCCCTAATTCACTGAGTCCTACACAGCCCGAGACGGAGAGGGAGAGGGAGAGACGCCCTTTCAGTGCATTCTGCCGACTGGCATATACGATATGCATATGCATATTTGATGCACACACCGGCCAAAACGTTTAACTAACGCTTTATAATACACATGTAGGGGCCCCAAGTCCCAAGCCCCCAGAAGCCTCTTGTGCCCGCTCCCCGCCCAACACGTAAGTTAGTCGACGGCTCTGAATCGATTAAAAGGATTGCGTGTACATTTTTAATGCCAATTTGTTGGGAGGGCTGGCAGCCAGAAGGATGTGCTGCTCGAAACGCTTACGGATATGCAAATGTTCTCCAGAGGTGTAAGGATATGCAAAAGAGGCAGAGTAATAAAGGAAGAGGTTTCTCGGATTTAATTAGAAAGAATTAAGGAAAAGTTCCTAATTTTCAGCGGAATTTCAGGAAATAAATATTTAAAAATTATAAAATACATATACATATATTTTAGCTAATAATTGTATTCTTCTTCTTTCGTTTCAGGTAAGCGACAAGCCCCAGACTTGACTGAAGAATACCCCAATATAACGACTTAGTCAGGGATAGCCATAGAGAGCATTCAGCATAATATTCAGTGTGTTTGTGTGTGTCCTGTGTAAGCCCTAACCCCACGTAGACCCACTAATTATATACCCATCTGCATATATGTACCTATATCCGTGTATATGTATCCATGTATCTGTATCTGTTGACCTAACCAAAAACATATTCTCGCTACATTACAAAACATTATTTGGTTGGTATTTCGTAGTTTTAACACCATCAGAAAGCCATTCCACCATCTATCCGTACCGACATTAACATATCTGACAAATCCGAAATTGAAAAACAACATTTTATCGGGGAGAAAATCTATTACATTTGCATACAATTTATGGCAGGAAATTAAAAATGTTTTTCCTCTGTTTTTTTTTCTTTTTTTGTTTTTTTTTGTTTTGACAATTTGCCAAAGATTTTTCCGCCCCGATTGGGGATTGTATTTTGAATATCCGCATTTAGGAAGAGAGCATTCTGAAGGGATACTTTTGGCTGGCAGTGTTTTGGCGCCTTATCAAATAATCATTTAACTTAGTTGCGAATTTTTATTAAATTAGAAAAGTAGGAAGGAGGGTGGGGAAAGCGTGGAAAGCCGCTTAATTAGCAGCAGCTTTTCAAATTCAACTACCGCTCTATGAATAAATATATCTTTCTCTTCTCTATACTATATACTTCTCTATATATACATATATATATATATATATTTATGAGTGTGTGGGAATAAGACTTCGTTCTGCTCTTAATTACAAATGAGTACGTCCCCTGGGCCTTTCCGCCAGATGCGCTCTCTCATTAGCCTTTTCAGGCGCTCCGCCTTCCCCGCTCCTTGTTGACATTTTGGTGTCACATCTAGGAAGGGAAAATTCTCGCATTTTGGCCTACATTTAAAGGGGGAAGCAGCCACACACGTGACAGGTGCCAGGCGAAATAGAGAACGCAATGGGAACGGGGAGAAGATGAGCGCCAAGATACACAAAATACTCGTATCTTTAGGTTAGGTAAATTTATCCCGAGGGTGCCAAATGGTAGGGGAAAGTATTTCCTTTCATTGCTCATTGAAGATTGGAAAGGACTTTAAGATATCTCAAAGATTATCCTTTAAATCTCGATTTTAAGTTTACGATTTGCTCAGATCTATATTAAAAAATCAAGACAATTGTTAAAGATATAGTTTCAGATTATTTGGGAGTCATTTTCCAAACACCAAACTTCTGAATGTCTCCTGACTTTCCGGAACTCTTTCAAACTATTTAATTCTCTCCAAATAGTGGAAATTCCCAGAAGTGAGCTCTTGAGAGTTTTCAACCTAAACATAAAATGTGAGAAATAATTATCTGAATCCCCAAACCCCTGGCTTTTCATCCCTGAGTATCTGTTAAAAATTACAAAATTTATTAAGTATACGACCGGGTTCAATTAATTTATGCCAATTAAATTTTAAATAAAACACATACTCGTCCCCACACAATAAACATCGTTCATACCCAAAAAATAGTAAACATTTTTATACTCCCCGTTTACACACTGGTTTTAAATATATTTTCCGTATATTGTATTGTATATTTTTTGTACTGCTGGTCGGTCTCCTGTTTCTCCCGTTTCTCCTGTTTCCTGTTTGCGGTAGTCGTTGGATATTTATGTTGTGTGTCTAGCAAAATAGTTGTTGTTTAATTTAACATAGTTTTTCCTGTACTGTCCTAGAATAACCGAACAGGAGCCCCGAACATGAATGATTTATAATGATATTTATTCATAGGTTGGTCCCCTCCTCCCCCCCTCGATCCTCTTGTTGTCGTTGCTGTTGCTGCTGCTGTTGGCTTGGCTTATATTTGATAATTCATTTCATATATATGTGTATATTGTATATATGTTTTCATTAGCGCATTTTGACATGGTCTCTCTCCCCCTCAAATTGTTGTGTACATAAATAACTATATATACTGGTTAAAAATGGTTTTGGTAATTAATATAAATATGTAAAATAATTTTTAATTGGTGCAGCCACAAAAACAACAAAAAATAGAGAATATTGTGCATACATAATTTTGCATCAGTCATGAATAATAGTGTAAAATACTTGTACCCTAACCCCGTAGTCGTTGCTGAGAGATCTGTGTGTGTGTCCTCCCCTTGACAGACGTTTCCAGCCACCTATAGAATAATCGTAGATTATTAATTCATGTAAATAGATTTCTGCGTGTTTTGTGTCTGTCCCTCCCCTTTAAACTTAAATATATTTTGTGCATTTTGTAAATACAACATATATCGCCAGCTGATAAACCCCCATTGAATAATAAATCAATCAGTAACGAGCCTCGCCATGCATTTTAATTGACGCACAAACGCATTCCGAACGTGGTTGGCCATCATCAAAAAAAGAAGCACAAAAGAGTACCCTGAGTGTTCATTCATATCCCCCCCAAAACCCATACATATATCCATACAAATAATGTGGTCAAAGCCCATAACATGAGCTCACAAAATAACAACAAAAACCAAAAATAAATACCAAAAAAAAGTATCAGAAAAAAGTTTTAAGTGAGAAATGAAAAAAAAAAAAATTGTTTTACCAGTGGCGACTTTTCTTCTTTTCTTTTCCGGTTTTCTTTTTATATTTCAGGTTTCAGACACCCATTAAAGCGTTTGCCTGCCTGACAGCAGCCACAAGGTAAGCTCTAACCAGCTGATCAAAGCCCCCCCCCACCCCTTCACCACCGCATAACCCGAAATAAATACCCCCAATTCCTTAAGCCTAATTCAATTATAATTGTTGTACTGTGTGTGCTCTGTTATCTGGTATATAATCGATACCGAAAGAACATTTCATTGGCTCGTAAATGAAACTTAAATTATATTAACTATAAATAGATACATATAGAAATTATTTCTGGTTCTTTTTTATTATTTTTCCGATAGCATTATGGATAAAATCGAATAACAATTTGTATTAAATTATAGAGTGTTTTTATTTGTGTTCTTGTCTAAATTATTACATATAATTCTCTTAGAAAAATTCATAGAATTGATGGTTTAATTTTTGTAAATAATCCATTTTGTAGATGTACTCTAGAATTTTTTTTTTGTTTTTAATTAGAAATAAAAATTGGTCGAAATCCATTTAGAATGTTTTATTTTTAGTGGGAAAACTAAGGCAGAATTTTATGTTTTTTTTGTTGTAGAGATAAACATTCTGTTAAAAAAATTATTATTACAAAATATAATATGTAACGTCACCTAAAAAATTAATTACAATTAAAAATACGAAGGGCCTCTCCGTAAGGTAGAATCTGTGGGATAAGGAGTACCCTTATTTTCATTTTCCAATTATTCCAAGAACATTCTGAACATTAAATTAAAGTCCTTCACAGTTTTCACTTAGGCCCCAACTGTGAAACTACCATAATCGAACCGGGCCTAATCTTTGGACCTGTCCATAACCCAATTTGAATTTCAAATTAAATGCATATTACCCATGCGCCCTGTGAGCCATGGGGATCCAACAATAAGAAACATATTTATGCATTAAACAATAAACCGTCGAACGGGCGAAAGGCAAAAGGCGAAAGGCAAAAGGAGTGAATGGCAGGAACGGTTTAATCCCATTTGCGGCTGCTTGTTGCATTTGGCAGACATCCTTGGCAGGCAGGAGCCTTTGCCTGCTGTGTGCCCTCTGCCGTCTGCTGTCTGCCGTCTGCCGTCTCTGGCCTGCAGTTATTATGTCTTCTTCGCCTGCTGTTAGCTTGTTATAATTTTATTGTTCCTACATATAGAATATACCCACTCGTATTTGTTGCACAATTTGCTGAGCATTAAGAGTGTCGGAGCAGGAGCAGGGGGAGAGCTCTAAATGTATCTAATGTCTCGGCAATGGAGCGTACGTGTTTATGGTCCTTGAATTGGACATTCTTCGGCCTGGTTCGTCCTGTCTGTCTGTCTGTCTAGGATATATTGCCAATTGTATTTTGTTGCACAGGTGTTACCTTTTCTTGTGTTCACAAATTAGCAGATTGGCATTTGAATGTTTCTCCAGAGGCTTCCAATAAAGAGATAATCAGGCCGCAGAGAGAGATAAAGCAATCGGATAATTCCCCAAAGCAAGACTTTAAACGATAATTACATAATCACAATCGTAATCGGTGATAATGACAACACTTTAGCGCCATCAAGCACATCATAAAAAATAGAGAGAGTGGCCGGGCAGCCCGCTAAAAACATCAATTACCAGAGCCAGAGCCAGGCCCAGACCCAGACGACGCGTCGGTTGAGGAAACCTGGCCAACAAATTGGACCCCAAACTCCCCCCCACACACACACACACACACTAGCACACTAGCAGGAGAGCATTGCAAATGGCTGCCAACAGTGGCAGGGGCTGTGGGGGCAGCAACTACATGCACTTGCAACATCAGAGCCACATGCAATATTTTATCTGCTAATGTGTAATTATAAACAATTTTGTTGTTTGTTTGTTATTTATAATGGTGCTGCAACAAGGGAGAGCCGCACACCGAAATAAAAACCACTATGTAGAAACTAAAGCAGTTTTTCTACCCATATTTTACTTGCAGTCCAAGGGGTATATCATCATTTCGATGAAGTATGCAGGAAAGGCAGAAAAAAGTGTATTTTGTTAGTGGATTTTGGGCGCGCTCTTTGGCACTTTTTGCGGAAACTGTTGGCCAGGAAATTTCCACAAATATATCTATCTCTCTCTCCGATCATGTATCTTCTCAATGCAACATTCGTGATGGATGTCTACTGTCACATTTGAAGAGCGTTTGGAGAGACCTACGATATATATTTATGATCTGGGGGTATCGCCATGGTCGACTATTGTCTCGCCCACTTAATGTTGTTGCTGCACTTATAATTGTGCAACCATTATTTCAGCTATTGTTGCTGCCGCGTGGCCGTTGTTGCATTGTGCGGGTGCAATTTTAACAAACGACCGACGATAACAATCGCTGGCAAAATTGTCCCCAGGGAAGGAGAGAGGGGGAGTGCGTGAGACCAACACATTTGCCACATTCCGAAACTGACAAACGATATGCCATGCACCCCGATGTGCGATATGCGATATGTGCAGCCGGAGGGAAATGTGAAATGCGGAGAAAGGTGCTAAAATTCCATGGCGCAAAAGTTGTTTCAAACCCAAAAAGAAATAAAAACCCCCCATGGAAAATAAAATGGCGTGAAACATGCAACAGCAGCGAAAGTAACAGCAACAACAGTTGCGAAATTAATTGCATTGAAATTTATGTTTAGAAATTAAAACTGGCACTGGCACTGGCGTCACTTTGTGTTCTTTCTGCGGTTGCATTTTGTGGCTGCCACTGCTGCTCCTCTGGAAAGTAGACTACATAAATATGGGGTACTTATTGGGGATTTACTGGGATATACTCTGGATCAGATATCTTAAAACAGAAATGATCAAATATAGCAGGGTAGAGACATTTTAAGTGATTTTCTTATACCTAAGTGAAGCTATGGGAGACATCTTTCATGTTCCACCAATATGAACCTCAAAAGGTACAGCAAAGCCTTCTTGATTGTCCCTCCTTTTCCCCCGCCCCTCGTTCTGTCCCACAACTTCTAATCAACTCTCTCGTCTCACGACTCGTTAATCCCTCCCGTAATGCTCACTCCTTGAGTCGTGGCCAAAATGAGAGCATACTTTTCAGCGCAAACAGAACAAGACTCGGACCACAATCAATTAAAGTTGCGCCATGGCCGGGACAGGCATAGACGCTAGAGCGTTAGTTGGTTTTTGTGGCCCGGCCCGGCCCGCAGATGCTGCAACACGCAGAGAGAGAGAGAGAGAGAGTGCTGCTGCAACACAAAGGCCGCACGGATGGAATGAGGCCTGAACCTGGGGCTCCGGCTGTGGCTCTGGCTCTGGCTGGGTATGGGGGAATGGGGGTTTTTGCTCTACTGTTCCAATTATTGTCGCTCTTTCACCTGATTCTGTAGTCCATTTTGGTTTTTTTCTGTTCGGTTTTGGGTTGTTGTTCGCCGGCGCTGTGTTGCTGTGGCACTTTTAATTTCCCAGTCGAACCGTGGCATTTCCCCTTCCCCCTTCGCGCTCTAACCGGAAGCGTATTGTTACGGAAGAGCCACGCATTCTACGGGCATTCTATACGTTTTTTTTCTTTTGGTTGTTTAACAACATCCGCCTGGCGGCAGGGCTTTAATTACGTCGGGCGTTACGTTTTTTTACCAGCTCTTTTTCCACTTTGCACTTGACTCAATTTTGGGTCAAGTTGTTTCGTTTTCGGACAAAGCCAATGACAGTGGCCAGAAGGGGGAATTTACTGCTCTGATGGCTACAGCAGCTGCAATACGAAATGTCCATGGAAATGGCCCTCGGGCTTCGCCTTGGCTCTGACTAATCAATCCTGATTCTGTTCTTTACGGCCGCCTCCTCGGGCCATCTCTTTTTCAGGCCCAACCTCTGGCCAGGGTGCGGCTCCAGCAGCTCCAGCCTCTCTGGCCATGTCCCGGCACAACCACTTAATTTCCTACATTGCGTATACGAAATATCGATGTAATTTCCTTGCAAACGGAATTTATAGCACAACTGGATCAGGCAATAGGATTACGGTGCCAGCAACAGTAGCAGCGCAGCAGCAGCGCAGCAGCAGCAGCTGTCTTGATTACAATTACATTCCCATTTTCCATTTTTGATGCGTTCGCTGATAGAATTCCCGCCGCAATACGCACTGTTGTACAGGCAAGCGAATGGGGAACGGGGAACGGGGAGTGTGTGCTGATGATTTATGCATTGGCCAACACCTTTTTGGGGGCGGGGGGTGGGGGGGTCTACGGACAGCGGTGGCAGCTTATGTAAATTCGTGCGAATCGCGTTTTCAATTTTTGCCTTTTGTTGTTTTTGTGGAGAAGTGGTGGAAATATGCAAATGAAGCTCATAATTTGCTTACAGCTAAGGGCGGGAAATTACCAAAAATGAACTACGATGTTGAACAATGAAAGGGGGGAGAGAGGGGGCAGGGGCTGGAGGGGGTCGGTACGTGAGGGAACTGGTGCCAAAAACTTTCAGCCACAGGGCTGCAAGCAGCGCAAAAACTTTCATTGCAAAATGGCACTGGCCCTGGCCAAGTAGTAACAGATAGGATAGGTCCTCCCACCCCCTCCAGGCCAGGTCCTGCCATTCTTCCTACGCCTCCTGCAAAAAGAGAGAATCTTCCACAAAAAAAAGGAAATGGAAAACTTTAGCACTGCACACATGACCCATTAATAAGCGCACGGCATTTGCTGGTCGGTCATTTCATTGGGGCTGCCAGCAAAGAGGGAGCGGTGGCAGGATGTCAACGTAAATTCCGGAGTCAGCCATGAACTGGTGGCTGCCACAGCTGGGGGCAAAGTCTACACTTCTTATGCAATTTAAATGCGTTTATCTACTCGCAAAAAGCCCAAACACTCACTCAGAAATGAATGCCGAAAGGATACGTGAATGCTTTAAGGATTTCCAAGCAGTTTTCGTATCCTACGAGCACTCAATCAATATCGATGGATACTGTATCAAGCAATCTCTGACGGGGACTGAAGGTCAAGGCTGCAGGCATAATTAAAAATCCACACACGACAGCCTGTGGGGGCGTGGCACCGCACTCGTCGTATCTTACGGATTGCAGATACACAATTGCAGTCTGGCAGCCATGGGGAGGGCATGCCAATGGCAAGTCAATGATAATGAGTCAAAAAGCGGAAGCAATGAATAAATTTTGCCTTGCACGCGCACACGCACACACGCACACGCAGATACAAATACATAGATACAGGATGCATGAGCCAGTCAAGTGCTTAATATGCAGGCAACGTGCGCAGGGGGCAAGGGAGTGGGCGACCACATAGATATGTATATTATGTATTTGTGCGGGTAGCGGCCTGCAGGCGCTCCATAAACTCAATAACTATAACCGATACTTGTTATATGTATACCCACGGTACGTATACGCAATGCCCAAATCATTATTTTGGCTTGCAGCTGGAGTATCCATTTTCCGGGCCATGGCTGCAGATACACGGCCCCAATATGCGTTCAATTAACCTAACGCTTGGCGCTGAGTACGTGATGTGTGGGATCGCACTTAAACGGCTTATCCTAATTATAGTTTATGCATGCCACACCGAAGGCTGTCCGGCCCTGAGCTGAAGGGATAGAGGCTATCCGGCTGAATGGCGGCTTTATTGCTGATCCAATTACAGGCTGAAACAAATACCAATTAAAATATTTGGAGGTGTAATGATATCGGAAATCAGATGAATAATTATAGAATAACTGCAGCCAGAGTGTCACTCAAATGGAGGCCCAATTTCGGTATTGAATGTGCGCCTAAGCACTGAAGAGGTTTCCATAGAAATCGCCGCATTGTTTCAAACTCTTGAGGCGTGTCATATCTGCAACTAAACCACACAGCAGGCTGGCAGGCAGGCGGGCAGGCAGCCACGCCGGAAGGTTTCATAAGGACATCCAGGCATCCAGTGGGAGACCGCAGACGCCTTGCCGAGAGCAAAGTTAGAGACAGGCACAGGACACGGGACACGGGTTGAATGGCTGGGATGGACGTTCATTTGACGTCAGCCAGGGGCCTGCCAGCTTTGGGCCAGGTGAAATTCAATTAAACTTTTGTTGTCAGCACTCCCGTCCAGCCTTGGCCCGCATTTTCCGGATTCCACGGGCGCTGGCTGCTCTTCTGGCCAAGTTATGCAAATGGCAAGTCACGTTAGTCCATTTGCAGTCCGTGGCGGCCGTGCGGGTGGCCAGTGGCCACGTTTAAATAAATATTTAACCCAGCATAATTGGAAACTCGAAAAGGGCAATTAGCAATGGTCCAGCAATGATACAACTTTTCCAAAGGCCTTAAGTTCTCGTTTTTCTGTCGGAAGTGGAAGTGAAAATGGAAGTTTCCTTGGCCAAATCGATTGTGTGGTGGCCGAGAGAGCGAGAGAGAGAGAAGGTTGCTGGCCAGAACCGCAGCTGTCGAAGTTAATTAGGTTATGAACATTCTCTGGAATGGAACTGGAGCACAACTCTCTCTCCTCGCTCCCTCTCCCTCTCCCTCCCTGCTGTGTCTGCTCTTCTGCGGTTTTAACGCACGTGGCCTTAAGCTCCTTGCTGACCATTTCTCTCCTCATTTTATCTTCTGTTTCAATGTTTTTTTTGTTTTTTATCGGTCAGTTTTCGCTGTTGCTTGGCCTGGATGGGAGAGCACTTAAATTTTTAATTGCAGCTAATTAAAAACACGCATCAAAACGGAATATAGAGCAGAAATGAACAAGCTCAAAAGTGTGCAAAATAGCAACAGGGAAAAATGCTCAAAAAGAGTGAATGGTGAATGGTGAATGGTCAATGAACGAATCATGAGTACTCTCTCTAAATGTGTGTAGATAGGAGTCAAATTAAAAAATCTCCGAGGTCAACTTTTCGTCGATATTCCACACAATTTTATGATGATTTATATTTTATTTTAAGTATTTAATTTTATATATATATTCAAAAAAATAAATATTTATATTCGACTGGCATACAATAATATGTATCTAATATATTATATCTGATCCTCAACTGCCCATACGTTCCACCCATCATTTCTGTTTTTAATTCCGCCTAATACTTAAATTATTTAATTTGGTATTATTTAATTATTTAAATTAAATATTTCTCAAACAGATTTAATATTTTATATTTATTTTATTTATTTTAAATATGTGGCATAATATAACGAATTTTGAATATGTTTAAATCAATGTGAATTCGATTTAATTTAATCGTTTATTTAATCACGAAAAAATCACCTGAAACTTTGAAGAAATCCCCACCTTTGAATGGCTTCCATTCAAAGTTTTCTCGACTTTCCCCAAAAGAACACACTTTTCGCTTTGATATAGAATTCAGCTTGACTGAAATTTGTGGAAAACTCGACATACCCTATGACCTGACTCGGGGGTCTCGTGTTAGGGTAGATATATGTACGAGTATGCATGGAAAAAAAGGGCAGATAAATATTTAACAAGCTGCAAAGAACGGACAAACAAACGCAGCACACACACACACACACACACAGAGAGAGAAACCCACACACACGCACACACTTGTTGTTGGTGCACACACTTCAAAAAAGAGAAACTTTGAGAGACATCCAGAGGGAGAGAGAAAGAGAGAGAGAGGGAGAGATAGAATGAGCTACAGGATGGAGGAGCAGGACGCAGGACACTTGAACATTAAGCAACAAACTCGACGTGATAAATTTTCCCTACTTTGAGGGAAATGAAAATAAATTTTTCACCCAAAAAACCGGAAACTCTGGCCAGGGCTGTGTGGGGGATCTAGGATGCTGAAATTACAGGGCACATATACATATGTACATATATTCAAATGAAGGGGCAACTTTTAAAGTCCAAATAAAATATAGAAAACAAAAAATAAATCAAAGGATTACGGGCATAAGAAAAAGTTGGTCATTTCTTTTACCAGTAGGGTCTGCTTGCTCTTCAGAGGATCCACTGTACTTCATTGTGGGATCCAAACTATTCCCAAAGGATACACAAACGGAATAATTACATTTGTGGCAAGGATTCCATGGGAGGACATTCTTTTTCTATAGCAAATATCAAAATCAAAGTGTGACAAAGTTGCGCAGTGAATTCCAAGGCTTTGATATTGATGGAATGAGCAGAAATACAAGCACACAAGTCATACATATGTATGTCCCAAGGACAGTTTGCCAAAGGTCGAAGGTGCCCATAGAGCATGGAACTACCAACAAGAAGAGTTTGCTAATAAATCTTTAAATATGTGATACTTAAAGATTATATAAAGAACGACAAAAGCAACTTTATCTATGGGCTTTTCTTTATTTTTATTATTTTAATTGATCGTTCAGTAGATCGTGGGGACTATGGCAATAATTTACTCTTGCCCTCCCCAAAATATTGATAGCTCTATTCACACCAAATCAATGAATCCAGTTGCTGTTTTTTTGGGCCATGGCAGACCGAGATCTCTTTCAACAAGAGAGTAGTTGGCTACAGAATTTGTCTCTGAGATCTAGGCCTAAACATAAATATCAAGAACAAGAATGATCAACAATATATATACTTGATGGGGTTCCGAAACGCTTCTTCTGGTTGTTAGACAAAACCAAACCAAACCAAATCCAAACTATAATCTTTGAGTATTGGGTAGACAATTTTCATGGGACAGTTGCTCGTAGGATACCCCTTTAAAGTGCCTCATCAGGCATGATTTCTCACCAATGTACTTGACCATTTTTCATCTATTAAATATGAACATAAAGAATATGAAGAATACTTTAATCAGAAGCAAAATTCAACATGTCTGAGGCTCGCCACAATTTGTATACCAGAAATGGCAACAAGATGAAGCATCAGCCAGACAGACAGACAAACAGACAGACAGACAGACAGACGTTGGTCATTTTTGGACAGAACAAAGCCTACTCCCTGTCAGGTTTAGGCTCTGTGTCTGTCTCTGTCGCTGTCCCTGTCTCTGTCCCTGTCTCTGTCCCTGTCTGCCTTTCCTTGTCTGCCTTCATGCTTATCAGACGGTTTGTTCTGTTTTTGCAGTCGCTGCATACTTTTAGGCGCATATCACGCCATGTACAAAAGTACAAGAGTTGTTCGTGGGGCGCCAGCTACGGTTCATTGCACTCTCCTCCTCCTCCTGGCTCGGGCAATGGAAATTGCTACGCGCCAAAGTTTTATTGCCCGGAATTGCCTTTTCGGGGCTAGGCGAGGCCCCGAAAGTTGTACTTGGAAACCCAGCCAACCCAGCCCACCCACCGCTATGCCATTCCAGACAATCTGCATAAGGCGGGCGGAACAACGGGAATACAGCTCCGAATGGCAGTTGCAGTTGCAGTTTTCGGTGGCGATTGTCGCATGTTTGGACGCCGTAAACGGGACATATGGCCGGGCTCGGATTCCGATTATGGCAGCTAATAAAAGATCAGGGAGGTGGGTGGGGTGGCATAGGCGCATTCGGAAAATCGGGATTTATGGGCATTTTATGGCTCTTGAGGTTATGGTTCTTCTTGTTGTTGTTGTTGTTGTTCTGGAATCCTTCTTCCTTTCTGAAGTTGTTCCTCGCCTTGTCGCCTGTTTGGCAGCAGGTCATAAAAATTCAATTATGTCAAAGGCGGTGGGCGTGGTGGCCAGAAACAAAAAGTCAGAACGAAGAAGGGCCATAAAAATGAATGAATGCTGATTTTCCACGAAGAGAAGTGTGCGGGGGTCTGCGAAAAGTATGCCACACATTTTTTATTATTTTACACGGCTTTGACACACATGCATATATGATAAAAAGGGGGGGAAGGACCCACACACATGGCACAGGGCAGAGGCATGCATAAGAAAGTGTGCGGAAGATGGTGGGTGGTGGGAGGTGGGATACGAGAATTGCCAAAATGTAGGAAACCCCTTGAGATGCCGCAGCCACCGCAGGAGCACCTCAGAGTATGCGCCTGAAAAAGTATCTTGCATGCAAAACGGATGCGTTGCGATGCGGTTGGCGGAGAGGGGAAAAACTACTTGAGAGGTGGGTGAAAAGGGGGAAAAGTTGCCCCACTGCTTGAGCCCTAAATGGAAACAGGACCTGCTCTGGTTTATAATTTAAGCGAACGTTGTGGCGATGTGTGTGTGTGTTCGAGTATCTTAAAGATACGCGAGGCAAATAATTATTCAAGTATGGGCTATAGGATACATGACTCCACGAATAGATGGAACGACTTGCCCTGGCAACACGATCCATCTCTCTGCCGTGGCCTAAACACTTTCGCATTTAAATATTGACCCGCCCATCGGTTGAGGGGCAAAGGCAATCCTCTGATGGATGGCCCGAGCATCCGAGAGGTTAAATGCCTGCTTATATCCTTGCCAGGAGCTGCCGCCGCTGCTGCTGCTTCGCATTATCCTGCTGTAAGTGGAAGGGAAAAGGGCTTTGTCTCAAATCTCACACTCTCTCTCTCCTGTGCTTTTTCCCTTCTTTTACTCCGCTTTGTGTGTCTGTGTCCTTGTCTGCTTTGTTGCACTTGATAAGCCACAGAGCTGCTTATGGCCTGGCATATCCGCACTTTGAGGCTTCCTTAAAAGCTGAGCCGCCTGTGGGCCGCTTGTACTTGTACAATATTTGCTTGCACTTGGCTGGCAGATAATTGGCCCTCAAATTGGGGGGCCAGCAGGAGGCGGAAGTGGAGGTTTGGGGCAGTGTGAATGATTATCGGTATATCATGATACTCTTGAGGAGCCCACAAGTCATTCGATTCGTCTGCTTAGGACCTGCCACTGAATGACATGTTTTGATAAATGGTTTGATTAATGGACGCATGTGCGTAAATATGCTTTAAGTGCTTCGGCAGCCAGCGAAGGGCTTGCGTATCGATAGCTGCGAGGGGAGGACACGCACTTCATGGCTGTGACCATTAAAAATAATTTCCTTTTGGCGTTCGCCTAAAAGCGCACTCCAATCCGCACAGAGACAGACTCAAAGCGAGAAGAGTGAGTGGCAGAGAGACAGCTGAAAATGACAAAATCTGTCGGATGGCAGGGCGATGTTCATAAATCAAAGTGACACATCCAGACCACCCACCCACCCACCCACCCACAGAGAAAAGCAGAGAGACATTTTCCACATTTCCGGCGCGCTCATTAAAAAATTGAGCGCCATTTGCCAAAAGCGGAACAAGCGAGGGGGGGGGGGGGGGGGACACACACACAGAGAGGGGAGAAATTGCATGTCCTGTCGCCCGCTTGAGCATATGCATATGCATGTCGCTGGGCGAAAAACTCCACTCAAAAAACTAACACATCATAAATCCTGCACAAGTATCCTTAAGCGTTACACACCCCCCCCACCACCTACCCCCCTCCTGTGGAACCATGAAAAAATCTCATCCACATAAAAGACAGGCAAAGGGAACTGTGGAGGGGGCGCAGCGGGGAGCTTGTGTTAAGATTTTTGCTTTTTTAATTACAAAAGCCTTCAAACGGTTCGTTGGCTGGGTTGGTCCTGCATTGGGCGCCCATAAATATGCAACACTCTTTTTACACGGGTTTTCTTTACACTCTCTCTCTCGCTCTCTCTCTGTATCTTGGTCTTGGCTTCTCATTTGCTCATGTATGCAATAAGAAATTTGCCAAAGGCCAAGCGAACGCTCACGTGGCGCTTACCCAGGACATGGCCAAGCTCTCGTCGTCGTCATCCTTCAGCCTCATCTTCTGCAGCCTCACATCCTATTCCCACCATTCAGCAGGAGTGGCCATGCTCATAGGAAAGAGTCCTTGCCCCAAGCGAATTTTTTGCGAGTGGCCGCAGCAACAGCTAAACTTGAGACTTTTGGCACGTGCACCCTGCCCTGCCTCCCCCCCCATAGTTCAATATGTTCTCTAATGAAACTTGTGCCAAAGTGTGATATTGATTGTAGCTCAGAGATAGAGGCTAGGGATAGTGAACGAGATTGAGATTGAAAGAGCGAGAGAGCGAAAGAGAGAGGAGATGGTGGGTGGACCCTTGGGCCAAAGCGGAATTTCACTTCAGTCTTCAGTAAGTTTTTCGTGTAACTTTGCTGAGATGAAAAGCCCTTGTATTTGCATGGAGAGTGGCTCAGCTCTTGGCGGAAATAAATCATCCCTGGCTTAGCTTTAAGGTGAGGCACTGGAGCTGACAGCAGCTGAAGGATTGAGCATTTTGTGTAGGTGCAGGAATGGGCCTCGATTGGGTCTCGATTCTGCTGATTGCCCCAATAAGTTGCGGGCTGTCTGGGCAGCTTTTGAGGCTCCACTTAATTTCCAACTTAATACAATTGTTTATTATTCTATGAGTCATTTCTTCTAGCTTATTATAGCTTCAGCTATTTTACTGCAACTAATCTGATTCAAAAAATATGGTAAAATGTTCGAAAGTGTCCACAAAATATACTTAAATTTAATTTAAATTAATCAGCAATATTCCCAAGAAATTCTGTTCCCCAAAGTCTTTTTTTCGAAGCAAAGAGAGATTGATTTGATTTCCTTAAAAGTGCAAGAGCATTTCATATTTTTCTCCGAGACGGTTATCATTCCTCCTACGGCTTATACTGTATATAGATATCATTCCGTATTACGACACACTTCATTGCCCACTTCAATGACATCGATGATCTGGCAACTCTCCGTGAAAGGACTCCCGCTCCCGCATGGCATTGGATACGATTTTATTCATCCATGTCGTGCGCCCCACACTTGATTCCTGGCCACAGGGAAGCCACCCCCAAAGTGTGCCCAACTTCAAGTTCCTTCTGGGCCACCCCGAACCCTTACCAGTTTCAAGTCCTGCCAGTCCTGCTCAAGTCCTGAACAGAAAGAAAAAAACAAAGAACAAAAAACACTTCCACTTCCGTTTTGCATTTGATACTAGGGTTCTGCCTGCTGCTCCTCCTTGCCCTTCGTCCTGGTCGTCTGTTGTTTTTGTTGCCCTTTTTTGTTCCCATAAACTTTTTCAGATTTTCCATCGCCCTCTCTGTCACACTTGCTGGTGCTGCCATCTCCCTCTCTGCCACACTGCCACATGGCTGGTGCTGCCATCTCCCTCTTGTTTCTGTAGCCCTGGGGGTATCGTCTAGCCCTCGCAGGGAAATGCAATTTACAGCAACACAAAAAATTGACTTCCCTCTCTCCTCCCCCGTAAGCTGCTGTTGCAAGTCCCCTTAAAAAAAGAAAGAAAAATAAATAAACAGACAATTTAATTTCCTAGATAATATTGCTGTAGATGCTTGCTGCCTTTCCGTCATTATCCCCAGCCTTTTCCCGTAATAGCGTTGATCCAAAGCGAAAGAAAAACATCATAATTGACCTCATTATAATTGCATTTCGTTTTCCGCTCTCCTCTCCGTCTCTTGCAGGTCAGTATCCGAGATGAATGCCACATCACTATACGAGTACGCTGGGTAAGCCATTGGATTTAAGTTTAATCATATGGGGACGGGGGAATATTGATCGAATATTGAGCGAGTGATGAAATGGCGAAAGCCCTCCCCCTGCAGGGTGCCAGGCCCTACCTGTTCGGATTATGCATATATTTTCGTTTCCAGTTCCCAAATATTGTCCCCAAAAACACTGTCAAAAACCACAAACTCCACGAGCCAAAAACCGAAAACAGAAGCTTTAAAAGCAAAAATTCAAATAAAAATTTCATCAAACTTTTGTCGAGTGGGCTGGGGGTCGGGCTTGGGGTTGGGGTTGGGGATAAGCGCAGAGGAGGAAGCAGGACAGCTTGAACTTGGCTTTTCACTTTTGGCAGCCGCTCATGCAGCATTATAATTGGCATACAAAAGCCACCAATGGAAAGCGAAACAAAGTTCTGCGCTGCTCCATGGAGAAAGTAAAAATATTCCAGCCCTATAGTTAATTTTTTGCTTAAAGTTCAAGTGGTTATAGAGGGGGGGGGGGGCTCTTTTTTTTATATTTTATAACGAATTTTTGTAGCTTTTGTTTCTGACTTCCATGAGTTTCGAGTTGGAGACTTTTAAGTGAAATTATCAACTTGAGGAAAATTTAATTATAGCCTGGTTACAGCTAGCTGCCCGCTCGTCAACGTTTACGGGTGACTGGCGATTTGCCAATCAGCCAGGGGACAATATTCTGCCTGCAGGAAGTAAAATAAATAATAAATAAAATAAATAATGGCACAGTTCCTAAGGGAATTCCACGGAATTGATGCTCCTGATATTTTATAGTGTCTCTGTGCCATTACTTCGAGCTTCGAGCTATTTCCTTGAAATGATAATAGTTTTTTTTAAGTATTCCTAGAATTCCTAGAAATTTAAAGCGATTCACATGAAGCTTATTTAAAAGTTAAAACCATTAAAATAGTTGAAGGCACTTTGACCTGTCTATCCGGTCCGTAATCAGCATTTCGCTTATTTAAACACTTAAAAGGGCATTTCCAGTTGAAAACAATTCGACAATTTGTGTAAATTGAAGCGTTTATTTGATTATTTTGTCCACACTTTTTTGCAGCGCTAAAAAATTAAATGTTCAGTATAAATTGCTTAATTTTCCCCCCCCAACGTATGCGTGCGACAAAAGTGAAATACAAACTCATGTTTTACAATTTAAGTAAATAAAAAAAATGAATACAAAGAGCGAGAGGGAGGGAGAGAGGGCAAGAGCAATGCCAACAAACGACAAAAATTGCGGTGAAGCAAAAGTTGGTCCGAAAAACTCCGCCGTACGCAGAGCAAGAGCCAGAATAACGAGTCCATGTGCATGTCCGTCCGTGAATGCTGGATGTTCTGCTCCTGTACCGACATCTGACCCCTGCCCATGCCGCTGCCCCTGCCCCTGTCCCTGTCCCTGCCCCCTCCTGGCATATGCAGTTTTTGCAATATTTACCCAGGACCGACTGTAAGGGAATGCAGGGATATGCGGGTTTGCTGAATGCCATTGTGAAAAGTTGTGCACTCGTTCGGGGATTTTGCACACCCGAACAAAACAGAAAAGAACAGTTAAGGAATGCCAAAAATCGTATTGCTCGCTCAATGAATTATAATGCAGGAGCGTTCAATTTGTATTGTGTCACAGTGCTCTGGTTGGTTGGTTGGGTGGACATCCCTGCATAATGCTGCTCGCCTGGAAAAAATATGAGAAAAAAATACGGTTAAAAGGCAAATCTGGCATACGTGTGGGGAGCATTTTGCGTATCCGGCGGGATGGCTGTCAAGCTTAATGGTAAGTAAAGTAACTTTCAGATTTTTGTGGCGTGTTTTCCCTACCATTTTTTCTGAGAGATGATGGATGCTAGCTGGAAGAGTCTTTGGTTCTTTAGTTCAATGTTGTGGAAGTTCTTTGGGTAGGAATATTCATTATTATGAACCTCATATTCCGCGTGTATATTTTCGTTCCACTTGCTGGAAAGTCTCCCATCCTTTGACCATTAAGTCCATGGCCGCAAGCCCTCACCGCACATACACATGGCGTATGCTTAATTTATTTTCTTAACCTTATTGGGAGAAAACAATGGGGCAGGCAGGAACGAGGCTGACTGGAAAAGCAAACAAAAGCCTTAATTAAATTACGGCGAATGGCCTGGCCTACCAGGCGCAAGTTTTGAGGCGTTTCGCATTAAGGTTACGTTTCTGGTTTCCCCTCTTCGATGAGGCCTTTGAAGTAGACGGGAAGAAAACTTTTTATGGCCTGCTTAAAGGCGTCGGAGCGGCAGGGGCCGGCCAATTAAAATGCCAACATTTTTGCTGACTCTGCCCTGACGATGAAAGGGGGGGGCACACATGGGCTAATTTATTTAGCAGGCAATTGGCACGTAAAGGGTTAATTGTCAGCCAGTCAGCAAAATGTGTGCTCTCGACTCTGTTCATCGATTCTGCATAACTTGCACATGTTGTTTCGGAATGGAACACCCCGCCCCTCCCCTCCCCTCCGCACCCCTTTTGTAGTACCACTTTTGTTTGGTTCGCACTTTACTTTAACGCCTTTCCATACCCATGGCCTGGCCCCGCCTTTTTGTTGATTTTCGGCTTCAGCTGCGGGCTGCCCTGGGACCCCCAACACCCAAGTTGTGGCCAGGATATGGCCATCATGCCTGACCTTTGGCCCAAGGTTCTTTCCTTGTGGATTATTGAAATGTAAATGTGAAAATCACTCATACGCACCATTTGACAGGAGCTAGGAACAGCTGCGGGCTACGAGAGATTATAAATAAAATAAATATAATATTGTTCTCCTGCTGCAGAGCACAAATGCCAGTCAGACACCTGGCCGTGCTGTATAAAATTCAATTTAAATTGAGTGCTCCCTCCCTAACACATCCCTCCCCCACATGTATCCTTCCCCCTGCCAGCAGCATCGAAAAATACCAGAGCATAGGGCTCGCACCCAACCAGCAATTAAGCCAGTTTTTTTCAACAATAAATACCAGATGCTGGCAGCTATATATTGACTTTCAATTTGAGTGTCGGTTAGTTGAGTGTCGGCTTCGGTTGGACTGTGGGCTGGCCCCGAAAGGGGTTTCCTACGAGCCGATTTATATAGAGGGGGAATGAATGGAATGCACAGATAATAGACGGAGTCAGATATATAAATACTGTCCTGATAATTGTTACTCATACACTCAGAAATGGCAAACAATAAAGAAACACGTCCATATTTAAATTAAATAATCTGGATTTAAATTTAGGCATAGGGAATTAAAATAGAATTCACTGGGATTTAAGCATAAATGTTTTAAAGTATTTCTTATACGTTTAGAATGTTTTACAAGCCAGAAATTTAATATTCCGCTCATCCGAAAGTGCTGATTGGTGCTATGGATAATTTGCAACCATCTAGGGAGTACAATTGTTTATTTATTTAAATCTAAATAAAGATTTCTAAATAGAAAAATACTTTAAAAAAAATATACAAAATTAAATTTTAATTTTTTTTTTTTTATTTCATTTATATTTATAAAAAAATATAATTTAGGTACTTATAAAATATCTATATTTCTAAATCAAATATTTTCACACTTATTTCAAAAGTGAATATAATTTCTTTTTGCATATTTGAAATCAAAGCCTAAGTAAAAGTTTTCTGGGCGAACAGATGGATAGCAGATTGAATTGTTAATTTTGGTATTAATTAAATTGAAATATTCTCAAAATTCCACAAAAATTCCTTTAACTATTCCTCCCTTAGTTTCCTTTCTTTTTGGAATCGTCTTAAGGAGTAAACTTCATACCCAATACCCTATTCAAGGCATTCAGTGGCCACATTCAAGATTGGATCAAAAGAGAGTGGAAAAGCGAATGCTGAATGCCTCGAATGATCCAACCAGTGGATATTTTTTTGCGTATACCATCTATTATGGATTACATTCCATTGGTCTCCATAGATTGGCAAACATTTGCCAATTGGCAAACAAATGCAAAATAAATCAAAATCAAATACTGAAGGAACTGCCTGCTGCTGCTGCTGCGGCAGCCCCTGAAAAATGGAAAATGCCAGTGGAAAATGCTAGTGGAAATGGAAATGGAAATGGAAACGGAACCAAGCCCCTGTGGTGCCCTTAAAAACTTGTTCCCTTGGCCGCTTTACAAGCCAACCTCTGCTTACCGTTCGCCCCACCTGTTCGCCACGCCCCGCCCGCCCCTCTTGGCTTGTACAAACACGTAATCGAATAATCCAATTTGTTTGCGCAAAAAACTGAAACTTTTTCATAGGGCTTCAGTTGACGACGACGACGACGGCGACAACGGCAGCAGAGGGCTCTGACTCATACTCCCAGCCGAATTGTGGGCCCTGTTCTCGTCCACCTTTTTTCAGCTAATTGTTTGAGTGAGTTTCGGGTATAAGTGCAACGCCCACAGACCGTAGCCCAAGGCCCATCATCCACCATCCACCATACACCATCCCCCATGGTGGCACCTCGCAAAGACCTTGTTCAGTTCGGAATTGTCTGTAAAATGATGTAATTGTTACCTGCTAGTTGGATTTGGGGAGTCGAGTGGGGAGTGGGGCCCCTTCCTCCATCAGCGATTTATGGCTGTGAGCTTGGGGCAAAGTTTTCCCAAGTCTGGGGGCAAAAGTTCTGTGAATTGATTGAGAAATTGTGGAATAAAGTTCTGCTAATTAGCTTACACTTGCATTAATCGCGGAGATACGAGTGTTTTCTTCATTTTAGAAGGCTCATTTCTTCGGAATGCCATTTGTCTGGAAAGTCTTTCCTGAAGGGAGGGCTTATTATGAATGCACGGAACTGGCACTATTTCCTTCTGCCACAGAAGCCACTGTCCTCCCTTGTACCACATAAGGATACTCACTTCAGGGAATCAATCCTCTTCCACAAAGCTCATTTTCTTAATGGAAAATAATTTCTTCTTTCGTCAAGAGTAAATCATTCTCAGAGTAGTTTTCCCTGGAATACTCTTCAAATATTCCCTGCTTCATTGAATTTGCAGTGAATCCTCCATGGGATCCTTCATATTTTGCCCAATCTCCTACATCTTGAGTGGCGCCTTCCTCTGCATTCCCCTCCTCCTTCGGCATTCATCTATTGCCGCCATAAACTATTTCCTCTTCCAATGAACTTCTTTGATGTCCCCCCTCCCTTTGCATATTCCTCCCTTTAATGAACATCTGACGAGTATGCCTGTTGAATCTCACTTTCCATGGAATTTCTGTTAACATTCTGCTGCCATTCACCCAACTGAATCGCTCAGTTTAACCTTTCAATCGGGTAAACGTTCGCAGTTGGTCATCAAAACCGATGTTATTCCACAGGACCCTCCAGACCCCTGCTGCGAGGGTCCTGGATCGGACCACCTGCTGGGGCTGGGGCTGGGGCTGGGGCACCCACATGGCAGCCATCAGGTGCCTGTTTTTCCAGCTGCAATCTCGCCAGGCAATGTCAACGAATGGATGGATGTTTGCATGCAGCTTTCTTCTGGCATTGACAGTTGCTTCTTGGGTGGCTTTCGGATGCCCAAGGCTGAAGCGGCTCTCGGGGATGAGTAGAAGAGCTGCTTGGCTAATCCTTCTACTTATTGCTGCAACTCGAGCCTGCCTAAGCCTGCATTTTGGGGGCGTGTGTGTGCCTCCAGCTACAGCTACAGCTCCTGCCAAATACAAACAAAAGGCAAACTTATCCGCCCTGTCCCTGTCCCTGTCCCTTTCCCTTGTGTTCTATCCGGAAGCCATTGCGGGTTCGAGCACGGAGCATTGTGAGGGACACACAGACACAGAGACACTCAGGTAACCAAAGCGGAAGCAGGAGGCGCGACACTTTATGACAGGCTGGATGGGGCTTGGGTTACTGCCACGTTGCAGCCCCCAAAAAAACCGACTCTTTCTAGTGGTAGGCAGATTCCCCTCCCCTATTCCGCCAGGAATTACGAATGCATTGTCTGACGGCTCAGCCCCAACCCCAACCCCAACCCGAGCCCAAGCCCAAGCCGTGTTCTGTTCTCTTTTCAGCCCGTCAGCCTTCAGCTCTTGGTTCGGTTTTCAGTTCAGTTTTGTGCAGTTTGTGCGTCAAACTCTTTGGCTCAAGTGCGGGCCACATTTCATAGGCTTCCCTGAGACCCAAGTCCTCAGACCCAGTCCCTTACCATCTCTTTCAACCATTCACTGGAAGACGCGACACAAATTAGCCATTTTTTTTTGTCTTTTATTTGTTGCTGCCTTTCCATTTGGCTGAGAACAATTTCAGTTTGCTTTGCAGTGCACAACCGGCAACAGTCGACGGGGCTTACTCGATTCATTTTACTCGTTTCGCGGCATTGTCTACCGGGCCAAAGGGAAATTATCCGACTAGTTTTAACCAGGAAATAAGGATATTCCTTTTAAACGATGCTCGGCTCTCGGGGTTTGTTTTTGTGCTAATTCAATTTAATTCAGTGTAATTGAATTTATGCCGCTGCAAGTGAGAAAACTCAAGGAAATCTCTTCTTAATTTACTAATTCAATTTGTGCTGCAAGTGTGACAAACCCCACGCCCCACCCACCCCATCCTAATTTGCTGATTCAAGTGAAAGCAAGAAAAATATTATAATAAGATCTGGCTTCAGTTAGTTATCAAATTTGTGCATAACAAAGGAGAGATAATATCTGCTCACGAAATGAATTACCTAGAGACCTTAATGTGGTAAGGAAATTTCATTTAAAATTTATACGAGGCAATCGAAAACTAACGAAATTTTAATCAAATAGAAATATAACACATATAAATAAACAAAAATCTATAAGCAATCGGGGAAATCAGTCTTCAAATGCTGAGCCTTAAAGTAAATTTTATGTTTTATTATTTAGCCTAATATATCTTCAGGAATAGCTATGAAAAATCACACACAATTCTTTTTTTAACCCATTAATTGTCTGATAAAAAATGATTAAAGTGTGCAGTGACCAAATCGGGGTTTTTAAATTTTAAAAAATTATTTTGTGGGTAAATTGAAAATTCTAGGTAATTCCACTCATCCCGCCCTACAACCTTTGTTTTTTCTAATGAAAAGTACATTCATTTTGTCGCACATTTTAATGTGAAAACTGTGTATAATTTATCTATATATGTATGTACTTTCAAAGCTCTTCAGCAGTTTAGGAAAAATCAAAGAAAATGTTGCAGCAGGAGGCGAGTTTGATCCATCATTTATACTCATAAATTTTGTTTCCTTAACTCTTTAAATATTTCTTTTCAACAATTTTTGAAATAAACTTAGTCTCCTTTTTATTTTTTTCCATGGCTGAGCAAATCAAGTGAAATGGGAATATTTGTTTTGCCTTGGCCAATATTTGTTCACGTAATTTTTCCATGGCACTGGCAGGCCATGGTTTTCCCTTCTCCCCTGTTGTTGGTGGTGCCTTCGGGCCAATTTTCTTGTTGTTCACTCAAATGATGCGTAAAAATCACATTAGCGGCAGCCGTGCGACATTTTGGCATGGCCTGCTCTCTGTGCTCTCTGTGCTCTTTGGCCGCATATCTCGCTCTTTGGACCCCTCCAAACGCCCGAAAGTATGCCAGACTCTGGGGCTCGTACGGGGGTGGATATACGATGCCCTTAAGCGTGTTGTTTGGGCCAATTAAAGCCCAAGCTTCGAGCTGGGCCAAGTTTTTTAATTTATGGGCCGCGCATAGAAGGAAAGTTTAATGTTTCCCAGAAGAGAGTATGGGATTACTCTTAAAATTACACAGAATGGGCGGGGTTCAATCTTTATCGTAGTTCTTAGCATATTCAGCCTGCCCTCCCTTTCTTTTCCATTTTTTAAATATATAAAATAATAAATACATTTTGTTTAAGACTTTTATTACAAAATTCGAATTATTCTGAGCAGTAGAGCGACATTTTCCAGGAATATTGAATATTGATTGCATTTTCAATTGTAAGTCCCCATTCCATAGAATTTCCATCAGTTCCTCATTAAAAGTGATTAATTTTAGTGATTTATTTTCGGGCCACATATTCCCCCCCCCTTGATTTTCATTTCCTTCCTCATGGAATCCCCCGCAGTTATTGTGTGTTCAT
The DNA here is from genome assembly GCA_963969585.1 of Drosophila helvetica. Taxonomy (NCBI): domain Eukaryota; kingdom Metazoa; phylum Arthropoda; class Insecta; order Diptera; family Drosophilidae; genus Drosophila; species Drosophila helvetica. The sequence continues at coordinate 2,240,325 of OZ018403.1, forward strand.
TTTGTTTCCTAGTTTTTCCGGCATAAGTATTTTTTTCACAAATTCATCTGCCATTTTTGTGTTGTGTGTGTGTGGGTGTGTGTGTGTGTTTTTTGTATTTGTTGTGCTGTTTTTGACGGGGTCCTTCCTGTTGCCTGTGACTGGCATGAAAAGCATTTTACACATGACAGCATTTTTTAATTTTGCCAGCCAGCCTTTTAGAAATGGAACAGCGTGCAGTACAGTCTCCTCGTGTCCTTATGGTAGAACACACACCCACACGCACACACCCATGTGTGTGTGTGTGGGACATGCACTTACTAATTAGAAATAAAAACGCGAAGAACTGCACTCGCGTATTTTGCTCATTACGTTTCCCTCTATTCCGGTCTACTGTTCCGCTCCGTTCCGTTCCGTACCGTTCCTCCATTTATTTGTGCCCTGCCATAGGGTGGCTCGGCATTTGTCTCGAAATAATAGACACCCTGTCGTCTGGCCAGCAGCAGCTCCATTGAGGCATTGGCCAGATCGCCGCCCATGCTCTGCTGCTGGCTGTCGGCCGTCTGCCTGGGGCAGCGATGGAAGCGGGTCAACTGCTGCCATTCGCTGACCGCACAGCCGCGGGCCGGGAAGGCCCGGCCGGGCCGCAGACTCTCGGCGAAGAGGATGAATGCCCGCCAGTGGCTGCACTCGCGCCAGAAGCAGCCCGGCTGCTGACTGCCCCAATTGGCGTAGAAGTCGGCATGGCCCAGCGGGCGGTCGAAGCCGTAGCTGCCGACACTCGTGTGCAGGACCTCCACATAATCGGCATCGCCCTTCGCCAGGCGCTCCTTGTCCTGGGCATACCGGAAGAAGGGCAGGGCCGGATCCAGGGCGCGGATCATCCTGAGGCGCCCCGTCTGCAGGTGCTTCCCAGCCAGTCCCGCCACATGGGCGCCCATGCTGAAGCCCACCAGCTGCAGATCCTCGAACCGCAGGCCCGCCTCCTGGTGCAGAAAGTCCACGAACTTGGCCAGCACCTGGCCCACGGGCTTCACCCGATAGCTGGCCGTAATGTAGTCCGCTATGGCGCCCCGGCCCCAGTCCACGCTGAAGACGTTGTACCGGCCCTCGTCCAGGGACAGGTAGGCGGGGAGCAGGGCGCTGTAGATATTGGCATTGGCATTGCCCAGCCAGCCGTGGATGAGGATGCTGCAGGAGAAATGGAGGAGGATGCTGGGGGGAAAAGGCTCAGGGATAACTGGAGCACTCACCGTGTCGGATTGAAGGGATTGAAGCGCGACTGGCGCAGCGAGGCGGCGTCATAGAGCTGCACAGCCTCCGTGGTCACGGCCCGTCCATCCATCGCCATCACATTCAGCCCGAAGGCGGCACTCAGGGTGCTGCCCACCGCCTGCTGGAAGAGCCTTCTCCGGCTGGGCCCCCCCGACGCATCCTTTCGATTGCCCGTTATGGTATGCAGTCGGAAATACGTGTGTCGCTCGGCATTGTACAGCAGTTGGTAGTCGGACAACGACTGCAATCGAAGTAATTGTTCTGGGCCGGGACTGATGGCCGTGCTATGGCCAGCCAATATTGGCAGCGGGGCGGGGCTGCTGGTACTGTGACTGGGGCTCATTAGGTTAGACAATGACAGCTGTGGCAGTCGGTTGGCCATTTCTGTGTCAAAGTAGTTCGTCTGCTGCCTCAGCCCCATCGCAGTCATCATCATCGTCATCATCATCGTTCTCGTTCTCGTTCTCATGGCACTTTCCACTTCATTTGTCACTTTTACTTGCACTGCGGGTCTTGGCAGCTCTTGCTCCAGATCCATCTCCTGCAATTGATTGTTGTCTGCATTGTCCTTCTCCAGGCCATGGGCTTTGTAATCAGACTCCTCCTCCACGAGCAGTTTTGCCGCAGCCAGCCACAAACAAACTGTGAGACGACAGAACGACAGAAAGTGCATTAGACACACGGAATCCACTCTGGCAACTGGAGCACAGATCCCAGCCACAAAAGAGAGGAGGATTCGCCACGGGGAAATGATTCCAATTCGAATAATGATGGTAGTCACCTGCCTGACAAATCAGCAGCAGCCTCATTACGGGGGCAGGGCGGGGCAGGGCAGGGCAGGGCGGGGCAGGGTTCAATTGGAATCACACTCCTCCACTCAGCCTCCAGCCTCAACGGGCAGCAATGAATAACTGACTGGCGGTGGCATGCCACCACCTGGTTATCCCTCATTATTTGGGACACACATTTTCCCCATCTCTTTTTTCGGACTGCATTTCTCTCTCTCTCTCTCCCTCTCTCTCTCTCCCTCTGTCTGTCTGTGTGTCACTCTCTTTCTGCCTGATTAATATGCAGAACTTCACACTCTGTGCTCCAGTCTGGGCCTCATTGATTTCTTCTTAACAAGCGGTAATTGTCTGGCGGCTGACTGACTGACTGAGTGTGAGTGCTCTCTCCATCTCTCCCATTAGCTGCTAATCGGTTGAGTCAACAAACGTTCTGGAAGACAGCGCCAGAGAGAGAGAGAGAGAGAGGGAGAGAGAGGGAGAAGTTTGTTTTATTTTTTCGGGGTAATCTGTGCCAGTGACCAAGTTTCTGTGTGTAAGCACTCCACTTAGCACTCTCAGATGATAGTTAAGTTCTCTTTTGGGATAGGTCAATCTGTGAATTAAAGCCCAGCCAAGATATAACATCTATAAATATTAAATCCGTACAGGCTGAGTAGAAATTGGGGAATTTTCTGGTAAATAAGGGAAATTCTTGCAAAGTAAAAGTCCAGGAAAAGTCAGGGCAGATGCTTTTACTCTTCATACGTTCCATAGTTTGGACCTTTCTTATGCATTCTATAATTAAAATATCTCTTATAATCGCTTAATCTTTGGATTATAACAAAACTGTCTTCAGAGGCTATTATATATAATCCATTATAGAATAAACCGGAATATAAGGCCTCTTCAAGAATTAAGTAATTAATATTATAAAAAATCTTTCGACTCTCGGAATACAATTTGGTTTTTATTTTTGCAAATATTCTGATTATGGTTTCATTTTTAAAAGCTTTCTCTACTTATATTATTATTAGTTCTAGAAATAAAAGCAAAAGTAAATCCTAAACTTTACAAATGCCAAATGGCTGCTTTCCATTATTTCCTGTTGCACGCAGGATCCATTCCCTCCGTCTGAGGGGCAAGCAGAGAGTCCTCTGGGGGCGGGGCAAACCACAACTTGTGCCGCATAAATGTCACCAGGCATCTGAGGTTTGTCCGACGCAGTAGAGAGAGGGATGGGTGGATCATTATGGCGGGGAAGCTGGATTTAATTGCATGCTGCAACACTGCTAATTGATACGGAATATATAATTAGGGTCTCGGGTTTAAACCAATTGTCCAGGATATTAGTTAGTATGTTGTTTGATCTGGAAGTATTATTTCTTGATGCTTTCAATTTGGTTAAGCACTTTGGGGGGCTCTGAGAGGGAACTATTACATAGAGTGCAGGACATTCACATATTATGTGTTCCCATGTTTCCTGCTCCATATCACAGAATCCACATGAGTCTGTCTCTGCTAGTTTCCATTTCATAGGGTGATATCTCTCAGGTGGCTTCTGGTATATGGGGAATTTCTTGGCCTGAACTACCAGAACTCAGATGAAAATATGAACATATATTCTATATCCTGCATACCCTAGAGCAAATTAATTTAGCCTCTCCGTTGTCTGTATTCTCAAGATAACTTCTGAATGGCTATTAAATCTGTTGATGGATAATTTTGGAATCAATCTTTCACATACTTTTATTATTATTACAAACAAATTTCCCATTGGCAATTTACACTTAAGAAATTCCGATATGCCTGCTGGAAAAGTCCATACTAATCGTGATTTTTCCTCATTTCCCTTTTGTTTACTTTGCAGGTAAGTTCACATATTTCGCGACTACGCATACGACAACCGGAAGCGGTGGCAGTCGCCATTTTAACGACATCCGGCGCGTGCATTTCTGGGCTGAATGAAAACACTGAAGGACCCAGCTATCGCTGATCGCAGAACGTGACGAAAACAACAGAGGAAAAAGTGTGTAGCATAAAAAATAACCCTCTCCCACCCCCCCCACGAAGCCCGAGCCAGAAATCAGAAGGTAACCGAAACGTAGCTATCTTTTAAGGGCCCTCGGCAGACTCCTTCTCGTGTTTATCTGGCTGTTGTATATTGAATATGATGTTGGGCCCCTGTCCCATGCGAGGACATTTCAATTCTGCTGTAGCCCCCCCTGCCCCTGCCCCTGCCCCTGCTAGGGGGGTGGCTGGCTGGAGACCAGAGATGATGATGATACAGCACAAGTTCAATGTACAATCTCAGATTTCTGCATTTGCATTTTTCCGTTCCCGTTCCCGTTCCTGTTGCTGTTGCTGCCGCATTGTTTTGTTGCAAGTGCAACACTCAGACAGGATTTGCCCTGGCACTGGGGGAGCCAACAATAACGCGGCAATAATCGATTAAAAAAAAAACCAGCGACTGCAAAATGAACTCCAGAGCTCCGCTCTCCGCTCTCCACTCTCCGCTCTCCAGTCTCTGGCCTAAGCTTTGTTTGCCTTTTACTTAACGGCCGCAGGCTCACAGAAATGTCACTCGAGTGACATTTATTACGAGGAAGTGCCGTGTACATGTGCATATGTATATCCTGCAGGAGGAGAGTGGGGAGGGGGGAGGGGGGCAAGGAGTACTCTAGACTATTTGCCCGCAAAATACTTGAGCCAGTCTTTGGTGTCAGCATTTAGCAGACAAGTGTGTCTCCAGCCCCGTATTCAAGACCCCGAAAGAAGCATTTTCTCAAGTGCCACTTCAAGGCATTGCATCCTGCGAACATAAGCAGGATGCGTCGAGGATGGGGACGAGGATGGGGCCAAAGCTGCCTGCTGACTCAGCCTTATGTATGCTTATGCAGGACCCTTTGTGGCGGCTGCTCCTTGTCGCTGTTTTGTTATATGTAAACAATGACGCAGCCTAAACGAATTTGCTACGAATCAGTTAAGGCTCAAACACAAAAATCGTTGACATCATAATTGAAGACTTATTTTGAACAGGAAAAGTCTGCTGTAATTGGGGAAATGCTTCTCGAAAGTAGTTCAAAATGCTGGATAAACGATAAGAGGGGGTGATGCATGCGACTAGAAGATACCTCCAGATTTCCACATAGTCCCCATAATATTCTAAGGGAATGCAGAAATATTATTCAGATTTTCCCCATAAATAATTGTAGGTATTTCTCTCTCTCTTGCCACATTAACAGCATCATCGTTTACATAGGTAAAAGCTTTACATTCTGTTGAGCTTCTGTTAAGGATTTTAAACTATCCTTTATCCCTTATCCTTTATGAGCTTTTAGCTTTTTTATGGCATATAATTTATCCTGTTTTATGGTCAGGCAAGCTCTTTTCTAGCCCAAGCTTTGTCAAAGCTTTCGAAAACAGTTAGGTTCGGGGCCGAAAGAAGCGCTTGAAGCTTACGGAAGCTTTCAGTGGACGCTTAGAGCTTTGTGACGGAGCTTTCAAAGGATACAGCATCCGCTGTAACGATATTTAATTTTTGAATGTTTTTTTTTGAGGTAATATTGGCAGATATTTCCGTTTTAAAAGCTAACTTAAGCAGGACTTTCCCAGCTCCTTTCCACTCTAATTTTCGAAGCTTTCAATCATTAATTTTATTTTAATAAATCATTAAGCCTTCTGGCTTTCAGTTAACTTTCATCGCCAGATGTGCTCTTCCTTTCAAGCTGTGCAATATCCTGTTCTGCAAATTTCCCTGAACCAAAAGCAGAGAGAGCCAGCAGCATTTCCGGCCTGGCGGAGGAGTCCTTCAGTGGGGGTCCTGCAGTGGGGCGGCCACTTGTCTGCGATGTCTGCGATGTCTGCCTCTCAAGTGGCATCTTCCTTCCCATTCCACTTGCCCCTTCCCCCTCCCGCCGGAACTGACTGACGATTTGATATGCAAATGGGCAAGCTTCTGGTCTGTGTGCGACTCCTGGCTAGATGTCCTTGCCACATACTTGTTGAAGGATGCTAGGATGTTCAGTAATTTGAGACTTGTACAGTACAGTGCCTTGCCTGCCCTTTGCCCTGCCCAGCTCAGCTCTTGTCACACCTTTTAATTAACAAAATTACACCGAAAGCGGGCCCAAACATGTCCATGCGGAGCTGAAGCACCTCCAGGCGAAGGATGTCCTGTCCTGTCCTGTCCTGTCCTGTACGGTACATGTTCCTGGCAGTTGCTCATTTCAATGCTGTCATTTGCGTGGCACTCGCCTGGTTCTCATTTCCGAGTGGGTTGACTTGAAAGCATTTACATGACTGCTGCTGGTCCTCACCCACCCACCCAGCCAGCCACCCACCCAGCCTATCCTCCTTCATCGTTACTGTGCCTCTCCCCAAGCCCAACCTTCTCCATCTCTGCCCCTGTCCTGTCCAGGAGTGTGCTGTGTGTGTGTGTGTTTTTTTTAATGCACTTTCGAGCACTTAATAAGCTCACAAAAGCACCGACAATTTGCATATGGCTGGAGGAAGGGGTGGGATGGCTTGAGGGATTGCAGGGGGGCTGGGGGCTGTAACTGGAGCCGGCGCACACACCTCTTACCTTAACCCTTGAGTTTTTCCAAGCATTTACATGCACCAGCCACCTCTGAATCCGTTCAGGAAGCGTATCCTGCTCTTCACATTCCCATCCTCGGCTGCCGCTCGCCTCATGTCTCTCCATTTTGTTGTCGTCCTTTGGGTATGTTCGTGACTGTGTAACCGTGTGACTGTGTGAGTGTATGAGTGTTTGTGCGAGTATTCATGTGAATGTGAATGTGAATGTGAATATGTTCCGCGTTTACCTTTTCATCATATTTGAAGTGCACAAGTGCAAGTGCGTTTAGTGCTCTCTCCCTCTCTATCGCTCTATCGCTCAATCGCTCTGTCTCTTTCGCTCTTTCCATGCCGGCAAACTTTGGCTCGCCAATTTTATTTTTAGGTCAACGTAATTTCCGCACTTTTTATCATCATCTTCCGCTGTTTTTTTCTACCTTTTTTTACCCCGAAATGCGAAATTTTATTTTATTCCTGTCCTTGCAGGTCCTTATTAAAAGGCCCTCAAAATAAAGGTCATTTGGCTATAAAAGAAACATATGTTAGGGCAACTTGAAGGAATCAAGTTCTTATTGTTAGCTGAAGATTGAAAAAAACGAATTTGCTTTATTGTTCGAAAAGAGGATCTAGGACTTGTGGCATTTATTTAATATAGCTCTGTATTTGTATGAGATAAAAATTAGATTAAAATACATTCCTTAAGATATCATCTCAGTCGAAAGATAAATGAAATTTCTCTTAAACATAGTCCCCAAGTTGCAGTCATTTTGTATGCCCTTCGAAGGATATCCGATATATACAAAATTATGCTTAAGGGCATGATTATAATTGGAACTGCTGAGATTATTTATAGTATGGTTTGGATGTTTCCATTCAATTAGAAGACGGTTGAATACTCATTCGTTTTCCACAGTTTTCTGTACTTAATGGTAATTTTATATACAATTTTTGCCTATAAATATGAAAGATTAATCATGAGTTCTCAAGACATACATATTTCTGATAACTATCCCCTGATCCCCTGTTTGCCAAGATTATAGTTCAGATAAAATCAGGGTAATATATTTCAAAAAATACAGATTCTCCTTTGTGAAGAATAAAGAAATTAAAGATGGGATTTTATAGAGATTTTTAACCATTTTGGAATATTTATATTTATCATAATCATTATTTATTCCATCGTACTCCAATAACCTTTCAATCAGATAGAGAATACCCATTTATATCCGGTAGTGGGTGAATATAGGGATAGAGTAGGATAGGATTCTAGCCTTTGATGGGGGACATACTTCCCCTAATGGTTTTTGTGTGCTTGCAACTCTTTGGGTACATCTGCAACATCTGCAACATTTCGGTTACTCCGGCAACGAGAGCACTTCACTCCGTGTTGCCCTGTTCCTCTGTGCTTTTCTGGTGCATATTAAAGTGCATCATCCCTTAGTACATCAACAGCCCACCCCACAAGCCCACAGCCACACAGACACACACACTCAAGTTTCCGTAAATGAAGACTCCCTCTTCAGGTGATGTGGAATCAATTAGGGCTACCTCAAGCACAGCAAAGCGTTGTCGATTTGATAAGCACAACAAACGCTTAACCAATTTCGAAGTATTTAACATAGCACACACACACACACACACACAGCATGCAGGATACAGCACACAGCGACACATGCGAGGGATACACTCACACACACACAGACAGAGAGCCGAGTCGAGCCGAGCCGAGCTGAGCCGCACACCAACGCCCAAAATGCTTAGATGACAGACAGGCAACAGCATTAGAGACCGGCAAGCCCAATCTCCATATTCCGCTCGCCCTCTCACCCTCTCACCCTCTCTCCATCTGTTCTCACCCTCTCTGACATCTCTCCCATCTAGCATGTAGCATCTAGCAGACCGCCTGCCCGTCTCGTCTCATCTCCCTTTTGTAGGCTAAGCCATTATCCTCATCAGAATGCATGTTGGGGGAGGGGGCAAGAACCAACCCTTAGAAGGGGGATTCCCTCTGGCTGGCTGCATCCGAAACTCATTTTTCAGCTGCTCTCAATCTACCAATTCATCTTTCTGTCTTTTTTTTGGTTCCGTTGTTGCCCTTAATCTTTGTCATCTTTTCCAATCTTTTTTTCTTGTATTCCCATTTCGGTCCAGGTTCAGGTCCATCCTCTCTGTCCTCACGCCCTTTTAGTGCGCCCTGAATTACGAGTACATTTAGGGGTTGATGATGTTGAGATGATGTTCGGTCGTCTGGTACGGTACGGGCTGCATCTACCAGGATTTATCCGGCAGTTCAGGGCTGGCAACAGTATTGTATTTCTTTTTTTGTTTTTTGGCAATGCGCCGCGCCACCCTTCGCTCAGCCTCCCCCCACCCTTCACGGCCCCTGGCTCTCTACTCTCTCGGCCGCGTACACCCACGAAGGCAGGGAAAATCAGGGAGTGGTCTTTTCTTATGGGTTTTCACTGCCAGCTTTCCCCTCTCCATGCGGATCCTTGCCATAAGCATGCTTTGTCGCTTGATCGCTGGCTCAACATTTTCACATATTTTCGCAGATTTTCCGACATGTTCAAAGTTCATAGTTGATTTTTCGTGTCCTGAAGGATTCGTGTTTCATTTCAAAATGTTTCATCCAGCTTTTGTCTACACGCGGAATCTCTCTCTCTCTCTCTCTCTCCCTTCTCTTTTGGAGAGAGTGCTGCCTCTCTCTGCTCTCTCTCTCTCTCTACGCTCTCTCTCTCCCTCTCCCTCTCCCTCTCTCTTATCAGACTGCTATTTCGCTCGCACTGCAGATGCTACAGCATCCTTATGCCCTTTATCCCTTTTCGGCCAGATATCAAATTCGCCTCTCTCTCTCTCTCTCTGTCCATGTGTGTGTGTGTGTGTGTGTAGTTTGAGCTTTGAATTAAAAATGGAAAATTGATTTTTCCGGTTGCTCATATACACACACACACAGATACATACAGCTCTGTGCGTGTGTGCGTGTGTGTGTGTCGTTCCTTCAAGCCGGAAGGAAAGAAAGAAAGAAAGTCTCTTTCATTTGGAGTCTCGCTTAGAGGTTTTCCGTAGCATTTTTCCGTAGCTTTGTAGCTGCCTTCTCTCTCTCTCTCTCTCTCTCTCTCTCTATTTTTCTGGTTGCCATTGGCGCTCAACAATGTTAATGCCCCGACCCAGCAGTAGGCTATAATTAAGTTACAATACTGCTGTGACAGGACAATATCAATGGCAAGCGCCCTCTCCTCTCCTCTTTTCTCCTCTCATCTGCTCCGATCCGATGCCGGATTTAATTCCACATATATATATACACATACGTATATGTATTCTATATGCATTTCCACATAGATTTTGCATAGATCTTTGCCACTTTTTCACTTGCTAGAAGACACTGTTTTTCTTTTTTGGTTTTTTGTTGGGATTCGGTTTGGTTTTGGTTTGGTTTGGTTTGGTTTTTGTGTGTGGAGAGGGGGATGTCGGGTCTTATAGAGAGGGCTATCCAAAATGTTAGATTTCTTGAGTTGATTTTCGGTCCGTGATCCGTCATGGTGCCGGGAGAAATTGCACGTACGAAAACCCAAAGTTGACTGAAAGGCAACCCCGGGAAGCGGTCACCATCGTCTCGGTCTCTCGGTCGGTCGGTCTCTCGGTCGGTTGGTCCCTCGGTCGGCTGGTCGCTTTCGTCATCATCTTTCCGAGGAGGGTTGCGCGCGCATTCCAATTGCGAAATATATCTCCCCCGAAATATTATTAGGGATGGTTTTTCTCTCGCCCCGTCTCACTCTCTCTCCCCGGCCGCCATGTATACGTACCTCTCCCTCTGTCGCTCTCGCTCTCGCTGCGATTTCGGGTGTTTTGTGTCCCGTTTTGTGGAAATTTTGTAGAGCAGATTTTTGCGCTGTGTACAAGTCGGTCGGCGTCCAGCTTCGAGGGTGGTTTCCAGTCAGCGGCGTTGCGTTTCGTGCTCGTGTTTCCAGTGCTCAAAAGCCACCCCCTCGACGGGCGCCCTTCCCCTATGTGGTACAGCATGTGGGGGGCATACATATATGATATATAGACTTTTCCAAGCGACGCGGACAGTCGCTCTGCTCTCCCTCGCTCTCCCTCGCTCTCTCTCTCGCTGTCTCTCTCGGAGCTGAATTTATGCGGCGTTTCTGTGTCCTGTGTCGCCGTGTGCCGTGTGCCGTGCACTTTGCCCCCCAGCCAGTGCCAGTGCCAGTGCCAGTGCAGCACCCATCCCCCGGACCCATAAAAAATCAAATGTAAAAACAATAAAGTTACTCCATATGCTTTTAGCCAGGCTCGGAGCTCGGCAACGGATTCGAGAGCTCAGTCCAGGCCAGCTCGTTTTCGTTTTGTAGCATTTTCCTCAATGAAAATGTCAGGGAAAAACAAGATGAACTTTTTCCCAGCAAGCTCTCTGTTCGCCGCTCTCCCTGGCCATTCTCTCGCTCTTTGAATTTCAGTTTTGTATCTACATAAATTTTATGCAGCTGAAAGCGGTGCAGGGCAGGGCGGAGCGGGGCAAAGGGCAGAGGACAGAGGACAGGTGAGGAGGAGGCACAGGACAGCACAGCACAGCACAGCAGAGCACAGGACCAGGACCACACAGAACGTTGCATGCCTCCAAGGGAGTGAGAGGCATTTTTGAAGCGCAAATCCATGCAATTTGTTGCTGGAATTTTTCGAGTGTTTCGCCGTTGTTTGTGGGCGGACGGGAGGATGGTGGGAGGCGGATCCGGCTTAGTGGACACTGCAAATTGTATTGCAATTTGTTCTGTGGCCTGGGGATTGGATTGGGTGGTACGCGGGGCTGGAGGGGGGGTAACCAGATTGCAGCAGATTGTCATTGAGGCGGATGTGCGGATTAGAAAGTATTTTGTCGTGACAAGCTGTGCAAAAGAGTCGTAAAGCAGCAGGAAAGAAAGGTGGGGAAAGGCAGGGAAAGGCAGGGAAACGCAGGGAAAGGAAAGCGCATCCAGGGAATGCCATTGGTGATGTCGAATGCTGAATAAATTATTATGATTGCTTGTGGGCGCACAAGGAGCTCTCTCCCTCCCTCTCTCCCTCCCTCTCTCTTTAGATTTATTTGCAACATTTTACAAAGAGCACTTTGGGCAAGGACGATAGGTGTAAGCTATAGCCATTGATCGTTTCTGTAACCACTCGGGGAATTGTTCCGTTTGCTTTAAGTGAGTAAATGCTGATTCGGTTTTTTAGGGTTCCAATTTTAGTGATTCTTTAGGGCTTTTAAAAACTTCTCCAGGCTTTTTAATATTCTCTATAGGATGTTAGACTTTACCTCAGGGGATATTTGTCTTGAAACTATTTAAATATTTCACGAATCGAGTCCTGGGTCCCATGAAAACGATTCCCTCTGACTTTGCCTCTTTGAATTATTTTCTTTTCCTTCAGATACCTTTTTCTTTGAGACCATTCCACACCCTTAGAGGCCAGTGTCTTCCCTTAAGGATATTGGCTTTCATCTTCTTTATTTCACTCATTTAGGATCCTTTGGCCTGCCATTAGTTTGCCTTTTCTCTTTTCAATCCACCTTTTCCCCACTATTTGCTCATCTTCGGGGTTGTCTATTCTCATTCACATAATAATTCTTTGATATAAAGATAGCCCTCCCAATTCCGCTCATCATTTCATTATCAGACTCAAATAAAATCCAAACTCAATCATATCTCTGGATATCTGTCTGCACTTTCTCCGTGGCATATTTCCGAAATAAATCCAATCAATTTCTCCCGAATCGCTCCAATAAATGGCAATTTTCTGATAGTTTTGTGGCTAATAAATTCAATAAGTAGAACCCCTCAAAGGCTCTTTCTTCCTGTCGAAATGGATTTCCTCTGCTATTTCCTTCCTGAAATATCCACTTGTCCAGTGTAATATTTTCGCATTACCTTGTTTGAGGACTAAGCGGCGCCATTAGCTCGGGGGAGGGGCGCTGGAGGGAGGCCATAAAAAGATGGATGATGACTCGTGCTGTGAGGATAGGGGGGTGGCAGTGGCAGTGGCACCTTCCCTGCTGTTTATTTGACGCAATTAAAATACAAGGCCTTCGTGGGTGGGGGGGGGGGGGGGGGGGGGTGAAGCGTGGAATGAAGGAGCGTATAATGGCGATAGGGGGGGGTGGGGAATGGGGGGTAGGGAGGGGACTGTAAGTGCTCCTAATCGAATTACATGAAGCGGGGTGCCGACTGCTGATGTCATCCAGAACATCATCATTTCCGTTATTCCCACCCTCCCACAACTAACAGGCAAATCCATCGTATCACAGGTCGTCTCCCCCCCCACCCCCCCCCCCCCCCCCCCCCAACCATCAACCCCAGCGCAGGGATACCTCCTCGCCCATCCCGTTTTGAAAGGCTTCTTTAATATTCCATTTTTCTGGGTCAGTAACCATAAAATTGACAGACGTCTTCTTCAAAAAAAAAAAAAACAGGAAAAACGAAGTCCTGCAGACGACGGGGAACTCCTATCCTCCCTGCCACCGCCACTGCCAGGAGTTCAACAACCGACACACACACACACACACACGACACGGCATCCCCTCCCCACCCCTCCACCCATACCGTCGGGGCATGTGTTTGCTGTTTGCCTTTCAACATCTTCATTGAATTATTTTGCAATCTATTTTAATAAATTTCATATCCTTTGGCATTATTTTCCCCTCTGCCAAAAATCAATAACGCACAGCGTCTGCGTTAACGTCGCTGCCACGATTTGTTTTTGATGGCACACACACACGCACGCACACTGGGTATATTATTAATAGGGAAAGGCATTTACATATGTACATATATTCACTCTTCGAGTTGCCTATTCCGCGTTGCGCTCATATATAATACCGAAATTCTTGTCAGAAATTATGCCTCACCTTACACAAAAACACCTTGCAGACACCCAACACACACACAGACACACTTGCAAGCATAGCATCCACCCACGCACCATTTTGGTGCCTCTGAATGGGACTGCCGCCGCCTGCTGGCAAAGCGCGCAAGCTCGTAGTGCTGCTATTCGCCGTCACCAGGCGCCACTGTTGATTCAATGAAAGGCATGTAGATAAATATGTATCTACATTTGATTGTGTGGCCGTTATGTGGAAAACTCTGCTAAATTTAGATCCAATATTGGGATACATTTGCAGATATCTTCGGGGTTCCGTTTACCCACACTTTGGTGTCGATCCCCTGAAAGCAAATGAAACGAGGAGTTTCTTTTTGTGGTCCTTGTTCCTTCCATTTTGGTGGTTTACTTTTGTGGCTTCCTTCCTGGCGTGTACTTGAGTTTAATGGTCAATGAAAACAGGTTTACTTTTAATATGATATGTCCTGCTGCGGACTGGGGGCTTTATTTGAAATTTTGTTGCTCTTTACAGTTGCTCAGTATAAAGGAAAGGTCCGACCACAATTCTAACCCATGATTTCTGATAATAGGATTATAAGTACGATCTCAAAGCGGATCTCAACCCCTCCGTACACGAAGCCATTTTCCTCTACTTGGACTTTTTTTTATCATCTGTGGGAATGGAATGGCATAATGGATTAGATTAGTGTGATTTCTGATCGGTTTGGATCATCGGCGGCGCTTCCTTGCAACCATCTACCCATTCTAAACGTTCTATTAGCTTTAAATTGCTCCGGAGTAGGCGGCCAAGCCGATGGCAGCAACGGTAACAGCGGCATGGGCTGCCATCTTCTTGCCACTAATGCCCTCACCCTTGCCGGCCTTCTCGTCATCGTCTGGAAAAGCAAAGAAACGTTTGTACACATTAATTTTGGCACATCCATGGCGACCACATGAACATTTTCAACGCCTCCCGCGAGCGAGGCGCAGGGCATTGGATGGGTGGGAGATGGGTGCAAGGAAGCGCTGAAAATTCATTCATGGTTTGGATTAGATCTATGAAGAACTTACTCGAAGGACCATCCGTATTTCCCTGTATGGCCTCAATCAGTCCAGGTGGAGTCTCATGTTCGTAGAGCGTCATAAACTGTTTTCAGAGAACATTGGCATTAGCATCAGGGTATATAGAGGGAGATTACGAGAGGGTGGACCTGCCTCCACTCACCTTGCGATTGGGCACGGGATACCCCTTGCGGGTCTCCACGTACATGCAATTGGCAGAGTTCTTGGTCCACCAGACATCATCCCGGGTGACGGCTAAGCGAATCCACGCCAATACTTCCAGGGTAAGGCCGACCAACGAGATCACCACAACGGGTATGGCCTGTGGGATAAACATGATAGTGTACGATATTATTTTGTTTTCCGTCAAATGGAACTATATCGTAAACTCAAGTAATATATATGTAGCTATAGGGGTACCATAAACCCTTGTTCTCTAAAGGAACAGGGTATTCATACCCACATAAATGGGCATTTTCCTATCGTAAATCATCTAAAATTAGATATCATGATGATCAGTCATCTCGGCAACATCCTGACGCAACATAAGCAAAACTTAGCAACATTCAATACCCTCGTCGATCAAACCGCTGGGCTATGACAAGGTACGGTCAACATGCGAAAACAGCCAAGGGAAATATCAAGGCCCGCACAAACCTCACCTAGTCGTAATTTTTCGACGATATACCTTGCGCACAGCCCTGTCCGCAAGGTATGTTAGGCAGATGGGGTGGATTTTACCTTGCAAGCGTTGAATTTCGTGGGGCGTTTTGCCTGTTTTCCATACCCGCTTTTTCCTTACTTGACTCAGAAATTTCCCAGCAGGAAATTATATAAACTTCCCTCCACGGTTAAATATTTCGTAGCGGGTGTATTTGAATGCACGAGAAAATGACAACATAAGAGTTGCTAAAATCAAAACGACCGCGGAAGAGGAAACAACAGAAACAGTGTCGAGTTTTTCCCAGTACTATTATTGTCCAAGAATATATTTATGTATCGATATAAATATAAAACAGTCAACCAACACTACGGCGCAGTCGCAACCGCAGGACAACAGTGAAAACAGAAACGAAGAAAGAAAGTCAGAGAAAAGGGAGCGCAAGCAAATAAATTTTCAAGTGTCGTGTTGAGAGAACATTTCGTTACCGTTGTTTTAGTTCCATTTATTAACATTCTATTTGCATTAATTCGTGTTCTTGCTGAAGTCGAATACATAAACCCGACCAAAAAACAACTCCCAGCAGGCATTGCCATTGGCAACAGACAGAGGCAGAAAAACGCATAGAAAAACGTAGTCAAGTTAGCGCTAGACACCCCACAAACAACCCGACGGCTAAGGTCCTCTATCGCGAAAAAAAATATCTCCAAATCCCGTCGTTGAACCGCAACGGCCTTCAAGATTCAGCTGAAGCAGGAAATGCACGCGCTCAAGGAAGGCGCCACCATGCTCCACCATGCGGCTCCGCCGCCTCCGGTTGCGGTCCAGCCCCGCGAGGATCTACTCACCGCCGATACCTTCTTTTTTGCCCGCAGCAATCCCATGGATAACGCTGCCGCTGCAGCAGCAGCCGCCGCCGCCGGCCTCATCGACCCACACCATCACCATCCTGATCTGCACAACGCCCTGGTCGCCTCCATAGCCAACAACAGTGTGGCCGCCATCAATGGCACCCTGACCACGGCCGCCGTTCTCAAGAGCGCCGCCGTCGCCCAACAGCAGCAGCAGCAGCAGCAATCCCAGGTGCAGCAGCAGCAGACACAGGGGGCCATAGTGGCGCCCGGCCAGGATCAGTCTCAGGTCGCAGCACAGAACGCCGCCAACGGGGGCGGCAATCCCCAGCAGCAGCAGCAGGTCGCTGCCCAGCAGGCTGCCCTGGCGCTGCTCAAGGAGAATGTGAACGCCTCGGCGGCCGGACAGAATGGCAGTGGCGGAGGGGGGGCCAATCTGAGCAACAAGAGCGGCTCCTCGGGTCGCTCCACTCCCAGTTTGACTGGCGGCAGTGGCTCCGATCCCGCACCGGGCAAGCTGTTCGTGGGCGGCCTCAGCTGGCAGACCTCCTCCGACAAGCTGAAGGAGTACTTCAACATGTTCGGCACCGTCACCGATGTCCTCATCATGAAGGATCCCGTCACCCAGGTAAGCAGAAAGTAGTCTATGCCTCTGGTATTTTCTATTCCATTACTATTCTGTACGTATGTATGTATGTATCCTATCCTCCTTTTGTCCTCACATTCTACTACGTCTATTTTCTACCTTTCTCATAATCTCCTCTCCTTTGGTGCCATTGTTCGTCGTTGTCGTTCGGCAGCGGCCGGCCCTGTTTATTTGCGTTTTTGCGTTTGCACAGATTTTCTGTTTTACAGCTACAATTTTTGGTCCGTCTGCTTCTGTCTCTCTCCATCTCTCTCGCTTCCTTTTGCACAGCTGCAAAACTGCAAACATTTTGTCTGCTGCGCTGCTCTTCAAACGCTATCTCTCCCTCTCTAGCGCACGCACACAAACGCAGTCTCCTCTGCTGCTGCGCTGCCGCTGCTGCCACAGAAGCAGAGGTTTAGAATTACAGTTTTTTGGTTACGTGCCAAAAACAAAAGACAACGATAAGAAAGGAGGAAAGAGGAGAGGGCGTAAATCAGGTTTTATACGCAGATCGTGTAAGATGAGTAGATTATAGGGGATGGATGTGCACCATATTGAATGTAGCAGGAAAGTTTGAATAAACTGAATTAAAGGTTCTTCCTGCAAGTGTTTTGTATTACATTTTTCTTACACCAATCAGCTGTCGTACCGAATCCGGGGTTGCCAAAGTGTTGATTAGTTCGGAAATTGAAAGAATATCGGCTCCAAGGTGTGATAAAATTTCAATTAAAGTACGTTTGCAAATACGTTTTTGTAGACAATTGCAAGATCTGGCAAACCCTCCACATGCAATTTTTTAAGAAACTTGAATGTTTCTCTACCTGAACATTCTTTGAATAATTTCCGGTACATTTGAAACCTCCAAAATGTTTCCCCTTCAAATGCAAGGCCTCTTGCAACGGAAATTGGGTTTCCAGAATGCATTAATGCATTAAGCAATTTGTCCGCTTGATAAGCGGACAATATCCACACATCCTATATGGTATGTACATCCATATGTACATACATACATATGTACAAACATTCATTGTGGCTCCCCATCGGTGAGCGCGCGCCGATCTTCGGGCAATAAAATAGCAGCTGCCGCATTATACGAGTCCTGTCCGCCTGCCTCATTCGCTGCTTGCGCGCAGCTGTTCCTCCGATCCTGGGATCGGTGGCGCGATTCAATTCAGGTTATGGCACAGGACAATACAATACAGAAAGGTGGGGACCGTAGGATTAGGGTAGTTTCGCTGTTCTCGCCTGCTGCTGCTGCTGCTCCTGCTCGGCCGAGAGCCAATTGCGCAATTACGGAACCAGAGGAACTACAACTACTTCTCCCTCCTCAGGGGGCAGTTTTTATTCGCAAGGCAGAAGCAGGAACAACTCTGAATAATGATGATCATTGTGCCGCTTGACTAACGGGGTTGCAGTCCGTCCGTCCTCCCTACCTCTCTCTCTCTCTGTCTCTCTCTCCCAAACGTAAACGCAAGTAAACAAGGAATGACACACACGGAAACACTCACACACACACGCATACCTACAGGAGCACACAAAAAAAACACCTTTTGTTTTTATTTCCCCCTCCTTTAAAAATAAGAAGAGACACCAAACAAAAGAACGAAGTGGAAGAAACACCAACAAAAAAGAAAAGATGAAAACTGGTTTACCAACTGTCTTTGGAGTTGTTGGGATCGATCTAAGGGATCTAAGTTTCGGTCGTCGTTTATGAAACGATCTCCTGGTTGATAAGGGAAGGGGATTGCCCTTAGATTGCCGCCCTAGTCCATAAGCATTTAAGATCTATCAATTATATAGCTAGCCTGTGTAGTAAATCCCCCGAAATGTGCTATTCGTATGAACATACTAAACATAACATAATTATAATCCACACACAAAAACAAAAAACATCAAAAAATACCAACTATTACCAATAAACTACAACCTAAAGTGAGGAAGGACAACGTTGGAACACTTACGGAGAGGAGGACTCGCAATCAAGCAACCAGGATGAGGATAACGATGATGATCCGATCCGATCCCGAGAGCTGGCGCTTAGGTACATTTCATTCCAAACCAAAAAAAACCCTAAACAAAATGAATCGCCAAATACCCTAACTACTGTATAAATGAGAACGTTTAGCGTACTTAAAATTACTGAAAAACTGCTGGCGCATCGTAACTCTCGTATTTCGTATAATTCTGAGCAAATAATAATAATAACTGCATAACTGTACTCGTATCTCTAATTGAATGTACTCGTTCTCTCGTATTCGTACTCGTACCTCGTACTCTACCTCTAATCTGTACTCTGTATAGTGTACTTGGTTTACTTTAGTGTTTCTATCTCACCCAGAAAAAACCACCATACGCATTGATCTTAAGCAAAAACCTTGAAAGAAATTACAAAAAACTAACGAGTAAATTTGCCATTTTACTATATACACACACACACCCATGCCACAGATACAAAAATCTAGAAATCAGTTCAAACTTTAGTTGAAAGAGGTTTACCTTCACCCTAACATTACTCTACCCACATCCCTCCATACTATTCCACCCTCACCCCATTTATAGCAGCAATATGAGAACCGAGAATGAGAACCAATACGACGAATCGAATCGAAGATTGTCCTGGCAACTATTGAACTATTGATTGTGTAACATAAATAAGAACATAGCCATAGCTTAATACCATAATAAACATGTTTGTATATTGCAATACCCCCCGTAATCATTAGACCTTATTATATATATATGTATAAATCCTTAAATTTATGCGAAATTGTTTCTGTGTTTAGTTTTTGCTTTATAATTTTTGGTTTGGCATATAAAATCATATAATTCTACCATATCCATAAGCATAAGTGTACATTGTTTTTTTAGTTGTGTAGTTTTTATGTTGCTGGCTTTTAAGTTCTTGGGATCCTGTGATCCACCTTATACCCCCATTCATTGGCCAAAAGGAAGTTGAAAATTATGCTTAGAATATTACCCCTAGTGCAAATAAAGTAAAGATGTTGAGTTCAAATCGAAGTTTCTAGGACATAATCTCTAGGTCTTAACATATGTAACTGTAGATAGTTGTTTCTACCCTTCCCGTCCGACCCGTACCGAGAACCCAAGAATTAAAGATCTCTATATTGAAAATACTAAAGTTATTTGAAGGTTTAAACAACACATAGATCATACACAACCTATATTGTATACATATATATATTCTTTAGGTAGGTAGTCCCATTGAATTTCATCTCTCTTTCTCTCTATATATCTCTCTCTCTCTGGATTAATGTACTATATGAATTGTATTTGAGCCATAATCGGATCTGCCCTAGGCTTAAGCGATAACTGTATCTCCATTATATTGTACTATATGTAATGACTGAAAATTATTAATTAGTTTAAGCAGCGAGGATCATACATTCCAGACTCTCTCATTCTCTGTAAAAAACTACTAAGTAACATTTAAGTAAAACTAACAGAAAAAAAAGAAACAAAAACAGAAATTGTATGGCAAAAAACAAAAAATTATACGAATACCGAAAAGCTATAGACCATTTATATTAGAGAGCATTTATAGATCGTATAGAGCATTTCCACTCTTTCTACTTAACGTATTTCTTAAACACAGTGCGTTTTAAAACTATAAGGCAAAAGAAGAGAGTGAGTCCTTTCACTTATGGAAGCATTTTTACAGCGAACGAGCTTCTTTTGCATCCTTTGAGGTTTTATTGTTCTAAAGCGCACTGCTCCGTACATATCAATATATTAAAGCCCTACTTACTATCCACATACACCATATGTAATTGCCACATACAATATACCTATATACCACATACTATTATGTACTTTAATTAACACTTGAGTTGAGTTCGTATACAGAGATAAAAAAGCGTGAAAGTGAATCTTTTTGGTATCCAGTTTCGTGTATATACAATATCTACTCTACTATGCCACTCCCACATCTACAATTCCTGGGTTTCTAGAGGGGTCAAACCATATCGTAATATTTCTATGATATATGTATGTTCCAGTTCTAGCAAACGATCGATCTACTTGCGTATCAATCAATCAATATATATATGCATATATTATGTTAACAGAGCAAAAGTATCTTTAGAGCGAATTATAGTTTTTAGTTGAAACATATATTTTGTGTTGTTTTTGGATTTGAATTTATTTGACACTTGTTTTTCGTTGTTTTAAGATGCAAAAAATAATGCGAATTTGATGCGAAAAGAAAGCGTACAACGGCCACGCCCAATTCAGTCGATTAAGCCATAAACATGCATACTACAATATATACTGTATCTGTGTGTGTTACATATACATATACCTACTATCTACTATATACATATACGTTTTTATATACGTTGTGGAAGATCGAGACTTTGATCGATCGATTGATTCTTACTTTGTTGGACTTTTGCTAACGTTTCGTAGGAACTTTTACGACTATTAATCCTAGCTATACTATAATAATACATTTTGCAACTTAGTCCTTAGCCGCCTCTAACCCACAGCTCTCACAGCTCTCTCTCTCTCTCTCTCTCTCTATATCCCCTGAAAATATTCCCCGTGTGCTAACCTCTCTCTGTGTTCTCTTGTCTTTCTCCCTCACAAACGACTTACACTTACAGCGCAGTCGCGGCTTTGGCTTCATCACATTCCAAGATCCCTGCACCGTGGAGAAGGTGCTCAAGGTGCCCATCCACACACTCGACGGCAAGAAGATCGACCCTAAGCATGCCACGCCCAAGAACCGCCCCCGTCAGGCCAACAAGACCAAGAAGATCTTTGTGGGCGGCGTCTCACAGGACACCTCGGCCGAGGAGGTCAAGGCCTACTTTGCACAGTTCGGACCAGTCGAGGAGACGGTCATGCTGATGGACCAGCAGACGAAGCGCCATCGCGGCTTCGGCTTTGTGACCTTCGAGAACGAGGATGTGGTAGATCGCGTCTGCGAGATCCACTTCCACACCATCAAGAACAAGAAGGTCGAGTGCAAGAAGGCCCAGCCGAAGGAGTCCGTCACACCGGCCGCCCAGCTGCTACAAAAGCGCATCATGCTGGGCAGCCTGGGCGTACAGTTGCCCACGGCACCCGGCCAACTGATCGGGGCCCGTGGAGGAGGACTGGCCATGAATCCCCTGGCCATGCTGCAGAATCCCACACAGCTGCTGCAGTCTCCGGCCTCCGCTGCCCAACAGGCCGCCCTCATATCCCAGAATCCGTTTCAAGTACAAAACGCAGCTGCTGCCGCCGCCTCGATGGCCGCCAATCCCGCGAACTTTGGCAAGCTGCTAGCCACATATCCACAGACTGCGCTGCAACACGTCAGGTGAGTGCTCCCTGAAGCCTAGAGTTGAATGTGGAATCTAATCTGTGTGTCTCGCTGAATAGGTATGCACCTTACTCGATCCCCGCCAGCGCCGCTACTGCCAATGCCGCCTTGATGCAGGCCCATCAGGCGCAGAGCGCCGCCGTCGCTGCCCACCATCAGCAGCAGCAGCAACAGCACCAGAACCAGCAGTCCCACAACGCCCACGCCATGGCCGCAGCGGCCCAGCACCAACACCACCAGCAACAGAACCACCACACTGCCGTTGCCGCCTCAAACTCTGCCTCGCAGCACCACTCCGCCGCCGCGGCCGCTGCCCTGGCGGCCAATGCCGCGAACGGCGCCGGTGCTGCCGGAGCCCATAGCCTGGCAGCTGCCCAGCAGGCGGCCCTTGTGGCAGCCGGTGGAAATCAACTGAACGCATCTGCAGCTGCCTTGGCAGCGGCCGCCAATCCGGCTGCCTACTCCAACTACGCCCTGGCCAATGTGGACATGTCCAGCTTCCAGGGCGTCGACTGGAGTGCCATGTACGGCATGGGCATGTATGTCTAAGCTTAGGAGTAGGAGGGTTATGTTTTTTTGGTAATTTGAATGAAACACACACACACACACCACACCACACCCCTAGTTGTAGCCCCCATTAAGACATACACACACCCATAATCCAGAACACACAAACACACTCATACAAAACGCATCGAGACACTCATCTGAACTTGGTTTTCCTTTGAGTTCGGCTTAGATCGTAGAGAGATCAGAAGATCCGATGGGATCCACCACGCAGCAGCAGATGGCATATTAAGTATTATATTTAAGGCGCTCCCGAAGGGCCGCTCAATAAATATTATAACTAATATATAAATATATACATAAACAAATCATAAGCAATATAAGCAACATCAAACAAAAACAAAAACTAAAACTAAAAAAAGAATACGAGAGAAAAGCAAAGCGAAATCAAGGAAAAACAAAATTCAAACCAAAAAGCAAAAATTACGAAGGAGAAAAAGAAAAAACACATTAAAAAACCACCGATTGTGATTGCGTTTAAATGTAGCCGTTAATATATATAATTTTTTAGTGCATAATATAAAAAACAAAACATTAAACATAAAACTAAATAGAGTATAAAATTAAACATAAAAAACTCGAAGCATAAAAGTAAATATAAAAGAAAAAAACATATTTATAATGAAAGCAAAAGCAAGGCATGATGAATCTTCATATAACCAAGCAACAAACTAAACTAAACTTGAAAAAAGAAAAACCAAAAGGCGCTCGTTAATTGATTGTGTATTTTTTTGGAGGCCTAAAACTCAACGAAAGAATGAAAGAAGCAACTCCTGCGAATGCAGTATTAATTACATTTTGCTCAAGACAAAGAGTTATAAATTAATTAATATACATAAAACATAACCAACTAAAACACACAACACATAACACACACATACACACACTAAACATAAACTATTATTTTTAGTGGTTTAGCTTAGTTATTGAACTCGAATTTAATTCATCCCCAAGAGAAAACACACCAAACATCACCCATAAACACCACACCACACAGACACATTGCATCCACCATCCCCAACCACCTATTCTTTCTCTTTACTCTGTTCTGTGTACTTAATCATTATAATAATATACTACAAAAACAACGAACAAATCTCCTATGATTTGCGTACTGTGTGTGTGAATCTCTCGCTCTCTTTATTTGATTTGATTTAGTTTATAGATCTAGTTTAGTCTCGAATGAACTCAAACCCTCGAGCATTTGTAGCAATCGTCTAATCATTTTTGGCATTTGCATACTATGATTTTTGGATGAGTTTGACGTAGTGTACACTTCTCAAAGTACTCCGCTGGAACAGTACGGAAGTGCTCTCGAAACAGCAACAGCAAGTCTCTCCTAATTTTGTTTCCACATTTTCTCCTTCTAATCTATCCACCTAACTCCATCCCCCCACTCATAAACCAGGTAAAAACCCCTAATTTTGTTGTAGTTTATTGTTGTTCTATCAATGGCACAATATTTAGTTTTAAAAATATTATTTTGTAATTATCTTTACCTGTAGCATTTGCATTTGAGTTTTGCATTCGACAAATACTTCATCCATAAAAAAAGCAAAAAAGAAAGCAAGAAGAAAAAGAAACGATAAAGGAACCGGGAGATATTGAAGCTCCTGGCTAGCTCTGTATTTTTGTCATATATTTGATTCGCTTGCATGAAGTTGAATTTTAGTTTTTAGTTATCATTTTGGAAAGTAATATTTGCGTATGTAAATACCTAGTTTATATACTACATTACACCAACACAAAAACACACACACACACATTATATTGAGAAACATTTGAAGTAATTTTGTGTTTAATAAAAAACAAACAAACAGAAAAAAAACGAAACCGAAACTTTGCCAATGATTCGAGCAAACCATTTGTGTTTTCTTATGATTTGATTTTGGTTCGATTGTACATATTTGATCCACATACAATATATGTATCCTTAGCTATAGATTGTATTATTTGACACTCTTGTATCTGTTGTATCTGTTTGCTGTGCTCTGCTCTCTCTCTCTCTCTGTCTACCCCACTATCTGTCTCTCACCCATTTGTAGATGTTGAAACATCCAGTACAAAAAAAAAAAACAAAGAAAAAGATATTGTGAATCGTATCTTTAACCCTGTTCTTGTAGTTTAATGCCTGGAGGAGGGGTGAGTATCTATTGTTGTATGTATTTATCATTTCGTATACCAAAGATATTGAATATTAACCGAAACTCAGCTCATTTCACCTACCCTGCCCGGCCCTACTGCTGGACGGACTCGAGACTCCCACATCCACAGGCAGATACTAATTTATTTATTTATTTATTGTTTAACGCTTAAGACTCTAACGCATTCCACACGTGCTATGGTGCCATTGTTTACTTATCAATAATAATAATTATTATCATGTTTTTTGCATACACCCCTCGTCTGTCAGATCTCGATCTCAGAACTACCATTGCTTTTAGCCTAAGATTGAGATTGTCCTGCCAATCCAACGAAATTATGCAAAACAATTCCTTTTTTTTACAAAACACACACAAACACATTGACACACATATGTATGTTCTATTGACATATATTTTATATAAAACAAAACCAAAAACCAAATAAAATTATACTTATATTTGATTAATGCATTTTCGATTTATTTCTATTAGCTGATAAAACGCAAGAAGTCAAAAAATGCTCTCATAGTTGTAATATTTTGAAGAATACTCTCTCGTACTTAGTATCATTTCGTATACCTTTTCGTATTCCGTATTCCGTATCCGTATTTCGTATGCTTCAAACATTCATTCAGCATTCAGCATTTAGCAGTGAGACCCAGACCCGAGTGTCGCGTCTGTCGCCCAGCTCTTAGTTCTTTGTACTCGTAAACAGTTGCCACAGTCTGAATTCGATATAAGCAACAAAAAATATACATACAACATCCAATACTACTACCACTACTACTACTATATCCAATGAAATGTTTTTTTTTCTGTTCTATACTCGTACCGAAAATATATACCCAAAGTAGTAGCTTGCTCATTTTGATAATATAGTAACAGATCGAACATATGTACTTATTATAGCGCTCTCTCTATCTCTCTATGAATATATACATATACATATTCTATATATATTTTTTGATAACCAAACCAAACTCAAATAGAATCGGTAATCTTTTTTTGCTATGTTTTCGTGTCTCGTGTAGCGTCGTCTCAAGAGTTTCCTATATTCAGTGCAAAAAAAGTAAAAAATACAAGCAATATAAAGTTGATTTATCATTCATTATTCATCGGGCCAAGAACAACAACTTGCTGTAATATAGACCAACATTACACACCTCGAATTGGAGTTTATTTGTTACTATTTTTTAAGTTTTAGGTGTACTACCACACACACACTCACACACACACACAAATACAACATAGTTAGATATACTTATATACTATATATACTACTACATATATATGGAACAAAACGCATGACGAAACATGTTTAGTAGTCAATTGAGCAACATCTTTTATACTATATATATAGTACTCTCCGTATACAACTACAACAGCAGCAATCTCCAAGAGTATGCAGAGACCATTGGTGGCCATCAAGAACACCCCCCATACTATCATCTCTCACAGTTGTGGCATCCCAAAAGAACCGAAGAAAGTCCCCGCATTTAGCAAGGCATTAGCATTTACATACCCGTGCATACTTACATATGTACGTACATCATCGTACTCACACATACATCATATGACAATAAGATCAACTGTGTTTCAGCATTCAAGTGTCAGTATTCGTAAACCAAATTACCTAACAAAACTGAGCAAAGTACTTATAATTATACTACAAATACTATATACCATGGTATAATCGATAAGGAATGAGGATGATTGGATTCCACGGATTCCCTGGAGATGGGACAACAGTTTTTAGCAATTTGTATAGTCGGGTTAGATAGTGTCGAAATGTTCTCTCGATCAACTCAAGTGGCGACAAACTTTATAGATATTTACATGCATATAGTATATACAGATTAAAGATACAGATACATATACATATATATATCGTATACACATACAGGCGATGATATTTAGAAAGACCGTGATATATTCAATTAGTAAAACCGAAAACCGAAAACCAACAAAATTATATATTATATGTACATATATATATCTCAATTGTATTATTGAGGCGTCGTCTCTCAAAATGTGTCAAATTGCAAACTAAGAGTAGAATTTTTGGTATACGTATACTCGTACTCGTACTCGTACACGCAAAAAGAAAACATTTCATCAGAATAGAAATTGTTGTGAAGGCTACAAAAACCACGCATATCACTCGGATTGGATGGTGTCGTCGAACGAAAGAGTTTTCAAATTAGTATACCCCATAAACCGAATCGGAAATCGGAAACCGGAACCCAAAACTCTGTTAACTCGTGTGTGAGGAGAGCTCTCTCTCTAGTCTCTAGTGTAGTCACAGGAAACGAGTTTTCTTTTTGTGGATAGATGGTTTTTAGATTAACACATAACGAACGTCGTCGTCGTGTTGATTTGAGTGACCAATGAGGACCAAATTTTTAGCGAAATTCCAAACAAAAAATCAGGTTATTAGATCCTAAACAAAACGAAACTGATATCGAAATCGAAATAGTTTAAATACTTAGTATCTTTTCGGTTGACAACTTGGCATTTTTTGGCTTCTTGTTTATTGTTTTGGCATTGTTATAGTTTCCTTATGAACAAAGCGCTATAAAAACACCCAAAAACACACAACACACACACACACACTCTCAACAAGCTAGTCAATTGATGTGCATAGACACAGAACTAACACTCCAAAACTGTAACTACAGAAGATGGTAAGTATAATGAAATGAAGGAAGGAAAATCAACAATAAACATTTAAGTGGAAAACGTATGAAACCAAAACGAACGTACACAATAAATACTAAAAGCAATTATTTCCCTCGGCCTACACCGGGAAAATATAAAAAAACCAAAAACACTTACATATAACACATTCAAAATGCTCTGAAATAATGTTTAATTTATTGAGAACGAGAACGAGGATTAGTTGTTAAGCTTGATTCTATGTCTAAGTGAACGTGTTAAATTATTTCGAAGCAATGCAGACGAGTGTACTCAAGGGCTTTGAACCTCAAGCTACTTATATATTTATCAATTGCTAAAATTATATATAAATACTTGATATATTCTAATGATTAAGACGGCATTGGGAAAGGCGGCTATTTATGCTCATTTCAGATGCTTAACGAAATGCTAAGATCAAGACAAAACCAGAGTCGTTTAAGTGTTAAGTGAAAAGAAAACAAACAAAAATTCAAATATACCAAAACTAAAAGAAAAAAAAACCATATATATATATATTTAAACGAGAAACATGTTTTCTTATACATAAAGCAAGGAAGGAGATGATGATTACTTTTACCAGCTCGTAACATATCAATTATACTGAGCTATATTTTGAAAAAAAAGAAAAGCAACTCGAAACGAAACGAACGAATTCAACACCAAGTTCAATTTTTATGCATTCATACAACAGAGGATTTCCTTGATAAATAAAAAACTAAATATACATACATCCATACATATGTACGTACATATGTATTCATAAACCAGAGGTGAGTAAAACCGCAAACGAAGTGAAATTCTTTTTAGCAGAAAGAAAGAAATAAATAAAAATAAAATAAAAACACAACTTAGACTCGTCTTCCAGCAACTAATCGAAATGACAGAAAGTTCTTAAACCAAGAGTACTAACATGGAGAAAACATTGAGTAACATTTCGGGTATACCATTTGAGTTAAATTTGGATTTGGTTTGTCTAGCACCCAGCCCAGTATTATTTCATTGGGACAAAGAGAGCTCGGCTTTTGGCGAACCCTCTTCTTAGACGTAATCGATCAGTACAATTTTTGCAACGAGGAATTTTAAACGAAGGAAAAAGCACTACTAAAAATGAGATGTTATAGATTTTGATTCAGATTTTGGCTTTCATTTTCCCCCGAAGATAAATCAAAGATCGAAAGAAAACTGTTGTAAATTTGTTTCTCCCCAGAAGTGAGGGAAAAAGTTGAGGTGGTACGAGAAAAACCAAACTATGTAAACGATAAGCAAGTGCATTATATTGAACGACTTGGTAAAAATCATTTGAAGGTTTTAACCATAAGTTTACATATATGAGATATATCTTTTAGGCCATAAGCGAAAACCAGTTTGGAACCCGAACCCGAACCCGAACCAGAACCCCCGTTGAATTGAGTTTAGTTTTGGGCTCTATCTGGCCATCAGTAGATTGGCAGACAGATTTGATTGTAATCTTTGCAGCCAACCTATATATACATTGTACGGCTATATATGGGATGGCCATCCTTTGTTTAGCCTGTAATGAGAAATGGATATATTATATATATATATACAACACCCTGTAACTTGTAACTGTAACTTGTAACTGTAACTCGTAACTGTAACTGTAACTTGTAACTGTAACTGCTGTCGCTCTATTTCTCGCTCTATACTTGTAGCGATGTTTAGACACTCATATTAACAGACACCATATTAATTCTTTCTATATATACAAAGGACATGTAAACGGTATTTACTCTCTTTTTAGCCTTAAACCTCGAACCCCAATAAGAACCCGAGAAACCCAAGAAAAATCAAAATGAAACCAATTGCTGATAAAAAAAAAACAAAAAAACAAATATAATGTGAACCTGTCTAATTTTTCAATCGAAGAACTTCTTGGCATACAAAACCCCTTTTTGAATTGAATTGAATTGAAATGAATAAATGAAATGTGAAAGAAATCTTTACAAATAAAATCTTGGCATTTTATTTCCCGAATTCAAATGAACAACAAACACACATTTCCTTGTAATTTCCTTGATCGTACCGAGTACCGAGTAGTAGTTTGCACGCAACTATTTTTGCTGTACAATGCACTTAACAACCAAAAAAAAACCAAACGAAAATTGTCTATATAACGTACTGTAATGTTAATATTTAGCTTTAAGACTAGCTCTAATTTATATATACATATATCTATGTATATGGTACTCAATTAGTCGATAGTCGAATTAGAAACCACCGTCATATTAGACTTTGTAAAATGTACTTTGTATAACGTATGTGCTCTCCGTTTCGTACTTCGTAACGTACCACGTAACCGTAATATCGTTCAAGTAAAAGTAACCGTACAAGTAAAAGTAACATTAAATGATTGCCACCATCAGTAATCTCGATATCGATTTACCAACAAAAAATATATATATACATAAGTACATCATTTGCATTAGCCACAGATATTATTATTTGACCCTTAAAAACGGTACCGGATACGATACTCGATATAAATTTTGGAATATTTTTAATTTGTTTGTCTATCCGTCTCGCCTAGAAGAATGCTTAACCCATTCCTATTCCCATTCTGTAACATCAAAATCGATCATTAATCATTGTCCTAGACGAAGGCAAGTCTTGAGCCGTTTCAACATTTTAATCCCTATATCTATCTATCAGTATCGGGTACTTAATAGTCGGCAGTACACTCGACTATAACAGCAAACAATATTTTCCGTTTCAATAAGTAATTTACATTCTTCCTTTTGGTAGCATCTGATCGATCCTTACTTTATTGAGTATTAGTTTTCCTTTTCTATTGTATGATAATTATTATGCTTTTAGCGCAGTACTTTCGGCATTTTTATTTAGATCTTTCTGATTTGTACATATACTATATACAATTTGCTATCCCACTCTCTACTTTAAATTATTCTATTATTAACTGTTGCGTTATCTAGGGAATAAACATTGAACTTCATGGCAAACAAAAACATAAGGAAGAAAATCTATATAAGAAAATACATATGCGGACAATACCCTTTTTTTGTGTAAACTCAAAGTTTATTAGAGCGAAAGGTAAATCATGTGGAATCAGCACCAATTAACATTCAGATATACATAGTACAGTACGCGTACATATGTATGGCAGAAGTTGGAGGGGACAAACAACGTATAAGCAATATATACACACACACACATATATAACTTTGATACCGATGTGCTGTTGTTGTTGAGGCAAAATATACATATATATACTCTATATATTTGTATTTTAAGGAAAAATATGAAACGTCTGCATGATCTTGAAAACTATATTACGATGCAACAAGAAGCTAACATTAGATAGAACCTAAGCGCAGTGTTGAAAGATGAACCAATTGAATGCTAAAGCGTATACCATACCATACAGAACTATACTAAATACGACGAATATATATACATATATATACATGTATTGTATAGTTGGGTACTCTACATATATGCAGTAAAACTATGGAAAACCTAGCATTGAATTGTAGTTTTATGTTGCCAGTGTTTGTGCTAAAGTTGTACTAAAGAAATACCAAACCAAACATTTATATTATATATACCGCAGAACGAATATGTTACGTAACGTGGCCGATTTCTCGGAGTGAGATCTGCGAAATGATTTGAAATGCTGTTTCCTTAGCTTCTTATGCAGTATAATTACAACTATATTATTATTATTATCAAGTACGGAATTATACAATTATATAAAGTATTCATAGATACATATATATCTAGTATATTAGATCGTAGCACATACACACACACACACACACACACCAACCACACTCATTCACACAGATACAGATAGACATCCGTTGGTAATGTGTAAACTTAAATTTGCGTATAAATTTGCTGTTTGACCCACAGAATCCACACGAAACTCGAAACCAAACTCATCTTAAATGTCGCAGCGTAATAGTATAATGAATTATATTATACATAGATATACATATATACATATATATATCGTATATACATATATACCACAATAAATGTTTCACATAAAATATTTTGCTCTGTAGTTTCAAACCATTTTCTTTCGTGCATTTCTCTCTCTCACATCCAGTCTTTTGTTTGTATTTACAAATCTTACGCGTAGTTAGTCTGGTAGATTAAATCTTTGGTTGAAACACCTACTACCACACACACCACCCACTAACTTAAGCACTCATTTAACTATGGAATCCTTCTTTAGAACTATACCATCTATACTCGTATCTAAACGTATCTAGAACAGCTCTAAGCGTCTGTTAGAGGCACGTTATTTAGGCGTAGACACGTATACCATAGAAACACACACTTTTGTACATCGATTTTCACCTGGAAATACGTATACTTGATCTTCACTCACCCCCCAATGATGCTCGAGGGCCTCCTTGGAGAAGACAATGCCTGGCCTTGTGAAAAACGGCGTCAGATTCTCTGAAAGAATACATACACCATAACATACCAATCGTTGGTTCACCATTACACAAAAAACCACTTACTTCTTTCCATTAGGGTGCGATTTGCTATGACGTTTATCACCTAAAGATCACAGGAGGTAAATTAGCATTTGAATCGGAACTGCTGTCTGGACTTCACCTTCGCTGAGGGAATCGCTAACAGAGGACGTCTCGTGAGCCTCAGAGTCAAAATACGAGGCGCCATTTCTTGAAGTTCAATTAAATTTAAATCACGGTTAATTTTAAATACTTATATCACTTTTTGACTGCGTATTTTGCGAGAATTTTTGTGAGAAATTATCGAAATTTTCTCGTTTTTAGCCAAAATATTTGCTTAGGTAACAAAACAAAATGTTGTACACGAGAAATTTAGTTCGATACTAATTTCTGAGCTATGCCCCTTTTGACATTCCGGGCTCGGACTACGCCGAAAGGTTCCTATGTACAAATGATCTGTGTGATTATATTTCGTTAGGTGCTAGACCCACACCCCAATGAAAGTTCAATACTTTTTCTGTTTCTTGTTCCTTTATTTAAAATCTGTCTGCGTATTGGACAATCATTTAATTACGTGGATTAGTAGCTTAGCACTGTACGACTTATAAATAAACAGCAATAAACAGCGGGGTAGGGGGTAGGATCGGGTGGTGGCATGGTAATATCCAGATAAATATTCAACAATTTAAGGAAAAAATACCTCCTGTAGAGACGTTTTCTTTCGGTGTAAAATTGGGAGCTAAACAGAACTGAATCCACAGATGTCCGAGACTAAACTAAAATCAATGTAAGCCTGGGAAAAATAATCATTAAACCCAATGAAAAATCGGTCGAAAAAGGTTGCTTAGATTCTTTTCGGAAATATATACAAAAGTGGTTAAAATCATTAAAACATCTAACTGGACAGAGGGCGGTTCGCAAAGGTACCATAAATTAAATATTAAAATGAATTTTCATTTATTTTTCACATCACTGATATCTCTGATCTCTGCTTTTGGAAACTAAAGACGAATCTGTTGGAGAACTGGAGCTCAACAAAATGATTGAATAAATAACAAAATACATAAAAACTTGTGTGTTTCTCTCTTCATGGATACAGTTCGGGGATTTGGGTTCTGGAGGAGCAAAGAATAAACACCAAGCGTCTGCTCAACAATTGCAATTTATTCAAAAATAAACTAAATATTTTCCATCCATAGCTGTTGGTTTTTTCTGTGTGTTTTATTTTATAAAATTCTTACACGACGTTTACACATATTTATATATAGAGAGTGGGCGACACATCCACGAGCAGCTGCTGCGCCTTGAGTGTGGGTGTGTCGGCCCTCCAACTGCGGCTACAAGTAGGTTTGATTGAATCTTTAGTTTGTTTTACACCAGAATTTAGAATAGTTCATCCGGGATGCCGTTGGAGCGTTATTGGGTCGGGGGAGGGCATCGGATCCTTATCTCGGTAGCGAGCAGATCTCGCAGGATTGCAGGTCGCCGCGATTGATGAATGTGCAGTGGTTGCACGTCCATGTGTTGTCGTCCAGATCCATTGCATCCGCTCCAGCCGCCCCACCGGCACTGGCCGCAGCCCCACCCCCACCGCTGGGATAGCTGGTGGTGCCACTGCAAGTGGGAGGAAAATCACAAATTAGTTGGGGGCTAGTGGTTTACTGGAGAGAGGGAGAGAGAGAGAGAGAGGGAAACACTCACCCACTTCCGCCGGAACTGGCCTGGATGAGGGACTCGAGCAGCTTCCACACCTCCTCGCCCTTGAAGTCGGCCGCCCGATTGGGGTTCTTGGTGCGCACCGCCTCCAGCAGTGACGCCATGTGCTGACGCAGCGGCAGCATATCCATTTTGTACAGATAGACGAGCAAGTGAAAGTCGGAGATGGCCTCGAGGAACTCCTCCTCGCCCCAGGCGGACAGGTAGCCGCTCAGGGCACTGAAGTCCTGCAGATGCCCGTCAATGTAGCGGTTCTCGATGGGGAATGCCTGCCGCTTGTCGTATTCCGTGAACGTGTACTGCGGTTTGACCGGCGTGGAGGCGGGCACATCCACCAGCAGATATTCCACGGGCAGAGGACGTGCCAGACGCTGAACCTCGTTGCCATATTGATCTTTTTCCTGCATGCGTACATAAAAATAAAGGTAAACAAGGAGGGAAACTGTAAGTAAAAGCCCATAATTGTAGGGTGAAATGTAAGTAGGAAAATAGGGGTCCCTAAATGCCCCTCCATGGAAGAGTCGCACAAGTTCCTTGGATGCTCATATTGCGGCAACTTGCTGCATTATTAACGTCCGATGATAATGGCCCACTCAGATATCGTTTCGTTTGATGTCAAATGCAACCCAATTATCATTCTGCAACGCACTGTACCACCAGGTACTAGACAAACGGCGTACAAGCCGTTGCAGCTCGTTGCCCAATAGAGGTGGGGTGGGGGCTGCTGCATGTTGCCGCATCGTGAAGCTACAGGCCCCTAAAAATATGTTCGATTAGCCATTTGAGGATGCAATTATACTGCTAGTCCCTGAGATATATATCGCCTTTTTCCACAGCTACGAAAATGTTAATAAAATCTTAAAACATTCCGTCTTTATTCGCCAAAATGGTAAACACTTTGGCTACCCTTTTGGCTATTTTTAAACGGTCAAATATCCTTCGTGCGTGTTTTTATCGCTGTGCTGCCAGCTTCGTGGCCCACTGCCCGCCCACGCGGCAGGAGTTTGTGCACACACATCTTGAAATCGGAGCAAACAAAAGAACAACAGAGGCAACTATGCAGAAAATAGTGTTCTAGCAGTGTGGCATGCCCCACTGACCTGACCTACATCCAAAACGGAAAAACACAGACCTGAGGTCCTGCTGACGCACTGACGTCTGCTGCATTCCGCCTCTACTCTCGCTTCTGGGTCGCGGTGCCTCTCTCTCAAAGCTCCTGCAACCTGTTTGCTTGACAGTATCCGCCCCGCAGGGTCTGGCGTGTCTTGGCCTGGCTTAGTCTGGCCTGGACTCATATACGCCTCAAGGCCGTCAGACTGTTTGCTTTGGGTCTTGGCACCAGGCTAAGAGCGGATGCAAGACACTCAGGGCTAGGGGGTCAAAGTCAGTCAAACAATAGTCCTGTCCGCGTCATAGAGCACATTCAATAAATTAAGCCACAGCTCCCGCCCCGGGCTGCAGTCGAATGCACTCCTGATCATGTCCTATATCGTTCTAGCGTATGGGCGGAGTCCATTGGACTTTCTAAAACCTATTAGCCATATATGAACTGAAGTGTCAGTGCCTATTAGCGATATCCT
Organism: Drosophila helvetica; assembly: GCA_963969585.1. Lineage (NCBI taxonomy): Eukaryota > Metazoa > Arthropoda > Insecta > Diptera > Drosophilidae > Drosophila > Drosophila helvetica. The sequence continues at coordinate 2,275,471 of OZ018403.1, forward strand.
GCGCCGAAGTGGCCAATTCTATTCATTGAATCACTGGCCAGGAGACAGGAGACAGTGGACAATGTCACAGCCACCCAGGTGGAAACATCTGTTGGAAAAAATGGAGGGATTAATGAAGCAGGTTGCCGTTTAGGGACCAGTAGAGGGGGCGGGCACGCCTCTGCTGCATCCGCCCACTGGCTGCTACTTGCTGACCCACGGGAGAGCGCAATTATTTCAGTTTCACAAAGAGTGGGTGTGTCGCAGGATAACGACAGCGGCAGCGACAGCGGGTGGCATGCTTGCTTTGATGCAGGAAGCAGAGCTAATAAGTCGTGGCTCCGGTGTCCACTCTCGCTGTCACTCTGTGTCTGTGTGTGTGTGTATCTGTGTTCCTGTGTGCGTGCACGCGCCGTCAGTGTTGCAGGAGAAAATGGGCAGTGGCATCCACGCAAAGTGTATGCAAAAAGCATCCAATTGGAATTAAATGGCATCCAACATCCCAATTGCACATGGATAAGCAGATTACCGGCCAGCGGTGCCAGCGGATAACCGTCAAGGACTCCTGTCCTACGAGGAGCGGTAAATTCAATCAGAGATGCCAGCCATAATTGTGAGTAGGATGCGTTGCATTGGGTTGCGTGCTCTTTAAGTCAATCCTAACTAAATTCCCAGGATCACACTGAACTTTTGCTTTGTGCCAGTTTCCCCATTCCGTTTCTGTTTCCGTGCTTAAATTGAGTTGCAAGTTTAGGCATCCTGCCACGCCTCCCGCCTTTTGCTGTGGCAGGTGATGCATGCAAATTGCATTTGGCCGCAAGTCGCACATCCTGCCAGGAATATCAACCACTGGACACACGGCCATTGCTGTGCCTTGGGGCTGGGCTTTTCTCAATTAACAAGTTTGTCGAGCCACACGCATAACAATTGAACAGAGTCCTGGGGCTGGGGCTGGGGCTGGGGGGCGGCTATGCTGCTGGGTGGCACTACAAGTAGGTGTATCACGGATCTGCCGGAACTCCAAGCATGATTCAATCAATGGGGGGGAAGCTGGGTGCTTCTTTGTTTAAAGTTAGCACTGTGTCCCCTCAAAGGATTATTATTAGTTATATGTATCTCGACACTCCTTCAACATAATTGCCAAAATGCACAATTAATAGAGGCCATCGCGCGTGTGTGTGTGTGTGTGTCCTTCGGAGGAATTACACATTCAGCCTGAAAACAAGAAACTTCTCAAGGACCTCGCAGGCACACTGAAGGCCCAAAAAGGCTACAAAATGGCGCCAAAAACGCCTTTGCCTTTCCCGTGTGCCAATTTTAATGAGTAATCCGATTGTGGGATATTCACAACTACCATAACCACTCGAAACGCAGCTATTAACAATTTCCCACATTTCCCACAGGAGCTTAGAGATAATTTAGTTTGCTTTTCTGGAGAAAGCCGAGCGAGAGCAGGCGTTATTAGGTAGAAAAACGGATAGCTTAGAACACAAATAGTTTCCCACGAAATAAGAGCAGCTTTTCAATGGAAATAAAGACGCTACCGGTTTTATATGTAGGTCACGAGGGGCATAATCACCTAACCACAACGGTTTTCAGAAGCGAGACTTCACAGATGCGAAAACCCACGCAACGGGCCAAAGGATCTGCAAGGAACGCATCCAGTTTGTAGCAATCCCAAGGAGCATTCAGCACACCAAAATCAGTGCATCCGGGCACGGGCACCAAAATGAGGTCCCAAAGCTTCCCCACTTGCATGTCCAGTGAGAGTGAGAGCGAGAGCAGCTTGACATTGACATTGGAACCAGCTGGGCAGCCATTGCCCACACCGAAGAAGAGAGCGCAAGAGAGCGCTAGCCTCCTCCACACAGCCGAAAGCTCGGCAAGCTCTCTCCCACGCTGGTCCGATGCGATGCTCATATAAAAGCCCTCGCCCACTGCGCTGAGGCTGCATTTTCCAACAAACTGTGGACGGAGCCACGTCCAAAAAAAAAAAAAAAGTGCATTTCAATCCGAAGCTGAATTTTTTAATTAGCCCACGCGAAGTGTGAAAACTAAAAATCTATTTTTTTTCGCTAGAAAATAAGTGTTTGGGGATTTTAGATAATTTTGCGCTTTCTATATGTATATTTTCCATTTGGTTGAAAATGCTTAGTCGGATAGAGGTTTCAATGTGCTGGACCTTTGAGACTCCATCCAGGCCCAAACATGTTCTGGACAGCCGTGGCCTCGTCCACGCTTTCATCAACAGGCACAGAGCCATCGGCGGCACTGGCCAGTGCTGCCCCCAATTATCACCAGCTCCACACGAAGCCGCTGCTCCGCTCCCCGAACAACAGTTGGCAAATTAGCAATGCAGCATTCAAGACGCGTCTGCACCAGCAGCAGGAACAGCGGGAACAGCGGGAACAGAAGCAACAGCAACAGGAGCAGATGCAGATGCAGAAAAAGCAACAGCAACAGGACCAACAGCGGCAAAGAGAACAAAAGCAGCAGCAGCATCAGCAGCAGCATCAACAGGAAGCACAGATAATTTCAGATCAGGAAAAGCCAGAGCAAAAGCCAGGAGAGGAGAAGGAGCAGCAGGGATCAGTGGCAAAGAAGAAAATCGCTCCAAAAAGCGAAAGTGCCCGGAAAATATTCAAAGCTTTGGCCTCCTCCTGCAAGTGCGCAAAAAAGTGAAAGACATTGTGGGAGTGCGAGTGGGAGAAGTGCATGGAAAAAGAAGTTGAGCTAATAGCTGTTAATGTGGGGGAGAGAAAGGAGTCCGTCCTCGAGTGCAGCCCAATTGGTCATGAGGAAAAGTAGCGCATCCGGGAGAGAGTGCAGGGCACGAAAAGAGTTAACCCAATAAGAGAGAGAGCGAGCTCGGCCCCCGTAGGATTTTAATTAGGTGGTGTCCAGAGGAACAGATGATTTAGTGCTAATAAGTGTCCAAGTGTCAATGCAATACTGAAAGACAGGAAAAGACTGGAACTAGGAGAGGATACGGCTGGAATGCCCCAAACAATAATCGCCATAACAGCCCCAACTAAGGAACATTTTTTGATGCATTTTTCCTCTAGAGGATAGGAAAAGAACCGAGAGACCAACATTTATGTGAAAAACGAACACAATACCTACATATACTATAAAATAATCAGGTTGTTGTGACTAAAGCAAAGAATAAAAACTGCAATTGAATCGTATTTATTCTCACGAAATTTTGAAAGGCAAAGGCGATCTGGATAGCTGTCATTACGCATAAGGTAAGCAGAAGGAGCAGATTTTGAGCAGAGTTTGATGGAAGCGATGGCATTTGGTGCAAGCAGTGCAAGCAGTTGAGAGCAGATATGGCAAAAAATGCTCAATGGCTGACAAGTTTAATATGTTTTTCTTTGGAAATATGTTAATAGGTATTTGAATACAAAAATAATTTATTCTAATTTAATCTATAATATACAACAAAAGTTGAAGGTCATCACGTCCTGTGCAAAAATATCCACATTATAATTATCTATTGATTTGCTCTCATATTTTCAATCACGCGTTTCATTATGCAGGATTCGGTCTTCCTTGGATGTGTTTGCATTCATACACATGTCATAAATCCCAAACATTCCACATTTCACATCCATCAAAGTTTTGCTTTGATTTCAGCTGAAGGCTAATTTGCATGTTTGATTCCTGCCCGGCAGCAGCAGCATCGTCGTTGTTGTGGCTTCGCACACACAGGCCCCATCAATCAAAAAAGGTCGATTGCCCGCAAAAGTATGCTAATTATTTGTCAACTCTTCACGCACTCAACAAACGCACACACACACACACATCGGAATACATATGTATCGCCCCTCGCACCCCTGACAACTGTGCGAATTAAAGTCCTATTCTATTGAGTATCCTCACTCCTTCCCGTTTATTAATTTCGCCAAATGACTTTCTTCCTGGCGTTGTCTCCTGCCATTTGTCTTGGGAGTTTCACTTCCGCTAGGACTGGCACTTCCTGGAAAATTTAGAAATGCTCGCCTGGTGTTCCCAAGGAAACAAGTTACATAGTTTCAGCTGGAGTGTCTTCTACCCCTTCATTTCCATTATTTCTTGGATGTCCTTCGACTTGACTATTTTCTGGTGGTTGCAGCTGTTCAATCATAGACGCAATCTAAAGCTATTTCCAGATAATAGGTGTCTTAATATTTAACAATGCAATCCACAGTAGGGGAAACAGGCAAGCAGCAAGCAGAAGCTATTCATCTGAGTATGAGGAGTCGTGCTGGATGCCGAAAACAGACTATATGATTTTTATTTTCAAAAAATTATCACTTCAGTGAATTCTGGATAACTTTTTTCTCTTTGAAGGAAGCAATTTAGTTTCTTCACTGACGTTTACCGAAGATATCTAGCTTTTAATTCGTATACATATGTAGGTTTGTATAATGTACTCTTGGCCAACAGTTATGAGGCAAAAACCAAACGGTGCCCATAACTGGTATGCTTCCCCTACAATAAAAGTTATATAGGGAAACTTATGCAAAGATCTTAGACAAATGTTATCACTGGCTTCAGAGTTCATAAATATATCGATTTTTCATCTACAAACTTTGTATATAAACTGTTTTCAAAGTCCATTTTTCTATTTCCTTGCACATAAGGCTTGAATATTCCACGCACGTTGGCATTGTCATTAAAATCGAAAGGACCAATTATTGCCATGCCCCCGCCCTGGCTCCTGGCTATGGCTCCTGGCTTATGGCAATTAGAGCAAAGGGGAAGTTGCAGTTGAGTCCGGACGACGGACTAATACAATTTTATAGCCTGCCACAAGGCGCAGACATAAAACAGACATAAGTCCCGAAGCCCAGTAGAAAGGCAATGGGGTCCAAGGAACAAGTGCGAAACCAGACCACAAATTGCTTATCGATTTGCAGATATTCTTTCGCTTCTTTTCATGAATTTAAGCCAAATCCTTGCCCTGCATTTGGCTGACGCAGTTCTGGGCATTCGCCTCAAGGATCCACCAAATGTTTGAATTATTTAGTGGGCAAAATTGCGCGAAACTTGAATAAAGTTTCCCCTGTAATGGGTTTGCATTTTCAAAGCCTTTTCTTCGACAATTACTATATTCTTGTCTCGAGAAAATTATAGGAAAAAATCCATTTTCTCTTGGGCCCACTAATGCCAGCACCAAGTTCTGAATACGTTTCGGAGGAAAATCCGAGAGAAGCTTTACGAAGAGGACATTCGAGATGAATAGGGATATTTTTTGTGGCATTATAATGTGACTTGTCTGCCTATATTCATATAGACTCATATTCTATTCACGAAGATGGTAAAATTCGATCATTACCTTTCTATTGTTACAAAATCTCTTGCCATGTTATAAAGATAAAATAAAAGATTTAAAAAATTCCTAAAAAATTACCAACATTTATTTCCCCAGCAGAAAAATATTTATGAATAATCCAAATATGAATATTTAGCTTGTAATTATTCAGTTATATCAAACAGGCCATATTCATGGGCGTGAAATAGATATAAATACTATGTAGCTACATATGTAAAAGTTGATTGACCAAACGGACACAAACTTTTTACTTTCTATAGAAGTTATAGGGAACAGGAGGAAACTCTATCTATAGAAATAGCAATTTGTGTCAATTCAGAAAATATATAAATAACATAGCCACCACAAGCGTATAATTAACTGCAGAGACAGCCATGAGATGGCAATAAGTGCTTCAGGGATACAAACATCCCATAATCGAATAACTTTTTACCTATGGAGTCCTGTTTTTCTGTTTGTTTAATTAACATTTAACTCGCATGCCGCCATTCCCAGAAGTAACACTTAAAAAGCATTTCTTTTTCTAGTATACTTTTAATGTGTGGAAATCTGTTTCGGATCAAGTGGGCGAATTCCAAAGAATACAATTTAGAGAACGGGTTCATAATATTGAAAACTAAATTGCCCTTTGATTATTTCCATGTTGGGACAGCACCGCAACACCTTTTCGGCGAATTCAATGGAATATATGTATATTATATTTTTGATATAGTATATTTTATACATTTGCTGGCTAAGACCGCACCGCAACAAATTCCGGGCGATGTGGGGGAATTCCATGGAATACAATAAGTTTACAATTTAGAGAACGGCTTCAAAAGGAATATTTGTTCAAATCAAAAACGAAACAGCTATAAAAGTCTTGGCAGCATTTGCCTCGGAATCGATCCACAATTAAGCCTAGAATATTTAAAATGTAAATGGTTGTAAGTGTTTGTAATTAAGCTTGAATAATGCAGACAGACGTCAGACTGTTAATTTATTCTCAACTTTGTGCAAATTGCAAAGGGAAAAAACCATAAAAAAAGACTAGCTACCCCTATATACGAATGAGTACAAAGAAGCATGGTTAGAGGATGTTTTCTTGATACTCGAACTGTGCCTACAAGCATGTTTGCTTGTTTCCCTTGAGCCCTTGCTCCGAGCAGCTCTCAGTTTTCCCGGAGTTGTTCTCCAGCAACAGGTCGCAGAAGCAAACAAAGGAGGAACTTTGTATGCGTTCCAGGAAGGATGCAAAGGTGTAGATGTGCTGACCCATTCCTTATAGCTGGAAACGTCTAGAACAAATCATAATTCCCTCTGAAAAGAGCGCTGAAACCTAAAACAAAGAGATGTTAAATGCCAATCTGTCCCTGCCGCCCAGCGCTCCCTGGCACCCCCCTAGTCAGCTGCCCGTCTCTTTTGTCTATTTGTTAATAGGAAAAACAAGAGCAATAGCAAAGGACACAATAATAGTAACAGGAAAAGCCACAGCCACAGCATGATTAAAACAAATACAAAACTTTTAGAATTTTATCCCACTAAAGAATTAATAAAAACCAAATTCGTTTATTTGGCACGCCTAAAGCCAAGGGAAATATTTAAATAAAAGCAAAGCAAAATGGCGATAAATTCGAATTTGTGTCAAGGCAAACACGAACCTCTGACAACCTCTGACAAGGCATATTTCTTTTCAATTTCAATATGTGCAAGGAGAGCAAGAAAATGTATGAAGAAAACGGGTAAGGAGAGGTAAAGGATGCGCAGGAAGTCATAATTGTGCGTGAATATACTCGTAATGTGATTTGTGCTTGTGTTGAGAGGATGTCTCCTTTCGCAAAACGATTTCAGAGGGGGCACAGTGGGAGGGGAGGAGTGGCAGACACTCCAAGAAATATGAGAACACTGTGCAACAGGCATGCTGTTTTTTTCCAGCTAAAAATATTTTCCATAGAACAACGTTTGTTTTATGGGAGCAAAGAAAAATATAATTTAGTTAAATATTGGAAATTCAAAAGGGTTCTGTTGTAGGTGCATCCCCTTGCTTCTTTCCGAGTCCTGTTGCACAGTGTAATTGCTGATGATGCCAGTCGGCTGCTGCAGACAACGTAAAGGATTTGCATAATTGCAAAGCAAAAGGAGGAGCGGAGCGGAGCTTGAATAGGAAGTGAATAGCAAAGGAAATAAAAGTGTGAATAATAAACAGCAAATAGAATAACCGTAGGGAATGCCGGAAACGTGCGCCCCTGTGCGCTCCCTGTCCAAGGGAGAGGAAAATAAAGGGTTCTGAGATGGGAACGAGACAATTGGAGAAAGTGTTTAAACATATTGCCATTACCCCGCAGAAGGTCACCTCAAATGGTCCAACAACATTTGTCATTGACCTCTCTGTGTGTGTGTGTGTGTGTGTTTGGGTCTCGTGTTTGCGTTTTTGCCACAAAAAAGGGTTAATTAGGCATACGATAAAGTGCAACTCTTTTTCACTCTTAACCCTGCTTAATTTTTGCACAAAATGCTCCATTCATTCATTAATTTTTGCCATTTTCATACTTAATTCTTTGAATATTATAAAATATGTAAATTGGAATATTTAAAAATTAAATGCAATTTTAAAAGGCTTTAAAAGATTCTTGAAGTTTAAATGCTTAAAGTTAAAAATGAATTTGGTTTAAAAATGTTTCAAAACGGAGTTAAAAACTATGTTGGCACTTTGCTAGGGGCGATGATAAAATTGCATGTTAAATTTCAAATAAGTTTCAAATAGAACGGAGCAAATTTTAGGGGTATTTCTTTTCCACAAAATATTTCGAATTATTTCTAGTTTATTTGTGTGCAAATATATAAATATGGCACTCATGCGGTTGATCCTAAAAGTTGTCAAATTTGGCCAATACTTTTGGCCAAACTGCAAGCACAGCGGAAGGGCTGCCTTCATTTTGGGAACCGTTTTCCACTCATTCAGTTGAGGTTTCATTTGCGCGTGTCCTATGCCGGAAAAAGTTTGATTAAACAGCTTAGAACAAAGTTCTCATAGCTGGGACAGGACGAGAACTTTCTCAAGTGATTCCCCGAACAGAAAGAGCCACGAAACTGGCGACTAACTAACAAGAAATGGGTCTTGACATCAAGACGGGACGGGGCAGAGCACTAGGACGGGTAATGGTCCCAAGAATGGCAGCCACGGGAGTGGGAAATCATGAAGCGGAAGTAATGGAAACTTAATTCAAATTGCACAACAGGAATTCTTTTTTTTTTTTAAATTAACAAAGTTTTTTTTCCCTTGCACGTGGGGAGCAAGGCAGCATCCATCGATTGATATGGTTTTCCTTTGTAATCCATAGACATCCATAGACGGGACAGCATGGACATTCCCAATGAGCTGCTGGCGCTGCTCAGCTGCAATCTGTGCGGCCGGCTCTATTCGGAGGAGGGCAGACATGTGCCCAAGTTGCTCAGCTGCCAGCACTGCTACTGCAAGGACTGCCTGGACAAGGAGCTGCTGTGGGCGTTGCCCTGCAATGGCCGGGAGTGGATCTGTGGCAAGTGCGGCATGAGCACCAGCATCGCGCCGGAGATGCTGCCCGAGCCGGAGTACATCATATATCTGATACGCAACCTGCGGGCCCTGAAGCTGGGCCAAGTGATGATGGCAATGCAGGGGGGCCACGCCAGCACCCAAGCAGGCGAGGCAGGAGACACAGAACCCATGCCTGAGACTGCCACCCGATCCTGGATGGACGATGACGGCGCGAGCCGCTTCCTGGCCGACAGCTTCGACAATTGCCTGATCCATGGGCTGCCCAACACGACCTGGTGCCACAACTGTCGACACCTGATGTGTCGCGTCTGCGCCCATGCCTCGGCCCATTCCGAGCACCAGCTGACCAGCCACATGGACATCAGCGAGCTGGTCCACCAGCTGCTCTCCAACGAGATGGACAAGATCAGGAACGCCTGTCACGAGATCGATACGATGGCCCGCCGCGACATGGCCATGCTCCGGCATCTCTTCGAGGCCTGCCACCAGCTGCAGAATCACATCCGAAAGGAGATCCTGACCCACAAGCCCAGCATGGTCGTCGTCCAAATGCGCAACTGGCTGGTGCGATCCGACACGATGCTCAATCGCCTGTGGGGCGAGGGTGCTCTCGGCGTCTACGAGATGCACCAGCTGCTGGTCCGGGCCTCCGCCAAGGTGAAGCTATTCCGCAAGCAGGTTTCGCAGCTGCACTTCCAGTCGCACATGCGGGCCATCATCCAGGAGAGCGGCATGCAGGTGCTGACCTTTGAGCTGCTCCACGAACGGATACTGGAACTACAGCGAAACCCCAATCCCAATCCAAATGCCTCCCAGGGCATGCCTGGGGCTGGAGTGCCCCCTGCTCTGTTGCTGATCAACTACTGCATCTACCACTACTGGCAACAGATGCAGCAACAGGTGATGCTGGAGCCCCGCCAGGAGCCCACACCGTTCTACGGTCAGCCCCGCCCTGAGCACTCCCTGATGCTGGCGATGAACAGCGTGTTTCAGATGTCTCTGCTGGACCCAGCTCCCTCGACCAGCTGCAGCAGCCACAGCCACAGCCATAGCCACAGCCACAGCCACAGCTTCTTCAACCACAACTTTCCCCATCCGGCGGCCCAGCTCTTCAACAGTGACTACAACCGCCTGAATCTGGGTCTGCTGCTGGGGCAGGCACAGACACAGACACAGGCACAGGGACAGCAACAGCAACAACAACAGCAGCCCATGGATAGCACAGCCGCCGGCATGCGTCAGCATGGTCTTGGCCAGGGCCAGGGGACAGCCTTGGGATTGGTAAGCATTGGGCGGTTGCCCTCAGTACACTGTTACCCCATATATTATATGGACATGGAAATAGCAGGGCGACTGGTCGGGCGAGTTCTAATCGAAGTGAACAAGGATGCTGCGCCCCGGATGGCCGAGAACTTCGGCTCGCTTATCCGGCAGGATCGCGGCTTCGGATACCGGGGATGCGTCGTCTTTCAGGCCTGGGGCAACGAGAGCATCATCACGGGGGACTTTGAGTCGCAGAACGGTCGCGGCGGCCATGCCGCCTTCGAGGAGCGATTCTTCAAGCCGGACAAAAGCCGACTACAGCCGCTCCGGGGTGCGGTGGGCATGCGGCGCAGTCAGAAGCGACACGACCACCGCGGACTCGTCGGCAGCCAGTTCCGGGTGCTGCTCAACGAGCATCAGATCTTCACGGCCATATTTGGCTACATAATCGATGGCATCGAAACGATTGAGCGAATCGCTGCGACTGGCAGCTCCATCGGACGGCCTCGCCTGCGGTCCACCATCAAAGACTGCGGGCTGTACCGTCCTGAGGGAACCGAGGACCGAACCGAACCGGACCAACCATGAGGAGCCCCCAACACCCGGATCTACTTTATACAATTTTTGATGTATCATTAAATATTTTAGAAACTAGTGTTTTTGAGAATGTAAGCTCTTTGATGTCCATTTTTATATTATATGTAACATTATAATTATAAAATATTGTTCTGTGGAATAACAAAACGAACAACAAACACAAACAGCCAAATTGTCAAAAATGAGACTTGTGCAACTTTTAGAAATATTTTACAAAACGAAATAATATCCAGCAGAGAGAGAGAAAGTATAAGAGATAAAAAAGCAACATTTGGAGGCTGTTTAAAATAATAATAACAAACAAGTATTATTTCTCTTTCGTTCTTCAATGCATATACAAAGTCGATTGAAAATATTCAATTATATTTGTGAAAATTATTGATAGTTCAAGTCGTACTGGCAATTGGTTGGTACTAAATTTTTAAATATAAGTAAGGTATACATGAAACACTCTACAGGTGTTTCAAGCGCTACGACGTTACCTTAATACCTTAATTATAAGCTATTTCAGATCAGAACATCTGAATGGAAGTCTCACAGAATAGCAAGAACATTTTCAAATGAATCCACATTAAAATGATCTCTATATCTACAACATATACTATAAATGCATCTACAATATTGTAAACCTTCAGTACACACACGATCTATGATAGACATTAAGTATCACATGTTTGTCTGTCTGTAAAACACTCCAGGTATACTTCATATTTACGAAGAAACAAAACACTGAACACGATATACGGTTTCGCCCCACAAGAAACTCTCCACATCTCTGTCGATATTGTAAAACGAATCAATAGGAACCTCTATCTAAAAACTAGAGATAGGTGAAATCTTGCTTAGATGTTAACTATATTTACAGGATATTTATCCATAAAACCACAAAAGAATAGCGAGCTAAAACGATTTACCATAAGTAAGTGTTTGATGTCTATATAACCTGTTTTTTTTTTTATTTTGTGACCATTGTAAACGAATTGTGTGTGATTAACAGATATACTCGTGCTCGTAAGACACTTAAGATTAGTCCTACACACATACACTCATACACTCATACATATATGTATCATCAACAAGGAACAAGTGATTTTATTTAAATGAAAATCAAAACGAAGGATCAATTGATGTCTGGAAGACGTTGCAGAAATTGAGTAATTTTGATATTATATATGAAGAAGTATACGAAATATTTGAGTTAGATTTAGGTTGGTTTAGGATTGCATTTTGAATTATTATTTATATTTAAATATCTTCAAAATTTAAGCTGAACTAAAAAAAAAAAAAAGAAACGTAGGATTGATACGAGTTATAATATATACACATATTTGTGAGGGTAATATATTCATATTTAGTAGAAAAGATAAGATATGGTTATACACAATATTTAGGCAGATAAGGCAAATAATTCTTTGATTTTAGGCAATTTTTAAGCCAAATGGAACGAACGGATCAACTACAGAAAATTAATTTATTTTTTAAAAAATTATATTAATATTCATAGGCATTCTACATATGTTTAAAACAAATTGGCCGAATTTAAATTAATATTTTTAGGTAAAACAATAATTATGTAGGTATATAATTTGTTGTTTGTATTCATTTTTATGAAAAGTTGAAGCATAGAATATATAGTACATAGATTTATTTCAACGATCGGTGCCAAAAGAGCGAATCAAACATCAAATAATCCTACAGTCAATATATCCATAAATGTGTTGTAAATGTGTCTGGTTAGTGAATCTTAAGATCTGTTTCTTGTCTATCATTATTGGTATGGATTTTTGGCAAAGAGCCCTCCACAGAGCAATGATGCGAAGTACAAACACAAGCGGAAAAGGGAGAGCATGTCACATAAGGAGCGTTAAAGTCCAGAGAATTCAAAAAGAAACCCATACACTACACTGAATTTAGAGGTATTTAAGTGTTCAGTGTCCATGAATAATCAAACTTTACATAGCTTTTAAGCAGTAATTGAAATTTAATCCCTATTCAATTGGTGTCTAGTTATGCAATGTGCTTAAGTCCGAAAGCTTTCAATAAACGTTGCTGAACTCCAACCCGAAAGGGGAGGAACACAACAGATCACTTATGTCACTCACCTTATAGAAGACATCTGGAACATACTGCTTATCGGTGGACTCGCGGACATATCCCAATTCTGGAGCCTCCTTAGTGGGTATCAGACAATCGTCCCGGACCAGAGCCATGCACTGGGCAGACACCGCATATCCCTCCATATGCACTTGTTTGGTTTGATCTCCTAAGAACGTATCGAATGTCGGATTACTGCTCGATGGAATGGATGTGGTGGGAAACACTTACCCGTCACACAAATGGTCACGAACTTTGAGCCAAAGACGCCATTTGAGGCATATTTACATGGATTGGGATGACGATTCTGCAGCTCTCCGGCTGTTATGCACTCCTGGGCGGTAAGGAAGTGTGTCTCGATGCCACGAATCTGCTTCACAGTTCCAGCAGTTGCGTCATCCGTAATGAGATCCGTGAATATCCAACCAATCTTTAAAAAAACACCAACATTTAGTATACACATAGTGTGAGAGAGGAGTCTTTTCCGCGCACCTTCTTCAGTCCTAACGCATTGGCCACAGCATCGACCTCGTCGGCCCCCTCATCGGGGAACATGTTGATCGAGTCCCGTGTCGATTCCTGCGGTGGCTCGTAGATCGCTGCCACCGTGGCGCGTATGCCGAGCGGTACATCAGTATGCTGCTCATACGTTCCATACAAGTAGCCCATGCGCTGGTGGCCAGTGGTGCGCCAATAGTTGAGGAAACGCTCTACAATTTTGGTGTTCTCGAACATGACATTGTCCACATGGCGATAGGTCTGACGGTTCAGGGTTATGGCCGACGGCTGGCACTTGGAGCAGATGCCCTTGGGCCATGGCGGATGTTCCCTACAGCCTGCCTTGACGCGGCAATTGATATCATCGAATACAAAGTATTTGCCATGATCCATGCCCGATGTCTGCTTGCGTATGTACGAATGAAACGACAAGTGCTTGATGTTGTTCTCCTTCAAATAGGCCTCATCATAGGGTTCCAGCGGCGAGCAATGGACGCATCGGCCATTGGCGTTGTGATGGCAGCTGAAATAAAATTGATTTTCTAGTGTAAACTAAATCGATAGAGGGATATCCCCGGGCTTACAGCTTGCTATCGCGTTCGCGCTTAATGGTGCCATCGGCTTTGGTCAGCATCTGATCCACCTCATCCTCGACCACGTTGATCGAGGGCCGAGCGCTGTTCGCATTGCTGTTGCTCAGCTTTTCGCTAGCTGCAGTCGCCTTGAAGGCCTGGCTATCGATGGCAATGGTGCTGGTGCGCTGCATAGACAAAGTTGAGTATGAAAATATGCCTTTCTTCCGTTTCCATTAGAAGGATTCGACTTACCCGCGATGAAGTGCCGGCCATTTGTTTTAAGTAGATCATGTCGCCATGCTTTAGTGCGGTTCCCACCAGCTGGGAGCCACTGGCCTGCAGTTCTGTGAGAAAATTACGCTCCTTGAACAGGCCGAATCCATCGACCTGGAGAGCAGTCTGGACGCTGTCATAGAGTTGCTTCAAATTTGACTTGGGTGAGATCTCAATGCGTTTGATGCCCTCGGCAGACTGCACTCGTACTAGCTTTAATCAGAAAGAAACAGAAAAAACAGAGTTAACTAATTAATTAATTCGAATTCGTTTTTTTAGAGGGAACCAAACCGATTGCTTGCATAACAGAAACAGACGATGGCGGGCGAAGGCATAAACCAAATTGCGTTTTTTGTATAGAAGATTCTCAAGCATCAGAGGAGCACTGGCCATGGCGTGGAACTGGGTGCTGGGCTGGGCTGGGTCCTGGGTACTGGGTGCTGGGTCCTGGGTGGGTGGTGGGGGGTAAGTGTAGCTTTGGAAGCTACTAAAGCCTTAAAAGGCCTTTCTTATTTGATGTTTGGAACTGTACGTCATGAAGACGCAAACTTGACTGTGAAATTTTGTTGGCAACGCAATAAAAACCAATGCATTTGTTGCCAAAATGCGCCATAGAGCCCCCCCTACCCACCATTTCCACATTTCCGCATTTGTTTTTAAATAATAGATTCGGTCTCTTAACATCTCTCTTAATGTGCATCAATCTCTTGCTACTAAAATATGTATTTAGATTTCGTTCGAAACCGAAACCTTCCTTCTCCCTCTGCACCCCCACCGCCGCCCTCTCCCATCAGTGCACTTTTACATTCAAAATCTACAAGTCATTGTACATCTATTGGCCGTTTGCTGTGCCTGTAGGATTACCCCAAAAGAAACCCTATCTGTTATACAGATAGCAGACCCCATCCATGGCCTTGGACCAGCCGGCAGCACACATCTGCACATGCACTTTCCATATTTCACAGTTTTCCCAAATATTATATTTTCTACTAGCAACGGCGACAGAAACAACAACAACGCGGCGGGTCGACTTTGTTTGCCGGCTTTTGGGGCTACGTGTTCCCTTACGGTATGGGAAACACACTGCAGACTCTTCACCAGAGTATTGGTCGTTTAGAGAACACGGAATTAGCTAATTTCATGTTGTTATCAACAATTTACTTACAATTTTGTCGGACATTGCGGCTATTTGTAATATTTGTGTGGTGGCTCTGTCTCAGTCGCACAGCTGTAGTGTGACCTAACCGCGTTACCAGCAGTGTTAGCATATCAGCTATTTTAAAGCTAGTTCTGGCTATTTATTATATGAGGAATGAATTTGAAATTGGAAATAAAAAATATAAATATAAAAAATTGAGACAGCACCTTTCTCTGTAATAATATATCACATTGATGTATTGTATGCTATAGAATAGACAGTAATAATGAGCGTTTTATGAATTACAAAATAAATTAATATAAACAAGTTGGCTATTTTTGAAGCTATTTTTTCTTTAAAAAACAGCTAGTGTCCAACACTGGCTACCAGTCAGTATTTAATGCAGTACATATAAAATAGAAACCAAACAAATATTATATCAATATTAATCAAGCGCGCACATTTAAATTTAAATTTGAAAGTAGTGATTACCTATATTTTGTGCACATTTATTTCTATAGCGGCGTGTTTTGCAAGTATACAACAAACAACAAATTGCATTTTATCTAATGGAAGACTGCAAATGAAAGCATAGGCTGCGGGATGCTTGGACTTCAATCGTACTTCAGATTGCCCATGCAAATGTACTTGATATCCACATAATCATCGATGCCGTGATGGGAGCCCTCGCGTCCCACGCCAGACTCCTTGACGCCGCCAAATGGCGCCTCTGCGGCCGAGATCATGCCCTCGTTGACGCCCACCATCCCCACCTCCAGGCGCTTGGCCACCCTGAAGACCTGCTGCAGATTCTCGCTGTAGAAGTAGCCGGCCAGGCCGCGCCTGGTGTCGTTTGCCTTTTGGATGGCCTCCGCCTCGTCCTTGAAGCGGATGATGGAGACGACGGGTCCGAACACCTCCTCCGTGTAGAGCTGGGCCGTGGGTGGGACATCCGTGACAATCGTGGGCGCATAGAAGAGCGGCCCAATCGACGGCAGAGGCTTGCCTCCTGTTATGACGTTGGCATTTTTGCCGCGAGCATCCTCCACAAAGCCGCTGACCTTCTTGAACTGCATCTGGTTGATGAGGGGTCCGATCTGGACATCGCAGGCCTTGCCATCGCCGATTTTGAGCGCCTCCACTCGATCCTTCAGCTGCGTCACAAACTTTTCGTAGACGCCGTCCTGCACAAAGAATCGGTTGGCCGAGACGCAGGTCTGGCCGCAATTACGGAACTTGGAAGCCATGGCTCCCTCGACGGCCTTCTCCACATTGGCCGAGTCGAACACAATGAATGGCGCGTTGCCGCCCAGCTCCAGGCAGATCCTCTTGATGCCATCCGCCGAGTTGCGGAAAAGGAGCTTGCCCACCTCCGTGGATCCCGTAAAGGAGATGCCGCGCACGTCGGGGCTCTTGCAGAAGAGGTCGCCAATGGGGGCCGCCTTGTTGGTCGTGACCACATTGATCACACCCTTAGGAATGCCTGCCTCCTCGGCCAACTTGGCCACAGCCAGAGCTGTCAGCGGTGTGTCCTCCGAGGGCTTCACCACCACGGTACAGCCCGCAGCCAGAGCGGCCCCGGCCTTGCGGGTGATCATGGCCAGCGGGAAGTTCCAGGGCGTGATTAGGGCTGCTACACCAATGGGCTGCTTCATCACGATGATCTCACGATTGGCCACAGGACTGGGCACAATCTCGCCGTAGATGCGACGAGCCTCCTCCGCGAACCATTCGACAAAGGCATTGCCGTAGGCCACCTCCCCTTTGGACTCGTTAATGGGCTTGCCCGATTCGGCGGTCATTATCTCGGCTATCTCCTGGCTGTGCTGCTCGATGAGTTTGTGCCACTTCTGAAAGGCCCGAGATAAGCTTATCAGAATTATCTATTCACGGGCTATTCGGGCTCCTCTCGAACCGGAACTCACCTTCAAAAGGTTGGAGCGATCTTTGGCCGTCAGCGAGCGCCACTCCTTGGACTCGTAGGCCTGCTTGGCCGCATTGATGGCGTCCTGGGCATCCGACACGGTCATGTTGGGCACGTTCCCAATCACCTCGCCGCTGGAGGGGTTCCTCACCTCGAAGGTGGTGCAGTTGCTGGAGTCTATCCAATTGCCATTGACCAGAGCCTTGCTCTGCACCAAGGCGGAGAAACTGCGCATTCTGCTGAAGTTGTAGCTGTAGCTGGCTCTGCTTGTGATAGGGCGGAGGTGTCGCCACATTCTGCCGGACAAATCAATCAATAAACAAACAAGAAAATTAACAGTTGGTTACAAATCGATTCCATTGTTGTTGCTGCCAGCCGGTATCTCTCTCTATCTCTCTCTCTCACCTGTTTGTCGTTCAGGTATCAGGTATTTGGCCAAAGTATTATCTAATCCGGTATCAGGCTATTCGCTGGGTGCCAAGTGCTCTTCTTGTTTCTTTCTATTTGAATTGATTGGTTTTGATTGATTTTAATTAATGGTAATTTTAATCGGTATGGTCGATATTTTTACTTTAATACAACTATCGATACGCACACATCGGTATTATGAAGTTATCGATGCAGGCATGAAGTTATCGATTCCGTTTCCATGTAGCGGTACACGTTGCCTCCGTCAGACTCACAAATATAATAACATATTCGTCGATTTTGATGTTCCGTCTAATATTACTTACTAACTGGAACCCTACGCACTGTTCGAACAATTTTATTTGATAAACGAATTAATTTTCTATAAGATTTGCTAATTTTAAATACTCCCATTTATTGGAATTCTATCTAAAATAAGTTTTAAACGAAAAAGAGTAAATTTCTTACATGTTGGATACACGGTAACTACACATTTGCTACATGTAAGCTACATATCACCTAAATGTAGACTGAGCCAATGTTTCGTGGCAATCAGCTTTTGTCAGCTGACAAAGCAGCAACCGTTGGACTTTCAAAAAAGAAAAACCAAAAACAACAAAAAGAAAGTTCACGTTCGCTTCCTGATTCCCATTTTTAGCGTTTACTTTTTAGTGTTTTAAGGCAGCGCCACTTGTCCGAGCAATCTCTGGACAATCGCATCGCTGGCGCTGCCTTTCGCTCCATCTGCGCGCGGGCCAGCCTCTTTGCATGCACCGCCACCGGAGCGACCGTGGAGTGTGCTCCATTTATTATGCACCCATGCCACATCAAGCTCATAGATTTCCCCATATGCCAGCAGCGGCAAGCCTTGGCAGGCCTTGGCTTTCGACAGTCCAGTGGCAGGTTCTGCCTACTGTCTGCCTTCTGGTCGTGCAGCTTCCTCCTCTGCCAGCTCATGTGGTTGGGGCCTTCCCTTGGCCCAAGTGCGGCCAATCTGTGTTGCAAATTTTGTCAATAAATTTTGGCTAAGAATGCCTAAACAAGCGGCCCCACTCATGGACATCATAACTGTTAAGATAAGATTGCTGCCTAGATGGCAATCCCGATCGGGACGGGACGGGACGGGACTCGACTCATGAATGCATTCAATTAGTTCTGATTTAAAACTAATTGAAAATGCGTCAAGCTGGTGGGTTGGGCAGGGGATGGGAGGGGAGCCGGAGTATGCTGCTGCACCTCCTGGCTATCTGCTGTCGAAAGGTGTTTAAGTTATTTGTCGTAAGTGCTGCCGGGAGGTGTGTTTGGACATGCATGTGCGTGCCCCATGCATCATGCCTCCTGCCCCTTCGCGATCGAAGCAGGCGGAAAACTAGATCAGCCAGTGGCCGGACGGACCCTCATCTAATGAAGTAGTCAGCACTCAAAAGGCATCTAATGTCTACTTAACTGCACAATTTTGACAAGTTTAATGCGCCAGGGAGACGGGCTGGTGGCCAGGGGATTTATGGGGTTCTCCGCTCACCCTCTCTCTCTCTCTCTATAAATTGCCAAACAATTGACAATCCCAAAATAGGCAGCGGCCGAGGCAGCGTGCCTTTTGTGCCAGCTAATTGTAATACGAAATCATAACACGCCATAAAAACGACACAAAAGGAGGAGAGATGGGATCGGAATCGTATCGTGTCGCATTGGACCGACCGGTTTTTTTTGGGCCCTGTCTTTGAGACCGAGAGAGCCCTCTGAGGCCTAAGACGCCGCCCTGGCAGCTGGTCAATGGAAACAAAGCATTCTTTCTCTCTCCCTCTCTCTCTCTCTGTCTCTCTTTCCCTGATATTATAGAGAAGATGGCACTCTCTAACGTGGAGTAGCCGATGCCGATCACGATCCCGAGCCATAAATCATGTTTCGAAACACGTTCTTCCTTAACGCGAACATAAAACATCTGTTGTTTGGCTCTGGTTGCCCTCTGCCTCTGCCTCTCTGCCTGACAGCTTTTTCTTGAAAGGACAAAAGGACTTAAGCTTGGGGCGCAAACTGGTTGCTGGCCAATTGTCCTGGCAAGACAACAGGCCACAGATAAATGTCGTGATCGACACGCAACATCGGCAGCTGCTCCTCCTGCTGCTGCTGCTGCTGCTGCTGCTGCTGCTGCTGCGGCTGCTGCCACATCCTCGGCCAAGTTTCTGTTAACCCATTGATGGTATTGAGAAAGCTTATTGCCTGAGAAGGAGCAGAAACTACTGAATGAATCCTTAAGCAAATGATAGAGTTAGAGCTGTAAGTCCAAGAATCATTTATTAATTGATCTATCCACTATCCCACAATCTACAAGTGTCAAGTCTTTGACCAGAAAACAACTAAAATAATTCTTAGAATTAAGTCAGACAATATTTTAGGCATTGATTCCAGCAAATGGAATCATAGATTCCAGATATTCCAGATTGAATCGAGCAAAGTATTAGGCTGTCGCATTCTTGGACCTTGAGTAGGAATTGAGATTATACTCCTGCTCGAAGAAAAGGTCTCCTTAAACCTACAATCTTTCCCGAAACTTATCTTAGCAGAAGATGCTTTAAGGAATCCAGAATTTTCTATACATTGATGTTGTCTTTTGTGCCAGAAATTGTATTGATGGATCAACGGTCTTTCTTAATGAATTCCGAAGAGGATATTGGTCTTGGTATTCCATTGAGATCTTTTGTCTGGAGAGTTCATTAAGGAAAAGATGACACACCAGTTTACTCTTTTTTTTTTTTGTTCCCTTTTTTGGGGCAGCAATCATTAATGGGTTAAGTTCAAAAAATGGCTGCGGTCGCCAGGATAATAGCTTCTGTTGATGATCCTGCTGCTGCTGACTCACCTTGGCACGTGGACTCAACCATCGAGCGATCGGCTGCAGCTGCTCTCGAGTCAAGTCGAAAACGAGCTCCCGTCGCAAGATGAAGGCAGCTGCCAGCAATTTCGAATGTCCCAAACAGGACCCGACCGTCTTCGTCTTCGTCTTTCCCTCCATCCCTTTCCGATTCAATGCGTCAGCAGATTAGCTCTCTGCTCCTGCGAGGAGGATGAAAGCAACACGTGTGTGATATGATTGTGATCCAGGATACCCCCCTCCCCCAATCCCTCTGACGCGACCCTCTTGGCCCAACAGCAGCACAGGCAACCCCATATTTGCCGATCCCCGTAGCCTAGTTTAATTATTGTTTACCTTGCCTCAAGGTTACGGCATTATGATTATTATTTCATAATTTTGCCTCCCTTTTGTCGCTCTACTTTCGCTGGAGAGCATGTCCTGGCACGCAGCCCAGTAGTTGATGGTAGAGCAGGGCGCAATCCCGTTGTCCTTGAGCTAAGCAAAGCAAACGATCCCTCATCCTTTGTCCTCGCTGCCCAGAAACCACGGCCAACCCCAGATCCAAGGGAAACCCAGATATGAAGCTTAGATATGGCCTTGAATGCCGCCGAATACCCTTGAGAATGGAGTGGAAATTGTTGTTATAGTGACTGTTCCTTTGATTGATCCTTTGGCTGAGGTAAACCGATTCCCCAGGAATTATCACAGGAATGCCGTTTCAATATTTGATTAGGATATCCACAAAAGGAGAAGGAAGGTGTAGGAATAGGAGCCACATGGTACGATCTTCCCGAATCCTGTGAGGACGAATATGTAAATCTGTTTTGTTAAATTACACCCTTTTGTTTAAGGGTGTAATAATTACGCACTCGCACTCGCCCTCTCCACGAGGCGATAGCCATCTCCTGCCAGTGCTACGCATAATCCTTTGAAACTGCGCATTCCCTTCCATCCTTCCCCACATCCAACCACGACCTGGATAACGTCGAAATTTGGTACAATTATTGCGCCTTATTTTCGAGTAACTGATTTCTTAACCTGGTTCTGGGATGCTGTTTGGGTTGGGGTGGTTCTTGCTCCAAAGCCTCAAACAGTCCTGTACACTGAGGACAATCGGGAGTACTCTCTGATCGAACTTTTCGACCTTTCTCCACCTCTTTCCCAATTAGTAGATATCTCTCCTGCAGGAAACTCTTAAATATGATTTCCCAGCACCCCGGAACTTAGTTATCTGCACAATTTTGAGTGCAGTGCAGTGCGAAAATGTAAGACACTCCACCAACTGTTGGGATTAGGGAAAACTGTACCGAAAATCGCTCAAAAGCGCGTAAAACTTTTGCCTTTGAAAAGCAATCAACAATTGGGAGGGAACTACGCATTGGATTTGATCCGGGAATGTGTGAGAGCTACATATATATGTATATATATATATATATATTGTTGTGTAAATAATTTATGCAACCCCAACGGACAATGCCAGCAGAAAAGGCGGAAATGGGGTGGCCCTCCCTTTCTGGGGTAGTTCAAGTTGGAACATTTTTTGAATGAGAGATGAGGCAGAAAGGAAGAAAGGAAGAAAGGAAGGCAGGATAGGACAGGGCAGGGCAGTGGATACCGTACCGTACCGAACCGTACCAGAAATCTGTTGCGTAGTCCCTGGCTACTGCGTCGCTTGGGATTCTCACGCTGGATTTTCTGCCTTGTCCTTGTCCTTGCCCTTGTCCTTGTTCTTGTTCTTGTCGCTGTCCTTGTTGGGTTTCTTTGATTTGGGTTGCGCCTTTGTGGGCATAATTATGCTTCGCTTCGCCTGGCTCTGGTCTGGTCTGGGCTGCCTCGCCTCGCCTCTCACAGAACCCAAATGCATTCTCATTCAAATCCATTTGCAGTGCAACATTCCATCATCTCTCATATCGCATTTCCGCTTAATTGTCTTCGATTGTAGCCGAATGGGAATGAGATCCGATCCAATGGAGGGAGGCACTATAGATGATCGCGAATTAACCAAAAGCAAAGCTCTCTCTCCCTCTCGGGACAGCAGCAGCAGCTGTGCTGTGTCTCCTTTATTTTTGACAAGTTTATGCGAAAACGCTCCAAAACGCATAAACATATCAAATTACGATCGCATTTTGTAAAAACCGGAAGTTTTTAAATCTCAGCAGCAGCCCCAAGAGCAGAGGAAGGGAAAGAGAAGAGCGGAGGAGAGGAGAAGCGAAAACAAAAGCCAAGACAAGATCATCGGGCGGCATTTTCTCTTTACTTTTCTCAGTCTTATTTCTTTTAATTCCCAAAAAACCAAATCTTCATAAATTTCGACATTTTTTCTTAATGATGATGCACTGCAGCCTCCGCAGAAGCATCAACCTCTCCGGCTGCGACTCCGACACCGCCAATGCCCTTGAGTGGTCCCACACACACACAAATACCCGAGAAACAAAAAGGATCTCTTTGCGGCGATCTTGAACTCTTCTCTCAGCTCCATCTCTCAGCGTACCCATTTCGATCGCTTGATTTGCTTTCAAGTTAGTGCAAATACAATTTCTGTTACATTTTTGTCGAGTTGGGGCTTTGTTTTTGTTGAACAAACACAGAGGCACAGGCGATCGAGGGGATCGCACAGCAAACAGCAAGATCAGCATCGGCCAGCATCGGAGATCGAAGATTGCAGATTGCAGCAGCCGAGGGTCTCCGTAGGCCAGGCCTGGGTCAAGTTCATTGACGCCCTCGGTGCCCGATGGCAGTAATGAGCGACGACTGATCGCTTTGGAAATGATCGATCACTGGAGCAGAGGACTAGCCGTGGACTATCTATTGGGACTGGACTGCAAGACAACAGCTACTGATCCTCGACGATGCAACAAAGGTCTAAGAATGGACTGATCTCGGTGTTTTTCTCTTCTGATGCTTAGAATTTTATCCATCCAAAGATCTGCTAACGAGCCTCTTCTCTATACAGAAAACAATTGAAATCCTTTCTTAGATGAAACCAGCTTCTACTTAAAAACATGAAAGACATTGGGTACCTACTTATTCCTGAACTTCAGACTTAATCTTGGTTGAGAATAGCTAACATAGAGATTGTCTGGAATGATGCTTGATCGAATCGCTCGATGATCGTTAGTTGAAAGAATAGGAAACCCTTTTGGATTATGGAGGATCAGGGCTATATAGATTAAAAAAGAATAAGCTTAAATCTATTCTTAAATAGCACAGATCTAACTCTAGTTAAGTCCCTAATCTAGATCAAATTAAAAAACACACAAATCAAAGGGCAATCCAAAATGAAATCATTCATCTGAAACCACCCAATTCATGTTAATTTCCATAACTGATCTTGCCAAAATGATGTCCAAATCCTCAACTGATCAAGTCTGCAGTCCCTAACTAATCCCCCACTGATCTTGCTCATTTTCAGCCTGAAACGATCAGCGATCTTGGCCAAGACCCCCCCCCTTTCCAGTTCAAGCTTATCCCTCCGCTCACAATGCAAATCCATCATGCTTGGCTGCTTTATTGCCGAACTACTGTAAGATTTCGCGCGTCGATCTGCTCATGAGCATAAGTGATCATGCCAAATTTGCACACCATCCGATCCCCAGCCCGAGGAGGGATCTAACAACTCCATCGCCCATCGCCCGTCTCCGCCTGCCCCGTCTCCTGGGTGGAACAAACAAGATCGCAAATTGCAGCAGATCGATCAGAAATACTTTCACCCTGCTCATGGGCCTGTCGGATCGCAAATTCACTCTTGCGCAAGAAGATTGTAAAGAAGAGAGCTGGCAGTCTCTAGGATGTTTGTTCCTGGGTCCGTTTTATGGTTGCTCCTTTTGTCTTTTTCGGCTGAGCCGCAAACAAATTTGTTTTCGGCTCGAGATCGATCATTTTCGGGTCCATTGCACTCATAATAAATCACGAGGATTGCGTCGTGGCAGGATGTCCAGGACCAGTGTCCTTTTGTCTGCCTCTCTGACCGAGAGCGGCTTTTGTTTTCTTCGTTTCCTTTTATTTCTGCATTTTGTCGGATGTTTGCATTTGGAAATGCAAAATATGAAGACGAAGGCGAAAACAGAAGGCAAGAAGAAATGCAGTACGGATACGATCGTTTGGCGATATGCAAACATCTGCCTTGGCCCGGTTTAGTCGCTTCTGACCAATCCCGAAAAATCCCAAAAGGCAGCACAACTGTACCCCCGTCGAAGAGATCACAGCCAGCTCTCATTCTTCATCGATTTGCTACGTGCCCCGATCAGGGCCAGTGCCAGAGCCAGTGCCAGCTACCAGGAATCCCCTGTAAGCCAGCACTGCGCAGGATCATAGAGAGGAACCAATCATTCCACACCTGTTATTTAGGACACTACGTGTGTGTGCGTCCGCGATGGGTTTTCGGTTCTCCTGTTGGTGGGAAAAAAAAGGTTTCAGCGAAACCTGTTGGGCCGCCTAATGCGGCACATTAATTCAATAGGCCACAGTCCAGGGGCTCAGACGGATTTCGAGTTTCGGGAGGGATCGTTCATGCATGTAGATCACCGCAACAGATCAAAATAAATATGAAAACTCATCCCCAGGTACAGGTAGAAGTCCTTGTGTCTGTTGCTTGTCTGCCGGATTAGAGTTAGGAAAAGGATCGGATCGATCTCAACAACCAGCCTACAACAAGGATTTCTCGCTCTCCATCTCTCTGGAAACACCTTACAGTGCACATTCAAGCGGAAGTAACAGCTGCATCTGGGATCCAATCCTTGTAAGGAGAATACTTGGCAATTATCGATGCAGCTGTAAAAGTCCCCAAAAAGCCGTATCGAAAAAAAAAACAAAAACAAAATATCCCATCGAAAGCTTCGCTCCCACACAAAAAGCTCTCCGCTGCACTCTGCCGTCCTCTCTTCTGCTCCACAATGCAGCGCAGCTCTGCTTCCCAGGGGACTCTTCTCTGCTCGCTTTTGTACACTCAAAGAAATCAGAATCAAGATTGACTAAAGCTGAAAATTATTAGTTATAATTACGAGTAATAATTATAACAGTTATTATTTCATATGTACATACATAGAACAGGAATATTTACATTAAAAAGAAAATTTCAGATATAAGCAAATAACAATTGTTTCTGAGCTCCCAAAAATGTTTCTTCTTAATATTTATTATTACAATTTTTCGTAGTCCATGATTTTTTTCTGAGTGTGCGCTCTTTCCATCTTTCCAGATGCAATGCATCTCTGTGCTGCTCCAGCTCCTTCTTCTTCTCGTTTCGGCTGCTGTCGTTGTCGCACCTGTCGCACAATTTATTTTGCGTCCAAGAAGTAAAAAAGCCCAAAAAAGCAAAGCAAAAACCACCAAAAAAATACAAGAAAAGCCACAATATAAAAAAAACAGTTGCTTGATGTGCAACGCATATCCGTTTGTCTTTAGCTTCCTTTTCGTATAAAAAAAAGAAGCAGCTGCCATTCGAAAACATCAAGATATTTTAACGTACAGCAGATTCTGCAGCAGCAGCAGCAGCCGCCGATGCTCTTTCTTCCCAGCAAAAGTTTATCTCTTTTCCAGCAGCTTCTCTCTCCCAGCCACTCGGCTTCTCCTCTCTCTCTCTCTCTTTCACTGCTTGTAATTTGCAATCGTTCACATGCTGTTCTTGTCTGATTTTATTTGCTCTGATACACGAGACTCGCTCTCTTGCGGTCATAAAGTTTATCTGCTCCATCCGCTCTGCCCCCGCTCAGGCTTTGAATGGCCAACGAGGGAAAGGGGGAAGAGAACAGAAATTGCCCAAAAAATGTACAGCAAAAATGTCCGCCTCTTTGATGAGAAACAAAAGGTTCACAGGCGCGTCTCGGGGATCGATCTTGGGTTGTAGATCAATGTCACATTTATGTTTTGATTTCAGATTTATAACTTTATTAAAAATATTTATATGAATGCAATGCATGCAACAATACGTACGAGTATAACCATGTTATTGACACATTTGAGTTACAGCTAACGAGGGGAGGCCGCTCATAATGGAAAGGGATATTCACAAGGGAAATAAAAGTGCTTAGAATCCAGCTGAAGAAATAACCTTAATCCACCCCAATGATCCTTTGGACTTAAGAATCCATTTAAGATCAGATAGAGAGGTAGCTACAAGGATACATACTTATAGCGTTCCGATATTGATCCAATACGTCTGAGTTATGTACCTAAATTGATCTATAAGCAGCTACTAAGGCCATGATTTATTCCAATTACGAGCAGCGAAAGGAAAGTTTTAATAAAATCTCCATTTAGGTGAGGGTTATTGGCTTACTTTTGGTAGGATTAGTTCTACTTTAACTTGATATTTGTTTGCTGAGTTAAGCGATACAAAAACAACACCCTACGCTAAATTCAGTTTCACTTTTGACAAATTCCCCACTCCATCTAAAAATATTGAGTGATGATACAGATGATTCCTCCTTTTTTTTTGCGACCCATACTTAACCTTAACCCCCCTGGTCCGTGATGCATTCAGGGTGCATGGAAAATAAATTGCTTAGAAAACATAAACAAATTACAACAAATTAATAAAGCTGTTCCACGGTTACGTAATGGGCCTGAAGGGTAAGTGTAATGGCAACACCAAGCGAAGGGAAGGGAAGGGAGGGATGGTTGGATGGACGGTGGCATGTAAACGATAATGTAATAGAGCAACCCGAACGAATTCCAGCCGAATGCCAATATTCTGACAAGGGAATACTCCCTTTTGGCAGGCACTCGTCAGGGTCCAGGCTTCGCTTCGGGAGGAATATGGGTGTGAAGACATTCGGCGAGATTAGACAATTTGGTATGGTTCGTTAGGAGGTTTGCGCTTGCTTGGCTTTGGCTCTGGCTCTGGCCAAAACGGAAAGAAAAAAATCAAAACATAATTTCCAACGCTTCCAAGGAGGAGGGTAGGACAGGGCAGGGGAGGGCAGGGCAGGCCGGGCCAGGCGCAACAACAGAAGCAGTAGAGTCTTTGTACCGTTACCGGTTCTCAAAGACGGATCGGGAACGGTGGTAAACTAGTTTCGCCGCTGGATGCTTAACCTTCGGTGCCTGCCGCAGCCTCAGCCTCTGCTACCTCAGGCCCCTGCTCAAAGACCAGACAATAACATTCATTAGAAAGGAGAGAAACAGAGAGAGAGAGAGAGAGAGAAACGCAGAAGGAGAATGAGAATATGCGTAACGCGTCGCAAGGATCACAAAAGATCTTTAAGTAGGTACAGCTGCGTCTTAAACTTTAAGCTTGATCAGGCAGGGGTGTGTGTGCTGCCAGAAGGAGTATTCAATTGGCAGCTGTTATCCTGCGGCGCATCCTTTGTAATTAACAAAACAGTGAGAACACAACAAAAAGAGAGAGAGAGAGAAAGAGTGGCTGCCTCGGGCACGGGCTAAACCCATTAAAAGTCTTCACGAACTTCGGCCTGGCCTGGCCTGCCTTTTCGTACAGTTGCCCTCAGGAACGGACAGTCACAGTCGGACGCCAGTCGTTGCCTCAACCTGTCGCTGTTTGGGCATCACCTGCCATCGTCATCGCCAACTGTCTGTTGGTCTGTTAATGTGTTTAATGATGCCTCTGCTATGCTAAATTGAGGACCAGCCCCCGACTCCGATTCCGTCTTGATGTCTGTCCGCACACATGTCTCGTG
>OZ018403.1:2303747-2428251 GCA_963969585.1 Drosophila helvetica
ATCGGCAAGTGCAGTTGCTTTTGCAGAGAGTGAGAGGGGGAGAGAAAGAGAGAGAGAGAGACAGAAGGATGGCAAAGGCAGCGCCATTGCATTTCTTTTGATTGCTTGTGTATCATCTTTGGGGATCTCTCTCCTCCGCCTCCACTGCCACCACCGCCTTCGCTTTGGCGCAAAAAAAACATTTTTCGTCGCCGCCGAAATGGTTTTTCGCTCATTTTTTGGCGCTGGAACTCTGAAGATCGCGCGCTGATGGCTGATGCGCTCTGCTGTTGCCGAGTGCACTCCCAAAAGGTAATCCTATGCTTGAGTTATAAAAGTGCCGTTAGCTTTTTTATGTTTAACCGTTTGGCGTTTTGGGTGCAGCCTAATGAAGAGAAGATTCTCCTCTCTCCGATGAGAAGTCTCCAAAAGACAGACACACACACATACGAGTACACTAAAATAATTACAGCTAATGTCCAAAGTGCAACTGGAGAGAATTTATATTGGAATGAAGAATGGTGTATTTAGATGAGATTATGCAATGGACCACTCTCACTCTTTTTGGCAATTCCCCACCTTGGTAGGCAGTGACGTAACGAATCAATATTGCAGACACTTTGCAGAAAAAGAAGAAAAACGTGAAAGACCATTACGACGCAAAAGATGACATTGTTGCTGCAAACATTTCTGTGTGCTGTCCCGTCCCGCCAACGAAGCGGGGGGGACCGTTGTCGGCTTTTGATTTATTTACATGTGCTTTTCGGAGGAGAGCACAAAGAGAAACATTTCTTTGTCTCGCTCAAACAAACACTCTGACTCATGCTCCCCGTTCCTGCTTGGTCTCCAAGTCTCCCCCTCTTTGTCTCTCTCTCTCTCTCGCGTACGGTAGCTTCAAGAAGTAACGGAAAAACGGCAAAAGCAGCGTCATCCTTCTCCTCCATCTCCACCTCCATCATCACGTGTCGCCCAGCTCTCTTTCCACTTATTTTTCGCTGCCATGCCGCCATGTCAGCGCCTTCATTATAATAATTTTTATTGCTTTTGCATAAATCAAAAATCATTAAACATAAAAAAAAAATGAAATCGTAAAAAGATGAAGAACAAAAAGCGAATGAGAAAAAAAAGTTCACAAAACGCACCTTTTTGGATGTCTGCACTAATTTCACATAATGCTGTTGTTGCTCTCTGATCCTTCTTTTCTTTCTGCTCTTTTTTTGCCTCGCATTTCCGTTACTGTTGCTTTTGCCGCAGAAAGGGTGTGGGAGGGAGGGAGAGGAGAGCGCAGCCATGTCTGCGGTTTGCATACAAATTCATTAGTGACGGCTGCCTGCCAATTCCCGCTCTCCGCTCTCCACTCTCTTGCAGTCTCCAGCGTTGCCTCCCACACAGCAATTTCTGGGAATTTTACTGCACCTTTCCAGGAGAGGAGGGAGGCTGGAAAGCTCTGCAAGGAAGAGGAACTCACACGGCGCTGCCTGACCCTCTCTTTCTCTCTCTCTGCCACTGTTTCATTGGACATATGTATGCTCAAGCTTTTGGCGACTTTCTTTTTGTTGCATTGGCTATACTCGTATATGGGTACTGTTACAATTGTGGAATAGTTGTATGACAGATTACAGCTCTACCTAAGCTGTTCTGTTCTGTTCTACATTTGGAAAAGCGCCGCAATAAAACTATAAGATATGAAAGATGGCGAAGGGGCAAGAGAATATAGGAGCACAGCAGAAGAAAAATATTAAATGATGCCATTATGAAATTTGTATTCAATCTTGAACCAAATTCCCCCTGCGAAATTGTTGCTGATAAAGCTTTTAATGCAATTATCTCGTATCTATATCAAAACTGTCTCCATCTTTGATTTATTACAGAAACTTTTTTCCCATAGATTCCACCATAACCTCTATGCCTCCCCGCCCTTAGCAACACGTACATCTCCCACATAAATCTCATCTCAAAACGAAACCAAACGCAGCTTTTTGTACCACTTTCGACTTCTACGAAAACAGAAACACACACACACACACACACACAGACAGCAAATGAGCTTCAAATTGTTTCTTTTTCTGCTCCTCATCTTTTTCGGCGGTGGTTGTTGTTGTTGGAATGATTACTGTAACCAAAAATGTGACCCGATACTCCATCCAATACCCTTCCCTTACCTCTGTACACCCCTCTCTATCCTCTTATGACAATTTGGTCACTAATTTTAGGGGCACTCTGCTCTGAATCTCTGGATCTCTGTGGATCTTTCGGCCTGTACCAAATACAGTTGTCGGTAAAATTTTATTGATCTTTTTTTCTGCACAAAAATATAAAATTGTTTCATGGTCGATTGTTGTTGCTGTTGCCTGTTTCGGTTTCTGCTGCTGTCGACGAAATCGAATTCAAAACGCCTGCGTGTGCGTGTGTGTGTGTGTGAAGTGGAGCTGTAGCTTGGAGTTGGAGCAGATCGCAGCCGAAAGATCCCTGAAGAGGGACGCCAAGACTCCAGACGATAACAACAACAACAACAGTAAATACTTGGTTTAGGCAGCGGCCCCGAAATAGCCACTGTCCATAGAGGGGAGGAGGGGAGAGGAGAGCAGGGCTCATGGGTCCCAAAAGGGCAGCCCGACAAAATATTTTTATCTTGATATAAATACCCTTTCCATTTGGGTGAGGGGTATTACAATGTGATAGAGAGCGGACATATTGGATTCAGAATAAAAATCAGACCGATCCTTGATCTAAATTTGGTTCTAAAGCGAAGATTTTAGAGAATTATTTATTTGAACAGTATCAACTTTGAGGGCATATCAAATTCGGTGTTTGGTTTATTTTTTGGCTGCATTTTTGTTGATTCTCCTGTTCTAAATACGCCAAAAGTTGCTTTTGGGGCATAAATATATGTCTTTAGTGGCGGTGTGGCATGTCTGGTTGCGTTTTCGGAACTTGGTAAATGGGGCAAGAGGCAGGCGGCAGACGAATATCTTTTGGTGGAGTCTGGGCCAGAATTCATGGAATTAGTTAACGATTAATGATTGGATATTGATTTCGGTTTTGTGGCTCTCTCCTTCTCTCTCTCTCTCTGAAGTTTTCTTTGAAACATCTCCCTCAATGGGATATTCGCTCTCTCTTCACATTTCGCGCTCCGCTTTTACTGCTCATTAATTTCTTTTAACTATCCAGAGACATTAAAGAAAAAGAAAAAATATGCCTGGAAGAGGCGCAAATTAGGTTCCTGCTGGGGCAGCATCTTCCTTTTGGCTTGTGGTTTGTGGCACTTCTTTCTCCGCTCAGCCCAGGCATTTTTACATAGTTTTAGTTTTCGCGTTGATGCTTGTCTTGGCTGCGCTGCCAGCTTTCTTTTTGAGAGATTCTCTTCCTTATAGCGTTGCTAACTGCTTTACGATCTGAACGGACATAAAAGTCCGAAAACGCATGGACACACCAGGCAACATCTCTCGGTTCTTCGTTCAGGTAGTATATTCTTTGCCGGTTTTTTTTTTTCTTTTATTTTTTTTTAATTTCGTTTCCCGCTTCTGGGAAACTTAATTTGTGTGGATGCTCCTGGCCGCCATATCAAATTGGCGCTATCGAATACCTAACACGGTCCATCCACACATACATACAAATATATATATGAGAATGTATGGTACATAGGTGTAGACAATGCCCCATATAAAACTATGAAGCTTAAAATCTGCTTAGCTCTTTACATTTTCTGTTGCTGCGAAATTTGAGGCTTAAATTCTACAACAAGAATCCAGACTCCACATTTGGAGCATCCCCTCCTCCTCACCCCCCTGAAACATTTGGGTACACATTTGCGTAGAAAAAAAAACTATTTTAATTTGTGTGAGAACTCGGCTCCATTGGTTTTTGAGCAGGGTATGCGGCAGGGGGTAGGGTGTGGGGTCTTAAGATGCCGCATATTTAACGATAATCATTAGCCTTCCTCAGTGGCTCCTTGGCAACAAGCGGTTCGGGCTCTTTCGCCGCAGATTGTGCGCCACTGAAGTAATTGAGCTGTTGGCCTGGTCTGTCTGCCTGTCTGTCTTCCTGCCCGCCTGACTTCTTGGCCACTAACGAGATTACCGCACGTTTTCAAACTATTTGGGCAATTAAAAGAGGCAACGTAATGGCATAAGGTTGTTAGCGGAATACTTGCTAGAACACTTTGTAGAAAGCAGCCTCATAAAAGATGCATTTCCGATGCAGAATTTAACTATGCAAATATAAAAAACATTAGGCTTCTGAGCTAAGTTTTTTAGTAGGTAGCTTTAAAGTCTCGTTTCAAATTGAAACTGGCTTAAATACCTGATACTATACCCCTATGAATTATGGTCTGCCACCGAAATCGAATCACTTAACAGATCGGTTTTGGAAATGATCTTCTTAATGAATTTAAATGTATTTTTTTGCAGCCACTACAATTAAACAGGGGGCCTGGTCGAGTACTCCCCAATCAAAAATGTTTTCCCATTGCATGCTGCACTTAGCCACACTTCCCCAGTGAGACCGTTCGAAATAAATTTGTGTAATTTCTGGCCATCTTCACCTGCAGATTGGAAATGGGAGATGGGAGATGGGAGAGGGGCAATCAATTGGAGAACTCCAAGTAAGAGAACTGAAACCCCAATAAACGATGCGCTGATGGCCGACCATTTGGATTGATGATTGCAGCCACGGACCATATTATGCCATAACAATATCAAAGCCAAAGCCAGAGCCAGAGCCAAATGAGTGGTCGTCAGACAGGTACACGAGGCAGTACTATATAGTATACAAGACTATGTGGGGGTTGTCGGCCAGAATGGTTTTCTGAGCATTGCAGGAGATGGAAGACATGGGCTGTGTGGGGTTTTCTCTCTTTTGTGCGCCACCAACTC
This sequence comes from Drosophila helvetica, assembly GCA_963969585.1. Taxonomy (NCBI): domain Eukaryota; kingdom Metazoa; phylum Arthropoda; class Insecta; order Diptera; family Drosophilidae; genus Drosophila; species Drosophila helvetica. The sequence goes on from OZ018403.1 coordinate 2,308,601, forward strand.
ATATTAAAACACCGTTATGCATATCACAGGAGAAAGGAGAGGGAAGAGATACCCAATCCGCACATATCGAATGGAGATTGAGATTGGCGTGGCCATGGCGTAACCCTTTAATTATGCCACATATACAATAGAAAGAGAAAGAGTGCGAAAGCGAGAGAGAGAGAGCGAGCGAGAGAGATCGTTCCCCTCGACGTCAACGCCTTTCGAATGGCACTCTTTTCTGTGGGGATCTGTGGGGACCTGCCGCTGCTGCTGCTGCTGCACTCCACTCCTCTAATGCTACTTTCTAAAAAAACTGTCCAGGAATATAAATTGCAGCCACGTTTCGTTCTTGGTTGCCTCCCAAAGTGTGTGGCAGGCTGTCGCTTGGCCACAAAACAAAAGTCTAAAATTCTAGCCAAATGCACTCAGCCTCTCTCTCGGCTTTGGCTCTGCATCTTAATTGCATTTCGATTACGTTTGCATGGGCCCAAACACCAAAACGTACAAAAAAACCAAATACGAAGAAATTTGAGTTCTTCGGAAGCAGAAATATGGAATACCCTAGCAGGATGTAGACGCCTGGAGATGGATTCGAATGTAGCATCAGATTCAGGGTAGAACTAAAGCTAAAGCCTTGGCTGGACTTTCTTCCGAAACTTATCCTACGACCGAAAGCAGGAACAGGGAATGCATTTCAAGATCTTACACGACAGGAGATGGGATCGAAGGAAGAATCAGAATAAAGTGAAGTTTAGATCCCTTTCAATGGAATTGGATAAAATATAGTAAAATACATATCCTACGACCTACGACCGAGATATATGGATATTTTAGCACAACTTCAATTACAAAAGTCGTATGATTAATAATGATTATTAAATTCTTATGTTGTCGAACTGTGATCAAAGTTTCAGCTTCAAAGTCCTGGAATATAATCGAATACTTGATTCGGAATTGCCAGAAAGGGCTCCCCCTCCCGAAATCCACTGGGTCGCACTGTTCTAGTGACAATCGGAGTACCTTCTAGCATAGGGTATGGGAATCACAAAAAGCATAAAAGCAAATCAAATCAAAAATGCTCAGGCGTCAGTATGTTAGCAACAAGTTGCCAGCAACATGCTAGAGCCTCCACCAGGCCACCAGCAGCAGGCAGCAGCAGCAGCAGAAGAGGAGCATCCAGCAGGCAGCAGAGCAGACTGGGCGACTGCAGGGAGGAGGGAGGCTGGAAAATAGACAACAGATGAGACAGTCAGGCACGGCCCAAGCTTCAGCTGTGGAACGCCTTTTATGTGCTATGCTGCGGGATGATGGGTTGGCCAAAAGGAAACTGGTTTTAAGCCAAGGCAAAGGCGAAGGCGAAGGAAGGCTCTGATGCTGAGGCTGATGCTGAGGCTATGAGGCTAGAAATTGTAACAGCCACGCGAGAGAGGTTCTCAGGCAGGCAGCAGAGACCTTTCTACAGAAGTCTGGTCTGGTGATGTGGTGCCTGGTCCCCAAATGGTCTGCTGGTCCTAGGCACTGGCCATTTAATACAGTTATTCTCTGTTCTCTATTCGCTCGATCTGTGGGCAAACAGGGCAACAAGTACATCAGGCAGGCAATACAACAATAGGAAATGCAAACTGTTTTTGGCTGGAAGTCATGGACATGAGACCATTCCCGTTCACTTATCCCTCGGCCTCCACTCCATCCATAGTCGTGGGCACTGCTCTCTCTCCTGCCCCCTCCGCTCTGCTCTGCTCTGGTCTCCCTCTGTCGATGCCTGACTCTGGCTCTACCTATGCCTGGGCAGTCATTAAAAATGATTCTACTCAAACTAGAACAGACCAGCAGCAGGCAAAGGAAAAGGCCGTGCGAGGAGGAGTGTAGTGTGGACCCGGGCCATCATAAATGCTCCAGGAGAAAGGCCAACAGACCGCACTGTGAATGCCCTTAATGATGCTTACATATTTTATGGCCTGATGGCAAGGTGAAAAATTGCAGCAAGATTAATGGGAGATTCAGAGAGTAAGAGAGATAGAGATGATTAGCGTAGATCAGGCGAAAGAGACAGACTCTTTTCTGGGAATGAGTCATACTCTGACCTACCATCAAATGTGTACGCACTGGTTAAAAAATAACCTTATTTAACAGTCAAAAAGGAACACTGGCTCAAAAACCGCACAAACTCTAGAAAACCACTGTATTAACGTAATTCATTGATTGTGTACACACTGGCTAACAAATAACAGTATTTATAGAATTCGTTGGTTGTGTACACTCTGGCAAAGCAGAGCGTTGTTCGTAGGTGTGCAAACACTGGCTCGAAAAAACCCACGAACTCTGAATTTAGTTCTTTGAACCCAAAATTTCAATGCCATTTCATTCTCCATTTAAAGAACAATTTCTTAAAAATATAATGCACGAAAAGAAGTGCCAACCAATTCGAATCGATTATAAAAAAAAAAAAACTAGTTGCAGAATACCCTCTACCCCGAACTCTGCCTTCCCTCTCTCTATCATTTCGTAGACTCTGCCACGACTTTATTCCTTTGGGGTTTATTATGTCGGATCTCGAGAAGGCGATATCGAAGTGTGTTATTGCCAGGCCTGGCCTGGCCCGCCTTGTCAGCTGTTGGCTTAGGCAAATATTATTACATGATATTGTACACCACACAGCGCCACTCGGGCCTCTCTGCTCCACTTCAGACTCAGACTTTGGATGCGATGCGATCCGATCCGATACGCTCCACCCCTTTCCCGAGTCTCCATGCCATTCCTGGGCAGTTTTTTCAATGAATTATTAGTTATTTGAAATTTATGTGCCGTTCTTGTTTCTTTATTTTCTCCCCCCATCACTCTTCTCTGGTTCTTTTCTTTTTATCGCTCGTCTATTTGCGTTTCCGCTTTCCGTTCGTGTTGGGGTTCTCTGGGAGGGAGCGACGGCTGCTTTTCAATTCCTTTCATTTGCTCAATGAGAAGCCCCGACCGCCGCATGTCTTGGAGCCTCTCTTCATGTCGTTGGGGGCGTATTTGCCTAACAAAAATAAATAATAAATGTGAATTTATTGCAGAGTTGGTTCGTTTTTCGGTTGCCCAGTGAGTGGAGTGTGTGTGTCATAGGGAACAGAATATTAAAACCTCCTCTAATGCCGTTGCAGCCCCCGCAGCGATCAAATAAACAAATACGATATTCCCCCTTCAATATTATGATTATTTTCTGTGCGGCTTCTTTCGGGAAGATAAGGCCCCGGTACCCCAACCCCACCCCCACCCCACACTTGAAGAAATTGAGACGAGAGCCAAGAAAAGGCCAGGCCAGAGAGGAGGAAGGAGCTCTGGTCTTGGATTTTCACGACTTTCAGTGTGATTCAGCGAGAGATTTTTCTGCTGCTATGGCAATTCTTCCGCTCGCTCGGGGATCATCATCTGAGTGCCGCCAGGGGTTTTGTTTCTACGAATTTGTCACGCTTTGGATTTCAGATTTTGTTGATGTTGGCCAACAGCAGCATATATATAGACATAGACATATAAATATATGTATGTATGTACCCCAGATATGCATCTGTATGTATTGTAGTGCTTTCCCTTGTTCTGAAATGATTTGAGGCGTAAGTAAATGGCATTTAACGCTTGATTTTGCCAAGAGTTTAATTTTACCTGCTTAAGCCGCCTGATCCTATACGATCCGGTCCGATCCGAACCGAACAGCGCCTCCAACTCCTGCTGCTGCTGCTCCTGCTCCTACTTCAGTCCAGGAGGATCCTTTTTGCGACTATTGTTGGGAATTTTGTGTGTCTTTGCTTTGGTTTGGTCTCCGCCCGCACAAAGGACACGACACAGAGACATGTGAGAGCCATCCATTCAAGTAGGGGCGGAAATTTAATCTGAAATGCATTTTTTTTTTGGGTCTGCTATTGAAATATGAGATTTTTAGGACTTTGAGATGTGCTTTGTTTGTCGTTTACGTTTACCTACCTGTTGAAATGCTCTGGTTTTTTTTTTTTGGCGGGAATTTAATTTTAATAAAGATTTTTCATGTACTGCTGAAACTTTATATTCCTTTGCATTTTATTTTATATACGTACGCATCCTGTAGGGCTCGAAATACTATATAGATTGCCCGTAGGACGGGAAGGTGTCAACGTTTTACATTTTGAGCAAACATTGCACTTGTCCCGGCCTATGGGCGGTTTGTCACGCACATCGATCGTATTAAAAAATAATAAATAAAAATTAATAAATGGAAAAAATGGTCTTTTTACTCAACAAGTATTTTCTTTAATTGCAGTCTTCATTTATGCTGACTTAAAAGGATGAAAAAGTAAAAGTTGGGTAAGCTAATGTTATTTATTGTTTTCGTAGAAAATGTAGTAGTTGGTTACACATTTTTAAAAAACGCGCGGGCTCTTTTGAATTTAGGTTGCCACATTGTAAAAATATGACTGCCATTATAAGGCTGCCATCTCAATCAAAAGCAACGAAAAACTAGCAGCGATGGGCGCGTGATGGAGTTAAAATAAGTGATTGAAGTGTTTTTTAAATGTAAACTAGTGTTAAAATCAACGAAAGCTTCAGATAAAATGGAATAAACATTATTCGAAGAGATTTGTTCATTAATTAAAAAAATATCTCCGGTAAAAATTAATATTTTGTTGAGTGCGGCGACAGTCACGACACGGTGCCATCTCTTGTACTCGTCAACCCTACCTTGTGATTGTGTGTGTGTGCGTGGGAGAGTGTTTCTTATCTCTCTCTTTCCATTAATGTTCTCCATGAAATAAAATGAAAACTTAAATAAAAAAAATCTTTATGCAACGAGTTGGGACGATGCTATCGATAGTAGTATCGATGCTTGCAGCTGTACCTCCCTATTCGTTCGTTATTCATAAAATATAAAAACAAATTCACTTAAAAAAATATTCTCGCTGTGACTGGTTGTGTGTGAGAGAGCGGAGATAGCATAAAGAGCGCCAGATACGGATAGCGAGAGGGAGAGAGCAAGAGAGCGTGAGACCGGACCAGAGCGTTGGTTTTTATTTTGTCTGCTTCCTTCCTCCCCTCTGAACACCGCCACAGCCGACGTTTGCGCAGCCATTCCTTAATTAATTTATTTACGTTCATATTGATTTTTTAAAGTAACAACAATTTGAATATATTATAGAGAGAGAAAAGAGCGCGCGCTTACACACACGCACACACTCGAAGCGTACATAAAAATAAATATATAAGAAAATAGTTCGAGGTGAGTACAAATCTATAAAAATAAATTAAGAAGAAATATAATTAAAACGTAAACAGTGCGCGGAATGTTGGGCCGAAAATAATGTGCGGCTCATTAAGTATTTATTTTAATTGCAGCTTTTTTTTTGTCTAGTTAACTTTGTGTTTTATATTTTTCCGTAATTTGTAGATTTAAAGTTTGCCTTTTTTTATACAAAACATTCAATTTAATACGACTTTGCAGTTGAAAAGCAAAGTCGGAGCCGACGTCGCCGTCAGCAGCATTTCCGTTGAATTTATCTAGTTTTTTGTGTTTGATATTTTTTACGGTATTCATTCGCTGGCTGTGTTTTTATTGCTGTTGTTGCGTCTGCGGTCTCTGCTGCCAGTGCTGCTACTGCGCTGTTGATAGTGCTGCCACTGCGCTGCCGCCGTTTTCGTTATCATAAAAATATTTTTATATTTTAATTTGTTTTTGGTTTTACTGTTGGTTCTTTGTAGTCAAACTAATGATATTGTATGTGAATTGGTTAAATTAGAATATAATAAGGGGAAAAAAGCATATGGATATTTATTTATATTGACTTTTAATGCTTTTTTCCATGATGGACACTTTTGCGTTATCCTTCGTTATGATAGCGTAGCCCTTCCTTGCAATTGGTAGGGCTGTTATAAAACTGTTATAAAACTAGAATTTTTTCACCAACAAAGTAGTCGGAGCAGAGCTGGTTTTAAATATTAAATATAAAGAAATCCTGAAATACTGGTTATTTTCAATTTAAGTAATAAATGTATTAATTGAAAATATTGAACTACAATTTATAGGATTGTCATGTATATGGATCAAATGAACATCAAAATGGAAGAGCTAACGCAAGTGCCAATGGAACACGTCTTGAAGCTTCCAGTCCAAGCGCCAAAGGGCCGTGGACGGCCTCGGGCCTCGTATGCCCAGACGGGGGAATTCGATGTTAACCTGATCCATGAGTTTCGCTCCCGGCCAGTCCTGTACGACCGCTCGTCCAAACGCTACAAGGACAAGGCGTACGTGGCCCAACAGTGGCAGCAAATCTCGCACAAGCTCGGCTACGATGGTGAGGAGGAGGACTGCAATGATCGCTCTGGAGTCCGGAGGCCGGAGTCCGGACAGAGATTAATATCGGTTTGTTATTCCCTTAGTTTCCGTTCTGAAGGAGCGTATGCTGAACCTGCGGAACCGCTACAACATCGAGAAGCGCCGCATTGAGAGTGGCGGCCTGGGCGCACAGTACTCGCAATGGCCGCAGTTCGATAGCCTTCACTTCCTGGCCAACCACATCCGTAGCCGACGCAGCTTCAAGAACACGTCCAAGGCAGGCGACGAGACCTACGAGGCGGACGGGGCCATGAGCGACAGCAACGGGCAGGTGACGAGCATCAAGGATGAGCTGGATGAGGATGAGTTTGACCACGACCAGACGATGCCAGTGACCACAGTGCTGACGTGAGTGCCAGTGTCCCATTCGAGACCGAGAGCTCGTTGCTCACCCAGTCTGCCTTCTTTTAGCATTCCGATCACCTCCTCGGATGAGGGGAGCTCTCCGACGAAGAGCAGCCGACTGTTCATGAGTGGCAATAATGACAAAACAGCCACCAATGGCAGGAGCTGCAGCTTATCGAGTCGCCAGCAGCAGCTTGTCATCAGCAAAGTCACCGCAGCCGCCAAACGTCAAGCTCCCGAGGAGAGGGAAAACGGGCAGGATGAGGAGGAACCACTAGCCAAGCGGAGAGCCGATGAGTCACGAAACTACCCCCCGACAGTGCCGCCCACCCCCACTGAGGCATCAGCATCCACGACTTCCAATGCGTATGCCAAATTCCATGGCTTCGGCGAGTTCATGGCCCACTCCCTCTGCGAGTTGCCGCTGCCAGCTGCTATGCTTCTGGTACAGAAGTTCACCCGCGATCTTGTTCAGAGCACCATCGCCAGTCAGAAGTCGGTGCCCAAGGAAGAGACCGATCACTGCAGTGATTCAGAAGTGGAAGATCAGAGTTAGAATTACTTTTTTTTAGAACACAGGTTGTAGATACTCTTCGACGCCAAGTGCATGACGCAGTGCTACTGTATCCACAGCATAACACTTCCAAGAAACACACTTGGTGGAGCCCTACTATACTCTTAATGTGCAAATCTGTTACCATATTGATAAATATATATAAAATATATAGACTTTTATAAGGCATTCGACGACAGTTGGTCCTGGGAGCACGAAATGTGTAATTTTACGGTATCCACAGGAGAATTTGCTCCTCGAATTTGCTGTGCTTAACGATAATTCGCCTGAGGATACCCACCTTAAGGTAATGGTAACATAGGAGTAGGTCCACCTCCTATATACTAAAAAATTTCTATAAAGATGACTTAAGGAGTGTTTATTTCATACAAGGGAGACAAAGTTTAAAAACCCATAGAGGGCGCGCAGTATCGATAGAAATATCGATTGTTTTTTCAGCTCTGGCATTAACACGTTATCCAGCACTGAGTCGCCGCGCCAATCTACAGTTATTGCAAATGAAAATCTTCAATATTTTGTATTTATTTTTTGGATTATTTGTGAAATTAACATACAATGAAGTACATATTTGTATAATATTTATAATGCCTGTAAATATATGCTTTGATTGATGCTCTATAAACTCTTCCATTTATAGGTTTGTCTAAAGGAAGATGTTTGGCCAGTTGTACTCTGGTAAGAGTAGCTGCTGCTGCCCACCTAATGCACATACATATGTTGCAGTTGCAAACCTGAAGAAAGACGTGGCCCATTCCCCACACATAAAAGTAGGAAGTGTGATTGATGCAATGCGCAGTGCAACGCCTCATCAACGCTGTGATTATCAGCGGAATTGTTATTAATGGAATGTGCATGCAAACTAGAAGATGGCATCGGGGGCATGGGAAGAACGAAAGCTGCGATCAGAACTACATATTCCCGAATGAAGTATGAGCAGTCCGGTGGACACTCCTCTATTTGGACACCCTGGGTGGTGGTGGGCCCAAGGTGCTGGCACCTCGCCTCTGCCTTTGCCTCCAGCTGGTCGTCTTGTTTTCCACGTCTTTTTATTAATGTGTCTATATTTCTTAATTAAATTGCAGCCTCTCCCATAGGTGCTATGCGCTTGAAATTACAGTGTTTATATGGCATTTGGACATTCTTCTTGGACCCCAGCTGCTGATAGGCAGAGAGAGAGAGAAAGGAGTGGACTGGAGTGCAGTGCAGTTGGAGCATTAAAACGTCACCTGATTTGTAGGCCGTGCCCAGTGCTTATTTGTCGTTGTTTGAAAATACAAATTGCACTAGTCCCGGCCTGCAGAGAGTGTCGCACACAACGAGCTTTGCTTTTCTTTTGGCTTCAACGTTCAACCCAAAATGTGCCTTGGTCATGGCAATGGTCTCCTCTCTCGCCCTCTGCTCTCTCGTCTCGCTCGCTCGCATTTTGCGTGCTGCTGTTCGTCAAAGTCAAGACCGTCTTCGCATCTCATGTCTGTCTCTGGCCCTGTAATTATATAATTTAATCAAATTACTTGCATATGTTGCCGAAAAACATACGAGAAAAAAAGAGGCCGGAGTAAGACTTGAGAAATCGCCAAATGCGGGGCAACATAAGTGGCAACAACAAAAATGAATGAGAAAATAAAAATAAATGCGCTCCTCGACGGCAGCTCCTTGGCCTCGAGTGGCGGCGGCGGCGGCACCCAAAATGGTTTATAGCTGCACTTGGCCGGCATTTTTGACAGTGAAATGTGTCCGTGTGTGTGTGTGTGTGTGTTTGTGTGTGTGTGCGTGGCCAAAAGAAAGATATTTGCGTATTTTAGCATTCATCATCATTACTCTTCCGCTGCGGTTGCAGCTCTGCGGCTGCGGCTGCCGTTGCTGTTGCATTTTGAAGCATTTTGAGGCGCAACTTAGCCCGACCTGACAGCCGCTTTGACAGTTGCAAATTACCGTCAACCGCACCGCACAGCCAGCCACTGATGGCCAAAAGCTGGCTGCTGCAACAGGAAGTTGCGGTCGGTAGAGGCACGCGAGAATTGTCGTTTTATTAGCAACAAATGTACTCCTGCTGCTTGAAAGGATCTTCGAATATTTCAATGAGACAGTTGCAATTTATTTTAAATATTTATTCTGTAATTTGTATAGCCCGGAATGAAGAAGAGCAATTCGCTGTTATTTATGGTAATTTAAGTTTTTATTTGGCTGACAAAAATCCCACCAACTGAACCCTCTTCGAGGGTGTCGGCTAGGCAACAGACCTCCAGTTTTCTGTGTGCCGAACACACAGAAAGGGTCTGGCTAAGTCCATCCTGCCACGAATCTGTGTTAGCATCCAACCCACCCCCACAATGGTGCGGCAGAGTGGAGTGCAGGATGGACATGGTTGGTGGTCCCCCCAAAGCCAGGGTGTTATGCGACCCGTGCCCATTGGCTTGGTTTGCAGTCGGGGGGAACTGAACCGAACTGTATCCGCACGGAGCCTCAGCGATACCTGTCCGACTCGTTGAGTACTTCAGGACTTGCCGTGTTAGCGGGGGCTATGACGCGGTGGACCTCTAAACCCCTACACTCGTGGGAATTTCTATGTCAAATCAAAATTTAAAAACAAATATTATAATCAAACAAGAAGTAGAACTGAAGGAAGAGGCGGCTCTAAAGATGAATAGAGCTGCACAGCCCGGGGGGGCTGACGATCCACTTAAGAAGGGTCTATCAAAAAAGGCGGTCAAACGTTACAACCGCTACCTCAGGGAGGGAATGCGACCAGAAAAGGCAGTTTTGCGGGCCCAAAGACCCAATGCTTTTCAACGGGAAGCGTCTAACAACAAGGAAACTGTGGTTCCTCCTGCTGTGGCAGGCGGTCGCAAGCGAAAAGCCCGAAACCAGGCGGCAGCTGTTGCCCGAAAACGAGCCAAAAAAGCTACCCAACCTCCAAAGGGGCAGGGACAAGCCAAAAATGCCACCCAACCACCAAAGGGGCAGGGACAAGCCGAAAAAGCCACACCAGTGGGGCAGGGACAAGCCGAAAAAGCCACACCAGTGGGGCAGGGACGAGCCGAAAAAGCCACACCAGTGGGGCAGGGACGAGCCGAAAAAGCAACACCACTGGGGCAGGGACGTGCCGAGAAACCACCAGAAGAGGGGCAAGTGGCCATTGAAGTGGCCATCCTGGCCACTGGATACCCGCTCAGACTGCTCACCAAAAAGGAGGCGACGATTGTGGAGGAAGCGTTGGTCGAGATGATGCTGAAAGGCTGCTCCCACAGCATCAACTTTGATGGCCTCCACTTCAAGACTGGCCTGATCATTGTGAAATGCCGCGACGAACGGTCCAAGCAGTGGCTGGAGCTGACGGTCCCGAAGGTCCAGGCGATCGGCAGGATGAAGCTGCGCACCTGCCCCATGGATGAGCTGCCCAGCATGCAGATTGTCACAATAGAGCTACCGGATGCCGCAGAACAGAAGATGCAGGCTGCAGTCCGTCTGCTGCGCAAGCAGAACAGCGACCTGGACTCCGACGCATGGGCCCTGCTGAAGTGCGTCAACACCAAGGGCGGGGGCAGATTGATCACCCTGGGACTGAAGCCGCAGGCACTCCAGCTGCTGCAGCAGAACGGCATGGAAATGAGCTACCGCTTTGGCCAGCTACCTTGTCGTCTGGAAACGAGCCATTCAGGCGATGGAGATGGAGATGGCGATGGCGATGTCGAGGAGAATGCTATGTGGTATGTGGATATACCGACAATAAACGACAATAAAGATGAAGATTAAAGATCCACGACAGGCTCCAAGATTCTCCATTAAAAATATTACACAGGCAATACTTTTTCTATAGCACAAATAAAGCCGAAAGATACTCCATTCAAAATAGACTTTTTCTATGATGTATATGTATTTGTATATTTAAATTTAATTGGAGTTTTAATCTTGTTTAAATTAACTAAGCTTAAACACACTTAAATAAACGCGCGAGCGCAATTTAATTGTAATTTAAATGTAATGTAATGTAATGCATTCACCGTCAAGAGGGAGGGGCGTTTAGGGGGTTTGTTCATCGTATTATTTTCTTCGTTTTTTGTAATTCGAATTAAAATCACCATCAAAAACTGTGGCTCCAATTTTGATTATTCCAACCGGTCGCCAATGGCTCTCCTTTTTTTATTATAATATTATAATAGAATGTTTGAATAAACAACGAGAAGAGACGAGAGAGACGACACACAGTACAGTAGACGACGACATCTATGGGCTACAGCTAGTAATTGTAATAAAAGTCTAAAGAGCAGTAGAGCTTGGAGTAGGAGTACGAGTAGGAGTAGGCCAACAAAGACAAAGAGATCATTAACCACAACGTCATCGGCGGACCACCGTCACAACTCGTACGTGATGTTGTTCATATGGTCGCGCGTCTTGCGCGGCTTGAACGGGGCCGCAAAATGCTCGTAGGCATTCTCCGCATTGTACGAGGAGCAGCGCCGGAGGCGATGATGCTGCAGCGAGCTGCTGTACGGAGCATTCCCGTTCCCCGCACCACCACCGCCAGCCCCAAAGCAGCGCATGGCCGCGCACAGTAGGCTGCACCAGCGCCAGGACGAGGAGAACGGGTAGAAGTGATGGCCACCGCCGCCGTTGCCGCTGCCATTCCCCTTGGACAGCAAATGCTGGCGACTGTGATGCAAGTACTGATTGTAGTTGGAGCGAAAGCTGCTGCTGTCGCTGCTGTGGCCGCTGTCTCCGCTGTTGCTGCTGTCGCTACGCCGCAGCCCCAACCGGAACAGATTGCCATTGTTGTGGGCGGCATTGGCGAAATCCTCATAATCCAAATGCGATTCGTACTCAAAGTCGCGATCAATGGATACGGCGGGTGTGATGATCATAAATTGACTATATTTTGGGCTGCGCTGTGGCTGCTGCTGCTGCTGCTGTTGCCTCTGACGATTGCCCCGCTGCTGGTTGGCCAACGAGTTGAGCAGCGTCTGATTGGTGTCCACCGAGGAGTAGCTGTTGCTGTTCGAGACGGGCGACATATCATTGTTGTTGTTGTTGCTGTGGCTGCTGTTGGTATTGCTAGCATTGTTATTGTTGCTAGTGTTGTGCGTAAAGACGCCAGCGGGCGCCGGTTGGGTGGTGGTCACGCCCATCGAGGAGTGCTGCTGCTGCTGCTGCTTCTGCTGTTGGGGCTGGTAGGGCTGGTATTGCAATTGAAGGGTCTGCTTGGCATGCCTGGGCCGCCTCTTGGCAACTGGAGCTGAGGTCTGCTGTTGTTGTTGTTGTTGTTGTGGTGGTGCAGGAGGTGGTGGTGGTGCAGCTGCAGCTGCTGGCGGCATTGGCAGCTGCGGGGGCTGCTGCTGCTGCAATGCTGGTGATGTTGTTGTAGGCGTGGAGCCAACAGAGGGCATCCATCATCTTGTTTCCTCCGTCCCACTGTTGCTGTCATCGGGCTTGACGATTTGGTAGGTTATCAAGTACTCTGGATAAGACTGCGCGAAAGGAAGCAAAATAAGCCAGGGGTTCCACTTAATTGGGGTCCTTGCTATGCCTTACCTGTTCACCCCGATAGACCACATATTCGGCATAGTGCAGCCCACCTGCGGAGGGACGTCCCACCACCGAATGATGGCCTGGTGGGGCATGGGCCATCTTCATGGCACTGTATTGCAAAAAGGACTTGCCCAAAGCCACGCGACACAGCAGCAATTGTCTGCAGAAAAAATAGAATCTTGGTAGATACAGGGATCAAAGTGGTAAGGGGTTCAGTCACCCACCTGGGACACACATAGCAGGACTTGTCCTTGTGCGAGGGACAGCCAATGCCACCGCCAATGCCGTACACATACTGATTACTCTTCGAGCTATGCTCTGCAAAATAAATGCCCGCACCAAACATGCCGCCAATGTAGGCGTGACGCTCGTCGAAGCCCCGCTGGACAATCGCATTGATGAAGGGGCTGCCATGGAAGAGCATCCGCTCGTTGGACTGCACAAAGTTCTCCTCGGCGATCTCGTGGCGTCGATGGGCATAGCGCTCCCACAGCTTGCGATTCTGGACCTTTTGCACCTGAAATTCGGAGCAGAAAGAGTTGAGAAATGCGCATTCGAAATGGCTTGAAGACGTTTACCCTTATGATGTTGTAGCGCGTAAAGTATCCGCCCGACTGGCCATTGTCCCGATGCTCGCGTATTGTGGCCTGCATCTCCTCCTCGACGGCCACGAACTCCTTGTCGTCCGGCAGCAAATCCACCAGCAATGTGCACAGATTCACATTGTTTCCAATGCCTAAAAGGGATTACAAACAGATTTAGTCAGCGTTAGAGCAGAGGAGAGTATGACCCTTACCTGTGGTGGCTCTTAGCTGGGCGATCCCCTTGAGTATCTTGTGGCGGAATCCATAGGCGGACACGCCCACCTGCTTGAGATCATCGTGGCCCATCTCCGCCAGTATGTCCAGCGTGATTTGTTCGCGTTCGAACAGCTCGATCAAATGATTCAGCTGCTGGCTGCTCAGGAAACCCGAGACATTCGTGATCGACTCTGCATCGGGGATTAGATCCTCCGTGGCAGAGGACTCGGCGCCATTGGCTTCGGCGCCCTGGGCGGGACTGATGCGCGTACAACTGGCCATCGGCAGGGGCACGGGCACACTGAGGGTCATTGAGGCACCTGTTGGCAGCAAAACAGTCTCTGTCGTCGGCGAGAGCATGGCCGAGGAGGAGGCGCCTGCGGATGCCACGGCAGCGGGCGAAGCAGCCGCCGCAGCAGCGGCACATCCTCCTGCCTCCGGCGAGGGTGAACATCCGGCCAGCGATAGCTGGGAAGCGCTGAGTCCCTGCTGGCTGAGCGACGTAGCCATGGCATCCTGCAGCAGACACTTGACATCCTCGGCGGTGGCCAGCTCTATGGGGGTTTGTCCCTCCTGGTTCTTCATGTAGGCGTCGGCGCCATGGGCCAGCAGCAGGGAGCAGAGCTGCGTTCGTCCCTTCTGGGCGGCCTCGTGCAGCGGCGTAAAGCCCCACTTGTCGGTGGCATTCACCACGGTTTTGTGCTTGATCAGCAAGGCGGCAATGTCCAGGTGGCCATAGGAGCTGGCATTGTGCAGTGGTATCAGTCCCCCCTTGTCCTGGGCATTCACATCGGCCCCATTCTCCAGCAGATACTCGGCGCACTCGAAATTATTGTAGCCCGCGGCCAGATGCAGGGGCGTCGAGTTCCTGCCCTGGGCATCGCGACAGTTGATTGTCTCGGCTGTGACCAGTCGCTGGACGCGCGCCAGATTGCCCTTCTTGGCGGCATCCAGCAGAGCGGACGGGCCGCGCAGCAGTTCGGCCACGTCGTGATCGGATTCCTTCACCAGATCCGCTGGCGTGGCACCATCGCGGTTCTTCTTCATGGGATCTGCGCCGTGCTTCAGCAGCAGCTTGCAAATGTCGTACTTCCCCTTGGCGGCGGCCTCGTGCAGCGGCGTGAACTTCCACAGATCGGAGACGTTCACATTGGCCCCGTGCTTGACCAGCAGCTCGGTGACCTCGTAATGCCCGTAGGAGCAGGCATTGTGGAGCGGCACCAGACCGCCCTTGTCCGCGGCATACACCTCGGCCCCGTGTTCCAGCAGGAACTGAACGACAGGCACTCGGTTGAAGCCTGCAGCAAAGTGCAGAGGAGTCGAGTGCCGGCCGTCTAGATCGCGGCAGTTGACGGTGTGCGGATTATTCAGGACAATCCGGCGCACAGTGTCCAGATCCCCGGCCTTGGCAGCGTCCAGCAGATGCGTCTCGCTGTCCGGTGGATTCTGGAGCAGCTTCAGCACGCTGTCCGAGGCCAGCTGAGCGGCAGTGAGTCCCTCCAGCGACACGATGTTCGTGTCCACCGCGTAGGACAGGAGCAGCCGAACGGCCTGCTCGTCCCGGGCGCAGCGATGGAGCGGCGTCTGGCCGAGGCTGTCCAGTGCATTGACCTTGGCCCCCTGCTTGAGCAGCGTCTCCATGGCATCGTAGTGCAGCAGCTCCGAGGCCATGTGCAGGGGCGTGAGGAATGCCTTGTTCTTCTCGTTGAGCAGGGCTCCCTTGCGGGCCAGCAGCTCCATTAGCTGCTTTCGCTTGCCGTCCAGGCAGACCACGGCCAGGTGGAGCGGCGTATCACCCGTGTACGGATGCACAAAGTTGACGATTTCGGCGCAAACGAGCTTTTTGGCACGCGACACATCGCATTTGCGGCAGGCATCCAGCAGGCAGTGGCCCTTGTACTCAACTGAAAGAGAGAACGATGAGGATTAGCAGTGAAGGAGATCCTTTAGTCGAGTATTACTCACAGGCAATCCTTTCACGCAGCTCTCGCGTCGGGGCCGCGTCCATGGCCGACTTGCTGTGGCAGTTGAGTAGCGTGGGATCGGCGCCGCGGCTCAGCAGGAGGCTGCACACCTCCACACGGCTCTTGGAGGCTGCCTCGTGCAGCGGCGTGAAGGCCCACAGGTCGTTGGCATTCACATTGGCGCCCGCCTGGATGAGCAGCTTGGTCACATCGAAATGCCCGTAGGAGCAGGCATTGTGCAGCGGCACCAGGCCGCCCTTGTCCTTGGCATGCACATCCGCGCCGTTGGCCAGCAGGATCTCCACGATTCCAATGCGATTGTAGCCCGCCGCCAGATGCAGGGGCGTCGAGCGGCGTCCATCGCTGGCATGACAGTTGACATTCAGGGGCGTGAGCAGCGCCAGCAGTCGGTCCTCGGCCCCCGACCGGGCAGCCTCCAGGAGCTCGTCCTTGCGATACTCTCCGGTTAGGACCGGCCGCGTGGCATCGTCCGCCAGCTCCAGGGGCGTCTTCTGCTCCGAGTTGCGTATCGTGTGGTTCGCTCCGTGCTGCAGCAGGGCCAGGCACACGTCCACCTTCCCCTTGCTGGCCGCCTCGTGCAGCGGCGTGTAGTTCCAGTTGTCGGTGGTGTTCGGACTGGCGCCCGCCTTCAGCAGCAGACGCACCACCTCCGCGTGGCCAAAGGAGCAGCAATTGTGCAGCGGATGCAGCCCTCCCTCGTCGCAGGCCTGGATGGAGGCGCCGCTGTTCAGCAGAAACTCGACGACCTCGCGGCGGCCATAACCTGAGGCGGAAGACAGGGGAACAGGAAATGAAATAATAATTAAATGGTTGTCTTTTTCGCTCATTCTTTGCTTTGTTTGGGGGTCGGGCAAGCCCCAAAAGTGAGGAGGGGGAAGCTCTTCGGCTGGGATCACCCCCCACCCCCCCACGGGTTCTTTTGGCCTTGTCTGTGGGGTCTATGAAATGTTGAAATCAAATGAAAGGCAGAGAAACCTCTTTTATCGAAGAAAATAAGCTCTTTTCGAAAAGTGGCTTAAGAATTAAATGACACTTGAAGGTTAATTCGGAAATGGTACACCTAAATACAACAGATATGGGATATTGGATATTGGACATTGGATATTGGACACCAAAAAGCACTATTTTCCCACCCCCTGCCACGCGCTGGTTCTCTCTGACACTCCTCCACTCTTAGACGGAAGAGATACGGATCTCTCGAGAGAGATACGATGTTACGGATGCTTACGGATGGCACCATATAGAAGGAATGCATTCTAGAAGTTAAAAGCATTTTACTGCTGTTTTAGAATAGCTTCCATCGTAATTTCTAAAGGCAAATAATTGTATTCGATATTAATCCATTTTCTACAAGTTTGGCTAATATTTTTTAAGGGTTTTTTCTATTTTATACAATTTATATACGTGCTCCGAAAAATGACTAATCTTTAGAAGGTGCCCGTTCGCTTATGGGAACGTTTTACAGCAAATAAAATATTGATTCGTAAGAGAAATAAAGGAAAAATGTTCCACATAAGAACAGAGGTATTTTTCCACTTGGAAACAAAGGTATAGTCCAAGAATGTCTGTAATCATTATAAATACAGCATACTGAATGGAAAAGAACTATATAATTTATCTATAACTCTGCCATTCCCCCTAAACGAATATATCTTCAATTAAAATCTTCCATACCCCCGCATATATCTACACATATAGTCCATTATCTTTTCTGTGTGTCTTATCGTTGATCTGTGAGTCATCTTAAATTTTAGTTCCGCCATTCCGTCATGTCATGCAGATATGTATGTATTACGCTCTTTGGCAAAAGTTTTAATGAACAGAAAACAGAGAACCGAAACCAATTACAAATCTCTGCCCAAACAAAAGCCTTCTCCACTCCTCAAAGCCAGAGCCAGAGCCACCCACCCACCAACCCACAAAAACCCAACAAAAAATAAAAAAAAAAGAGTACGATGGTTTGCGAAACATTTGTGCCGTTCACTTTTTTTTAGTTACGAAAGTTTTGCATTAAAAATTAATAGAATGGAAAACTTCAACTGTTGCAATGTCGAATGGCTCTTGCTTTGTGCATAAAAAATACACCGGGAGATCCTTGAGGCGAACCACAGCTCTACGACGAGTGCCTATCATTTGCAAGTGCTCAAACCCGAAGGTTAATTTGTTTTAATTTTTTAAGGGGCTAACAATAAAACACTTTATAACGACCAGCCAAGATATGAGGCCAGGAAGGTCGCTCTCGGATGGTTTCTCGACTCTATTATCATTCCCCAAAAGCCGAAGGTTTCATCTGTTTTATGTTTACTTCACTTATATTGATGGTATTTAGGTTACGGAGAGAACACCCTTGGAATGGAAAGAAATGGAAATGGGTACAATGCTCCGGTGAAATGGCTTAACCATTTGCAGATAGATACTATTTTTATTTTAGTAAAACAGATGTGCAAACAACAACTGCTGTATCATATGACATATGATACCTGAACTTATGGGACATGTTCCACCCTTTAGTATCATAGAAGGCTATGGCAAAAGACTATGGACACATAAATAATTAATTGGGTCTTTGCTTGGGAGAAGATTAGAAACGGAGCTGTAGAGGCCCGCATGTTCTATCAAATGCTACGGAACCCAGTGAGGCGCTTTAGGCACAGAACCATCTACTGAATAAGTGGTACCAAGATAATCCAGAATTATCATACAGACTCACTGAAGAGTAGAGTTTTCTCTTGGAAGCAGTGGGAATTCACCATTCGCTTATATGATAATTTGTACACCTTGTTGACATCATTCACAGAGTGTTTCGAATATGACCTACTCGTGGAACAGGGGGATTAGTTTTATAGGAGCCATAATACTTTAATCCTGAGGTGTGCTGGCTTTTTGAATATGGGAGCATCAAAAAACAGTCCTTATCCGCGAAACTGGAGTCGAGCAGCCCCATGAGCCCATGTCATGCACATGACATGTATTTAGTTTTGCTTCTAGTGCGCTCTGGCGCCCTTCACTTTGTGGATTTTGGAGACCACGCCGGGCTCGGGCAATCTCTTTTCCACTTTTCGCCTGTGCGTCGAAAAATAACTCTCAGAGCAATGGGAATTCCTCCTATTGGAGGAATGGCAGAAGTGGGAATCAAGGCCATGCCCACCTCTGCTTTAATCAGTAGAATTTTAAGTAAGTGTCACACACGCAAAAGCTAGGCGCAAATAAAAAATAACGGTGCAATGCCAAAAAGCTGATAAAAAAAGAACGGGATTGCTTTTGTTGATTGAAATAAAAAGCAAACGAAAAAGCTGAAAAATTGTCACGATTAGCAGGGAAGGAGGAAAAACGTGATTATGTTTTCCGCCTTTCGTGCAACAGGTACTTTGTATTTTGGTGAATTGCGATCAAACATCTTGCCAATAATATTTGGAGACAAGGTGAAAACCGAAGACAAAACTCGGGAGTACTTCTCTGTGCAGCGAAAGAGCAAAGCGAAACCCAAGCCAGAGACCACTTGAAGATCTCACTTTTTGTGCACAGAACGTGACAAATAGTAGACGGGCGAAAAAAACCAAGAGGCAGACAGAAAAGTAATAATAAGTAGAGGGAAACCAGTTTGGAAAGAAAGACCCCCCTACGAATGAATCATGGGTAGACCGCAAGATAATAAAGCGAGCGACGAACGAAAAATAAATGTATGTTAAGTAAAAAAAAAATATATATATAAAAAAGAAGTCACCCAGAGCCAAATTGATATGCAAGGGGCGACGCGACGGGTCGCTCGTTGTCAAGTGAAAGGGTTAACTGAAAATAAAAACCGCGAGGGGGTGTGGGGTGATGATTTCTATTTCTTTTGGATGCTGCTGCTGCTGCGTGGACAGACAATCAGACAGATGGACAATGAGACTGCAGCAGTGTATTATATGAAAATGCTAACTAGGCCAAAGTCACAACAAAAGACGCAAAAATATTGGGCCACAAAGACGTCAGCAGGATGGCGCATGCAGCGCAGCGCAGCGCGAGCAGCGAGCAGCAGCAGCCACAACAAGTCGTCCTGCCCTGCCCCTAACTTACCACCCAGCAGCCTGTAACTGTAACAGTCACCCCCACCCGCAGCATCGGGCCAGCCTCTACCTACGTATGCATGCAATATTTTTAAACTTTTTCAGAGAAGAGCGTATGGCTATTTTTAACCATTGTTTGTTACGTGAAACAGAGGCACGCATCTCTTACGACACTCCAGATATGGGGGATAAGCCGAATGAAAGAAAAGCAATCGCTTTAACAGACGTCATTCCCGAACATATAATTCGAGGGAAATAAATAGAAATAGAAGTTCGTTAAAACAACCAGAAAATCATCGAAACTTCGGTCAAGAAAATGGTCCTGCAGAGCACCAAACAACTGTTTTAAAACTTAAGGAAACTTAAGGTTATTCCAATAGGTTTAAGCTTACTGAATTCCCCTAAGATTGGGGATTTGGGGGGATTTGTGCAAATTGTAGCTGAATATTTACAAATCTCTGGGGAAGAACTTTAATTTCTTAATTTCCCCCTATTTTTGTAATTCCTTCTCGTTTCAAAGAAAACTTAACTTAAATCAGTAACTAAAGATTATAGCTGCATTAGCAAAACTTTATATGGTTTATAGCACCTTTTTTTTAAACTTTTACTGCCAGGGTATTTACACGTTCGTTACCCTGAACTTTTCTGTTATGCATTTGTTTTTTAAATGTTAAAATGCAACACGCACACTCGCATATCCAGTGAGAGAGGAAGGGGGGTGAGGAGGGACCAAGAGATAGATGGAGAGAGAGAGAGAAAGAGAGTGTCGAGGCTACACGCGGTTCCGGAAACCAGCCCGAAAGAACAGAATGGGGAAAACTAGGTCAACTCTCGACGCCATTGGAACACCCGACGGACCGACGACTGCGAGAGAGAACGACGACAATGACGCCCGCCCGTCCGGGCGTCTGTCCGTCACACCCAAAGCGCAAGTAGCTCAAGGCCACACACCAGCAGCAGCAAATGCATGTGTGTGTGGGGTTGGGGGATGGTGGGTGGTGGGTGCGAGTCCTTCAACCTTTCCTCGAGGGGTGCAAATGAATGTTGTTTTTAGCATGCCACATAATTCGCCTATGCGATGCATCATGCACGTTGCGAGAGGAGAGGGTCTCGGTCTCTGTCTATGTCTATGTCTCTAGCAAATCCTTTGACTTACCCGCTGCAAAATGCAATGGCGTGGATTTGCGTCCCGCCGTGTCCCGGGCGTTTACGGTCTGTGGCGTTATCAGCTTCTTCACTTTGGCTATTTCCCCCGTCTTGCAGGCCTCGAAAAGCTCACGCAACGGATCGTTGGCCATGACCGTATCGAGATTAACATTTAGTATGGCGCGACTCCGACTGTTGGCCATTGTTGCTGCTCGCTTGCTGCGCTCTGCTATCTTTTCCACTAGTGAACTTTTTATTTGTTTACACGCGCACACACTGTCACCACACGCACACACACACACACACCGCGCCCCAACAACACCAACACCAACAGCGTGTGGATGGATGGGAATAACAAATTTCGTTAGCTTTTTTGTGTGTTGTCGCTTCTCCTCCCCTCCCGCAGAAAGACAGACAGCTGCTGCTCGGCTGCAACTACTTCGCTACTACTACAACTTCCACCTGAACGCGTCGACACTGCTGGGCTCCATGGTGACGAGATCACTTGGCACTGAGTGGGGGAGAAACAGGAGCAACAATTCGCCAGGCCAGGCTGCCACGCACCCACCTCCTCGCGTTCGTTTTGTTTAATATTTAATGCACAAATGCAACCAAAATCAATAGAAATGCGTGTCTGATTGCTGTTTATGGTCGCGCGGGGCTGCTGCAGGTGCCTTTTGGGCCAGCTTTTTTTGGCTGTGTTGTTGGCTGGGCGCCTCTAAATGCACTGCTTGCTAGCACGGGCGATGGGGTTTAATTTCTAATTAATTTACTCTACTCCGCAATCGCGACCATTGTTGTTGGCTGGTGCACTCCGGTCTGGCAGCACTGACACAATATTCTGAGGTTGCCATATCAAGTGTTCGACAACCTATCGTTTCCGCCGATATTTCTGTGTCATCGCTTTGGTCAGAAATATTGATGACAACGATGTTTCTCCAGGACAGGGCTGTCCTCATGGTATGTTAATCAAATGGGGTGGATTTTACCTTGAATGCGTTGCATTTTCTAGGTCTTTTTGCCTGTTGTCCACACCCTCTTTTTCCTCAGTAAGGGGTTTATAAACTGCTCTTCTACGGAAGGGCATATGGGAATTGATCACATGTTTGTCCAACGAATGCAATAACCGATTTTATGAGCTTTTTTTGTATATTTAGTAGGTATACAAAAATAATCTCCAAGTTTGTGAGCTATCTACGAAATTTTGCAGCTTATAATGGACAAAAAATGTATCGAGATCGATACAAGGTGTATGTGTGTATTGGTGGTTTGTTTACGAAATCGACAAGAATTATCGAAATTTCAATGTGCGGAAGAACTTGCTTGTAAGTTCCCAAATTCTTAATTCTTCTTAGACTAATTGTCGGCTATTTGGTATCCTTGGTAGAACCCTAGATCCAGATCAGGTGCTGTGTGCCTGCAAATATCAAAACAGCAGCGTCAAGAAGGAAACAGATGCGCATAAAGCGGAAAAAGATGAAGCTGTTGCTGTTGCACCTGAGAATGAAGAAAGCAAAGGGATGGAAACGCCAGAGTGGCGCGCAGAATTCAATTTGGGCCGACGCTACCAGGCATCCTACAACATAGCCCCCACAGACATAACGCCCGTTTTGGTTTCTGCGGCCCACTTCTCGGACCAGGAGGATAAGAAATGCGCTCGCATTGTGATGCCCATGATGTGGGGCATGATTCCATTCTGGCACAAGGGGGACTACCGCAAACACGGCCTCACCACCAACAACTGTCGACTGGAGCACCTGATGGACTCGAAACTCTATCGAGGACCCTTCAAGCGTGGCCAGCGCTGTGTGGTGCTCTGCGAAGGTTTCTACGAATGGCAGACGGCTGGACCCGCCAAGAAACCATCCGAGCGGGAAGCCTACCTGATCTTTGTCCCCCAAGAGACCGATGTCAAGATCTACGACAAGACCACTTGGACGCCGTCGAATGTGAAGCTCCTTCGGATGGCCGGGCTCTTTGATGTGTGGGAGGATGAGAATGGCGACAAAATGTATAGCTACAGTATAATTACCTTCCAGTCCAGCAAAATCATGGACTGGATGCACTACCGAATGCCGGCCATTCTAGAAACCGAGCAGCAAATGAATGTGAGTCACCGAAAAGTCCTCTTTTATATGCAATTAATGATGTGATATCCCTAGGATTGGCTGGACTTTAAGCGCGTAAGCGATTCGCAGGCCTTGGCTACTTTGCGGCCTGCTAAGTCTCTGGAATGGCATCGGGTCACGAAGCTGGTGAACAACTCGCGCAACAAGAGCGAGGAATGCAACAAGCCCATCGAGCTGGCCGCAAAGCCGGCCAAGCCACCCATGAACAAGACCATGATGGCGTGGCTAAATGTCCGCAAAAAGCGCGAGGAACAAATCAAGGCTGAGCAGAGCGAACCCAGTGATGAGGACGACAAAGATGGGGCAATGAAGCGCAAGACCTCACCGGATGCCTCGCCTCTTCGTAGTCCTGCCAAGCGTCCGCGTTTCAGCGATTTCAAAAAGACAGCCCAGAAACGCACTAAATCCGCTGAGCTGAGCGATAAATAATACTATAGTTAAGTAGTACATTAAGTTTATTTTTCATTAAAAACCGAAATATTTGTTCTCAATACCCCAAAACTCTAAGCATAATCGTTGATTTTGTGGCTTAATTACAGAAAGAGGGGTGGACTTAGCGACTAAAAGATTTGTTTAAAATTTGTTTTGCTTAATAGCTAACTAATTTGTCATAATTAGATGGGGGGGTGGGCAGGTGTATTATTCGACGCGCAGCTGACAATGTAATTTGTGCCGGCACTGTATGTGCCATTCAATTTTGAGCGCCACTGTATTGAGCTTGAAAGTTCTGACGTTTTCGTTGTCGCTGCACTAAAATGCATTTAAAAACGAAAGAAAAGCTGCACATCAAGCGAATTCGTTTATAAATGAATCTATGCATATGTGTGTGTGTGTGTGTGATATACTTTTGTTGTTTGCATTCGCAGAAAGCGAGCGAAATGAATGGGAGAATTGGATTGGTGTCAATGTTGGCGCTGCTGGAGGGCAATACATTTCAGGGGAGGATTTGTGTGTGCTTTTGCTTAAAATTAACAATTTGTGTATATTAGACTACGATTCGTATATGTATTTATATATGTATAGGTTGCATACGAACTTGAAAATTTGCTTAATGGGTGTAAAAACAGGAGAGAATACAACTCCCAAGACGAAGCCGTTTCCAGAAATCGTTCAGAATTCATAGGCTCTGAATTGTGTGCTCTTTAATTGTAAATACCTTTAGCTTTTTTGCGTGATAGCGAGTTTCGGGGAGGGGCCGACAAAAAAAATGATACGAATATCGGAATATTGTTGTGTACGTGCCACATCGTTATGTACCTAAATGGCTATTTACGAGATTACCATGTGTCTGCGTTTTGGCTGAATTATTTCAACAATTTTCCAATAGATTGCACTTGAGAAACGGTGAAGAGAGAGACGCGGCAGATAGAGGACAGAGTGGGATGGGATGGGATTGGATTGGATTGCCTTGGACTGTGGGGATTACTCAAACGGCGTACTAAACATATTTATGTTCAAGTCCTCGAATGTCGTGGGTGCACTGTGATCGAGCATCTGGAGCATGTCGGAGAACTCCTGACCTTGCGGCTGGCCGGCACCGGCTGGTCCTCCGGGATGTGCATGCGGATGATGCGGATGCGCCGTCGGATGGGGAGGATGTGGATGACCTCCGGCATTCTGCCAGTCCCACATGCCCGGCGCATTAGGTGGCGGCGGCGGTGGTGCTGCCTGATATGGTCCCTGCGGCTGGGGCTGCTGCTGGCGGTTGCCATTGCCAGCGCTCAGCTGCGTGTAGGTTGGTCCACTCGGTGACCGTGCCGGACTGGTCTGCTGATACGCATAGCCTTCGGTGACGGGCTGTTGTTGCTGCTGCTGCTGCTGTTGCGGACGCAGTGCGCCCCACGCATTGGGCGCCACGGGCGTGGGGGAAGTGCCCGACTTGGGGATCTTGGCCAGTGGCGAGGGTCCACCGCCGCCTGCGCTGTACGGCGAATGCGTTGTGTCGTAGGCATAGCCCACTGGTGTGTTTTGTGCCGATCCCGGACGCTGCTGTTGCTGCTGCTGTGGCGTGGGCGCCTGCATGGTGAGCATGTGCGTCTGGTACATCCCATCATTGGGGGCACTGCCAGCGGGAGTGAGCTCCCTGCGTGTGTAATCCACGCCAGGGGCCTGCACATAGACATGCTCCTGCTGCTGCTGCTGCTGTTGTTGTTGCTGCTGTTCAGGTGTGTGGGCCGCGGCGGCGTCAATCGGAGCACCGTGCATGGTCTTCCCGGAGCTGTTCGTGCACACAATGTACTCCACTTCATCGGTGTAGGGATTGAGGAAGGCATACGCCTGGGTGCGGAGCCAAACGTATTCGGAATTCTTGGCCCGCGCCCTGTAGAGTAGCGAGAACATCTGTCCCTTCTGCTTGAGCACCTGATCGAAGCTCTCCTTCATGTGGCTCTGGTCTTCGGGATGAAAGAAGTCGTAGCAAATCTTTCCGAGCAGCTCCGTGGGGGTGTAGCCCAATATGTTCAGCACACGCTGATCGACAAACGTGAATTTCCCGTCCATGGCGTGGCGTGTGATGAATTCACTCTGATTGTTCGAGCCGCTCATGTCATTCGCTGCCGTGGAGGTGACCTGCAGCCTGCCGATGGCCACCAGACAGCAGTGGGACGTCATGTCGTCCACATCCCGCTCCATATGCATATTGGGGAACATATCCGTGGGCGGCCAGTTCTTGATATACCCCGTGCAATGGACCACAGCAAAGTTGGTGCCATCGCGAGAGGGTCCGAGGGAGTTGCGCTGCTTCAGGCGATTCAGATGTCCCGAGACCATGGAGTCTGAGTTGACATTACCCACGCGCATGCGACAAATGAAACCGCGACGGGCGCCCATGCTCAGCCTCATCGAAGACTGATGTCCCTCCTTTTTCACCGTGCCCGATTTGAGATCCAGGATGCGTCCTGCATTCTGCGACTCCTGGGTGGAGAGCTGCTCGCGTATCTTCTCACGGTCATCCGGATGTATGTGCTCGTACAGGCTGGTGCCGTACCAGTCGCTCTGGGTGTAATTCAGGACGGGCGTCACCGAGTCGGACACGTAGATCACGCGACCCGAATCACAGGATACCACAAAGAGGAACCCGTCAGCCGCCTCCAGGATGAGATGCTTCAGTTCCTGGTCGGTGAGAAAGGAGGGTTTGTAGGTGCCATCGCTGCTGGTGTTCCCAGTGCCCCGCAGCGCCTTCATATGCGCTACGGCCATGCGGAGTATGGTCAATTTATCCGGTTTCCTGGCCAGGGCACTGCAGGTGGGCACCATGTCCGAGAGTTCTGTTATGTAGGCCGTCATTTTATTGCGTCTCCGTCTCTCGATCTCGCAGTGGTTCTCGCGACTGGCGAAGCGCTCCTTGTCCTGTATGTTCGCCTCGTCCATGATTGGAATACGTAATTAGGCACAAACGTTTCTTCTGCTCGCTCGCGCTTCTTTTTCTGCTGTGCTGCTTCTGCTTTAATTGTATTTGGGTCGCTTATGCTCTGGAAAATGGTTGGTAGAGCCAAACGGCGGGGGCGGGGTTAGTATTTTGTCTACGTTGTGTGTATGCATTTGCTTGTAAAATGCGCTTGGAGCTATTTTTCATCCAACATTCATGGCTCAACTCACATTTAATATAAGCGGGCTAATTTTCAACACATTCAAGCACCTTTATTCAATTGTTTTATGCGCGTTTTAAGCATTAAATCAAGTTTTTTTTCCTCTACAGATAAAATCTCTGTTTACTAGAATCGATAGTAGTATGCGATATTAGTAGTGCGATATTTTTGTCGACTTTCTGTACATGGCAATTACACGGTAACTACACATTTACTACATATCTTTCGGAGCAAGGACGGTTGTATACCCTATTTCTGAATTGCTGTTAAAATAACTACTGTTTTAGAACCTGTTTTGAATCCTAATTAAAAGGGATTTTTTTCCCGTTCTGACAGGTTTTTTACCTATTCATTCTTTTAGAATTGGGAAATAGTCGATGGTACTATCGATACTATCGGCTGCTTCCACACATCTCTCTGCCACTCTGGACAATTCAAATTTGTATGAATTCAAACGTTTTATTTGAAACAATTGTATTCAAAGTATCTACCGACACTAGAATATTGCACATGTGGCAGATCCATCTTCCTTAATTCTGATGAATAAGTTGAACCGTCTTCGGCTGAAATATCCCCGTATTTTTCACCAATTTTCGCCGAAATTAAAAACCACACAACTGTCTGATATTGTTGTCAGTATTCGTATTTAATGGTATTACAGCATTGCGTTGTCTTACATATATCAAATATAATTTCATAAATACATTTAAATGTTTACTCATAACTAGGCATTTGTATCCGTAATAGTACGAACTAGTATTCATTAAAAAAATTAAAAATTAATTATAAATAGTGGCAATAACAAATGTCTCCATTGTATCCCTCTCGCCTTATCCAATCCAATCCAATCCATCCATACTTATAACAAAAATAGTAAGCTTGCGCTTCATTTCGCATTCCATTATTCCATTTCTTTGTTTCTTTTGCTTCTTAGATGATCTTTTACTTTAATACAATCTTAGGTAAAGTTTGTTTTGCTCTGTGTGTGTGTTCTGGTATTGGTATTTTTAATTAATTATTGGCAATTCTCTAACTGCATGTTTCTGTTCTTTTAGATGGGCATCCAGTTGTCAATACATGTATTTCCTTTCAAGCTGTTGCTGTACAACATACAAGTCTTTTGTTTCTTTTAAAATATATAATCATTTTGTCATTAAAAATATGTGCACTACTTAAAGTTTAATTCATTAAAATGCGGCATTTCCATTAAAATTGCTTAGCGTGTGTGCTCAATATATACGATTTTCCTTCATAGTTTTCTTCTATCTGTCTTTTTGTTTTTTTTTTTGTTTTTCTTACTTTTGTTTTGTTTGTTTGTAGTTTGGTTGAAGTCCTATTTTTTTTTTAAGATTAAACTTCAGCATAATTCGTTGACTAGAAATTAACTTAAAATATCGCTTAAAACTAAACTATAAACTAGATTTAACACGCGTCTTGCTCTTGCAGTTTTCTGTCTTTCTTGTATTTTGGTTTTCGTGCATATAAGCAGATTTTTCTCAGATCTCAATCTTTTTGTGCTGGCAGAATAGATTTATTTATTTGTATTATTTTCTGTGCTTTTCCTTTTGTCCGGAAAGTAGTCAATGGTTTTCTATAATTCCTATAATTTCCGTGTTCTTGTAGTTGCTGCAAGCTTAAACATAACTTTTCATTCAAAATCCTTTAACAATTTTCATAATTTTTTGCAAATTCAAAATATCTTTTAGCACCAAAACGATTGGAAATATATATAATTTTTGTTTTGAATATAAATTTTCGTATAAAGAAAAACTAAGTAAATTTGCAACAACTTTTGTCCTTCATTTCTTGCACAGTACGATAAAAAAATGTAATACAAAAACGGATCGGTTCTGATCAATTGCTCAATCCATCCATACAATACTTTGGTTTCTATATTTAGTATGCAACACGCATAAATATATTATGTATACTATGTGTATGTCGCTTCGGTGTTTACAAAAAATTTAAATAAACGTAAAAATCTCGATTGAACAATACAATAATATTCTCAGGGGGCTCCGGCTCTCGGGCACACACTTATACTCATAAAATCACAAAAAAATTAAATATATATAATAAGCATTTAGGGAGCATGCAGACATGCTGGCGCCTGCCATCTCTTTAGTTAGTTCTTTCCATAATCTTTAGTTTCTGCAAAAATATTAGTTATTTGTTAATACTAGGCTCGGCTCTTCCAATCCATTCCCTTCTCTAGGCCTTTATATAATTGCTCTCTGTTTGCGCTCGATTTCTCACGAAATGCAACAATGTTTTTATAGTTTTTATAGTAGTTTTGTTTTGATTGCGAGTGAAAAGGTTTTCTTTTGTTTAGGAAACTGAAACGCTTCCCGCTGGCTTGACGGGGCTGCTCCTCCTTAGTGGCGGCGGCTCCTACGTCGTATAGGTCCTGATGACATCTCGAATCACTGCCCGGCACAGCGGACACTGGCCACCGCCCACGCCGCGCCACTGCTCGATGGCACAGTCGTAGCACATGCACATGTGTCCGCACATATAGAGCACCGAGTCGATGGGATTCTCGTAGCAAATGGTGCACTCCGCGCTGGAGTCCGTGCTGTGTTGATCGCTCAGGCTATCCTTCCATTTGTTGGCAGCATTATTTGTGCTATTAGCAATGGGCTAACAAAAGGGAAATAAAAGAAGGAAAATTATGTTTAGTATACTCCAAGGATGGGAATCTCTCTTTCTGTTGGGGACTCACCTCAATATATTGACTGCTGTTGGTGCTGATGAGTGTCCCGCTGCTGCAGGCTCCGGCCAATATCCCACTGGACGTCACCGTCGTTGTCGTTGGCCTCGACGTCAGCTGTTGGCCATTCAGATCGTGGGAGCTGCTGGCTGGCGGGAGATTCACGACCAGCACAGTGCCACCGCCATTTGGCTGGATCTGCAGGATATCACCATTGGAGGGCATGCTGATCATACGACTGCCGTTCGCGGCACCAGCGGCAGAGGCCAGCGTGCTCGTGCTCTGTGCCACGCTCAGCTGGGAGTTGTGCTGCAGCATCTTGGTGGCCGCCCCCAGCAGCTGTCCCGCATTCAGGCTGCTCATGGACTCCGTCATGGGCAGCATTCTCGAGGTAGAAGCGGAGGAGGTGCTGCAGGCGCTGGCATTCACCTGCGGCTGCGAGGGATACGCCACCATGTTCGGCAGCTGCTGGCGGAACATCCTCAGCGACTGCGTCGAGCCGTAGACATCGAGGAAGGCCCACAGCTGCAGCGACTGATCCACATGCATCACCACCACGGCCGGGCCATTGTTCTTGCTGATCGACACCTCGCCGTTGGGGGCCACGAAGAAGGCAATCTCGTCGCCACGCTGCGGGGCTGCGGCTATATCCTTGCTGACCACCCAATACTCGGGACGATCCAGCAGAAAGTCGGAATCGTTTGGCAGATCATTCGGTTGCAGGATGGCAGGATTGCACGACGTGAGACCCAGCGCCAGGGCACCCACGTACATCTGTTCCGTCTTGAGGACCTGCACAATCAGCTTCTCCCCAATGCGTATGGGGCGGGCCGTGAACACATATCCCTGGCAAAAGTCCGACTCGGTGCGGGAGGCGATGAAACGATCGTGGGAGAGACGGACATTCCGGCCCTTCGTGATGTGAAAGGGCACGGGAATGAGCCGTCCATTGGCATTGTATCGTAGCGGTGGCAGACCGTTGGCCAGGTCATGGGCGATGGCCGCCTGCTCCACACTGCTGGTGGCATTTCCCGCCAAATGCAGCGACTGCAGCGACGGCATCACATGCCGCTCCAGATCGTGCTCGATCACGCCGCCGTTCCCGGGCAGCGAGCGACGCGATTGCTGATGCGGATGATGGGGATTCAGGGCGGATTGCGGTGGCATCTGCTGCTGCATCTGTGCCGCCTGCTGCTGTTGCTGCTGCTGGATCACTGGTTGCAGGGGCAGGGACTGGGTTATCTGCTGCTGGTGCTGCTGGTGCTGCTGGTGCTGCTGCTGCTGGTACATGTAGATCCTTGAGTCCAGGAATTCGATTCCCGTGCAATTGCCATAAATATCAATCACAGTCCACAGCAGACTGCGCGTATCGATGCCCGAGAGGATGACGCCCTTCTCCTCATTGTTGATCCCATAGATCACATCGCCCGCATTGTTCACATAGTAATACAGGATGTTGTCCTTCTCGCAGTACTGCTCGTGCAGGGCTTTGGCCCAGAAGCCAGGACGATTCGTGAGATCCGGACAGGCGTACTTGGGCAGGGTGCCCTCCAGCGACACAGGATCGTTGCTGGTGAATCCGAAGCGAATGCCGCCGTTCCAGTTGTTCGAGATCTCCGCAAACTTCACGCAGATCCTCTCGTTGATGCGCACTGGCCGCGCCGAGAAGGTGATGGCCCGACAGAAGCTCTCGTAGCGACGGGCGAGTGTGCCGTCGCGGGAGATCCGGATATTATCCCCATGAACGCTGTGGAACTGCAGGGGCGGCAGGTTGTTGGGTCCAGGGCAGGAGGAGGGCGAACGGCGAACTGTACGAAAGCAGAGAAAGAAAATTGAGGGTTAGAAAAGGTTTTTTGGGGGGTTTAACTATGATTCTAGGATTCTTCATTCTATCCAATGGATAAGAGATTTCCCTTAGTTGTATTTATCCCTCAGATACATCTCGTACAGCTACATTTGTCCACTGGTTACATCTTCTGCTCATCCCTCTTCCCATTTATCTTTCAGTTACATTTTCCGTGTCTCTTTTGTTGGAATCTTTTGAGTGTGAGAGCAGAGCCACGTCCCACGTATTGGATTACGCATTTTCTTCGCTGAAGAGTTTTTCACATGCTTCCATGCTTCCATGCTGCATGCTGCAGGTAGCCCAAAGGAATAGATGCCACAGATAGCCGGCCAGCCATGTGCTAGATATCGGATTACACCAGCCATCTCTCTCCCTCTCTCTCTCTCTCTCTCCCTTCGAGAAGTCAATAAACCCCCGAAGCCTAGGCTCTGGTATCCCTGCTCTTCATAAACGGATATAGCACGTGACATTGATGAAGAATATTGATCCCCATTCTATGGGGTAATGATCTCTCTGTGAATCTTTCAAGAGAACTTATCTAGGATGGCAAGGGGGATCCATCCAAGGAGAAATTATAGGAAAGAGAGCACCGATCGATGGTGGGACCCACAGGCGGATATTCTATGATTTTTCCAGGGTCAGATGTTGGCATCTTTTCCTGGAAAACTGCCTTCAAAAAGTGTGAAATGTGGCAGTGTGTTTTGGGCATATGAAAATATTGTTCTTTGGAATTCTCGGCAAGAACGTGACTCTTCAGAAATGCTTCCAAAGTGAAGATGAATTGAGAACTGAAGGAACATAACTTTAGGAATAAGAGGCAGCATTTTTCCTTAGCTCAATTTAAGCTCAAAATTCTCTTGAAATGTATCAAAGAATTCGAGGAACAATCCCTTCTGTGGGTCCACAGGGAATCCTTCAAAATAATCGTATAAACAGATGAAAAATTTCTTAATTCTGATCCGCCAGCAATTGGAATTAATTAGTGAAGAAGAGGAGCCACCTTGCAACCTTGCACCAGCTGCTGGCGACAACAATTACCACCAGCAGCAGCAGCAGACTCCAGCAGGACGCAAAGGACCTGCCGAAGTATCCAAAAGCCATCCCCAAACTCAAAGGGGAGAGGGGCTGCGGCTGTGGCTATAAAACCAATCCATATGGCAATATAAATAATTACGAAAAAAGAATGACAGAGGACAGGTTTTTCCTCCAGACATCAGACGAAAGCGACTGGCTGTGGCATGCCGCCAACAGTTGCACAGAGCAAAAAATAAAGGTAAAAAAATTAAGAGAAAAACGAAGAAGGACCTGCACAACATCAGGCGACGGACGTGCAACAAAAGGCGGCAGATGGAGACGAAGACGCAGACGCAGGCGCAGACGAGAGGCATGAAAGATGAAGATGATTACCATGTTGAATGCTGAATGTTGATATGCGGCGCGTGGCAGTGGCAGCAGCAGCAGCAGCAGGAGATCCAGAGCGAGGATCAATGTGTTTGCTTCAAGCGGCGGCATGTGGCAGCTGCCACACGAAGACGCCGAAGTAGGAGGCGGGGGTTAAGGTCAGAAGCAGCTGTACATCGGGGGAAACAGGTAAAACTACCCTCGAAGGCAGCGGCAGCAGCGGCAGACGAGTGTTCCATTTTTTCCAGCGAGCGGAGGGTTGCTTGGTTGCCTTTTCCCTTGCCTTCGATCGCTGTGCCGCGTCCTAGGGGTTGCTCTCTCCCCAGACACTGCAGCTGTTCAAATTTCATGAAAAACGAACCAACTACAGATACGGCGACACAGAGATACATCGAATGCAAAAGATTCTACCGCTCTCTCTCTCTTTCTCCCGCTCCTTGAGGCTTGAGGGTTGAAATTTAATCCCCGAGAGTCCCGAAAATCCTGCTGCAGGAGGCCCAGGAGCAATGACTTGCAGCAGCAGCAGCAGCGGCAGCGGCAGAAATCTGTACAGAGAAATCCCCTCTTCTTGGCAGCGTTTAAGTGCTTCTCCACTTCCGCACAGGAAGAAACAGGAAGTCTCTGTGCCACTACCCTCTCCCCTCTCCCCTCAGCAGAAGAAGGAAATCACAAAAATCACACAGAGAGTGGAAAGGGAGCAGCAGCAGCAGCAGCAGCAATCTCTAAGGTTCTCTGTGCTTCCGGTTGTGGCCAGAGAGAGAGAGAGCTCCTTCTAGACTTCTCCGAGAGAGGGAGAAGTGTCCACTCTTCAGGGAGTAGGAGAGATCGATCCAAAACGCCGTTTCCGACTGCTCTCCTCTGTTTCTTGGATAGAATGTGCATCCATCGACTGCCGCCTGGCCAGCCCCATCAATATTTATGAATTGACCGACGACAGACATTTCAGGAAGTAGGAAATCACGTATATTCCATGCTGCAGACGTGTACTGGAGCTATTAGCTGCGGCCACGGCTGCTCCAGTAGCAGGATGTGGCGACGCCTACTTTTTGCTGCAAGCCCCATGCCCCATGCCCCAGACACAGACAGCCAGACAGCCAGACAGCCAGACAGCCAGACTGCCAGACTGCCAGACAGATAGTTTGTCCAGTCAATGGAATCTCACAAACAAAACACAGAAGCCATGAATGCCATGAATGAAAGACGAAAGACGGCGTCTCTGTTTTTCCTTGCTTTTCCCCTGAATTTACAATGCACACAACACAACACAACGGTTTAACGACGCGTCGATACTTTCAATTAGCCATAGCTACCCCCCAGCCCCAGCCCCAGCCCCATCACCATTCCTATACCCATTCCTCCATCTAACCATCCAAGTCCCAATTAATTAACAGAAGTTGCGTTGGAATTGTCTCTGGACTTTAATGATCCTCGCCATGAATGAGATGAGGGTTTTCCTCCAAATGAATGAGGCTTTTCCTCATGATTATATAGAACTAATTGCATGGAAAATGTGTGTGGAATATGATCGGAAATCGATGTTTATTGCAAGGGGAGTTGAGAGTAACGATTCTCCTATTTTCGCTAATTTATTAGCTATCTTTAAGTAATCCCAACCATCCATATACGATTATATTCCATTATAACTTGATCCTGTTTTTCCCATGATTTCTCTCTGCTCTTTTGATGATCCTCTAGAGATCTCCTCTTCTGTGACGATCCACTAAAGATCTGGCATGATCTCCCTTATCCCTGAAGATCTCCTTTGCCGATCATCTCCCACTTCGCATGATGCTCTCCTCTTCTCTGCCTATCTGCCTCTTCCTCTGATGATCTCTCTCTCTCTCGCTCTCAGTTTAATGTAGATCTCTGCACAAATTTGCAGCATTCGGCAATCGTTCAGATGAGAAAAGTTCAAGCTTTTGCCGATTGCCGCGAAATGAAACTCAGAGAAGACCAAAACACCGAAGCCCAACGAGCGGTACGATTGGTAGTGCAACAGAGAGGAGGCACGGAGGCACGGTGGCACGAACGCAGAAGGCAGGCAAATTTTCGTCGTTTTGGGGAAAAAAGGAAAAACCTGATTTACCGTTTGGCAGGCAGATCGTCCCGTACCCGTACCCGTACCGTCCCGAGTCCGTCCGAAGCCCCAAACCAAAACATTTCCCACGCTGTGCAAAACACAGAAAAGAAACAATTCCCACGACTCCAAATTTGTATATATAGAAGAGAAGAGAGATATATCGAGGAAAACCTGTAACAAGCCGCAAAATAATTGCAACCAGAGATGGAGACGAACAGACAGAGAGGGAGAGAGAGAGAGATCTTCTCCAAGAGAAGCTGCAAGCAGCGTGCAGAGAGCAGTGGCAGAGCGGGTGGAAAAATCATGTGAAAATCATGCAGGTGTCATAAAAAAAACAAAGTCGAAACCGAAATGCAACTCCAGAGAGTGGGGCAAGAGGCAAGAGGCAAGAGGCAATCATCTGAATCGTTAGATGGAAAAGATGAAGATCACAAGGGAATCGGCACTTCAACGACTCATTAGATTTCAATTGGCACTCAATTCAAGGAAAATGCAATGAAAATTCGTTGAAAATTGAGTTACATTAACTATAAGGGGAGGGGGGGGATACATCATTAAGCAGACAGACAGACAGACAGACAGACACACGATCTTGATAATGTCTCTCTGCCGCTTGAAGAGGAGCTCGAAGAGGAGCTGCTTCAGGAGATTTAAGCGATGAATGGAGGAGCCTCTCGAGGAGATTTATGCGATGGATGGATGGAAGCCTAATGGGTGCCTGTATGCGATGATTGGTAGCTGGTTTCTTGTGGCAATTTAACGATTTGTGTTAACAAATCACTCCAGTATGTAATTATTGGAAAAATCTCTGTAGAGAAAGCAGGAGTCTGGAGAGAGAGAGATCTGTGCAGAATGAACAGAAGAATTCAGCCATAAAAAACTGATCTATATGGGCAGTGATTAGGAAAACAATTAAGAGCGTAATTGAGAGAGAGATTGAAAGAGAGAGAGCGAGAGGTAGAGAGAGATTCAAATTCCTGTGCCTATCCCAAGCAACAAGTGATAGACTAACCACACCCCCGCCCTCTCGCCCACTCGCTCTGCTTTAGAGTTCATAGGTCACGTGCCGCCGTGTGCCTCCTGGCCCACGTGCATGATTCATGGAGGAAGGGGAAGGGGAGACGTGTGCGGACAATTAACACAACGTTTGACGGACCGAAGGCCGACCGACCGCCCCACCCCACCCCGCCCCGCCGTTTAATTGCACCGGAAATGCCCCATAAACAGGGAGGTGAAACCTCTGCGTGGCCGGGGGTTTCTCTTCGAACCATTTACAAATTGTATCAATTGGTCAACCATTTGGCATAAATTATACCACAAATACTACGGGGAGAGTGGATCGACCGATCGATCGACTGAGTGGGTGAATGAATGAATATTGAGGCGAGCTTTTGGCCTACGACACCGCACGGCGGGGCTTGTCAATGGCTCCAGCACACAGCCCACATGCCACACGATAAAGAGTCTGAGATCGGCTCGGATCGGTTCGGATACACCTAGCCCCCCGTTAAAGGTGCATTCAAGATTTTAGCTGGAAATTAGTTGGTGCCTAATACACGCCTAACATTCATTATGTGTGTGTGTCTGTGTGTGGGTTGCTAGTCGTTTGGATTAGAAGACATAAGACACAAGATACTGACAGGTTGTGGGCAGCAGCACAACCCGTCCCCCCTCGCTCTCGCCCTCGCTTGTTGCCTGATTTGTCATCATTGTAAAACAATTCTCACAGCAATAAAAATAATGCTAAATTCTTTGCTTAAATTGACTGCAAATGAAGCTGCGGCTGTGGCTGTAAAGCTAATGAATGTTAATTAATAACTCACAAAACAAAAGCAGAGATGAAAGTTTTCTGTAAATGTGTGGAAAATGTGGAAGACACCCCAGCAGACTTTGGCTTAAACTGAAGGATATGGCATTCCTATAGGGATGATTTTGGGTATCTTCATTTAACACTCCAGCAAATTTGAGAACCATATCTTTAATATTTCGAAACTCCACAACTGTTTTTCAAATCTGAATTTGCCATCAAATAGGATTTACTCTCTCTTCCTTTTTATAGGGCATTTCCCATAGCCGTCTATTTGTCAGTCTATCCTCTTGATAGCAAAAAAACAAACCACTTCCGTTCATGCCTCAATCGGTGGTCAGTGCAGCGGAAACCGCACTCATCGGATCGGATCGCATCGCAGAGAGAAGAGAAACTGTCTGTCTGTCTGTCTCTGAGGAGAGTGTTTTCCCCCCCACAAAAGACCCGGTTTTATGTCACTGCTCTCTCTCTCTCTCTCTGGTAATTCTAGTAGGTTTTTTTACAGTAAAGAAAATGGGAAATAGACTGCAAAATATAATAAAAATAATTGCACAACAGCAGCAGCAGCAGCAGCAGAAATGTGGCGACAATACGATGGAAAC
The DNA here is from genome assembly GCA_963969585.1 of Drosophila helvetica. NCBI lineage: Eukaryota > Metazoa > Arthropoda > Insecta > Diptera > Drosophilidae > Drosophila > Drosophila helvetica. The sequence continues at coordinate 2,345,504 of OZ018403.1, forward strand.
CAGAGGTCAAACGACGAGTACGAGTACGGGCATGGATGGACAGCACTTTGTGGGGGGGTCGGAGGGGGAGGGGGGAACTTGGAGCTCTTCCTCTAAGTACAATGCACTTTTGAGGCGATTAAGCGAAATCTGATGCCGCAGATTGATGCAGCAGACAGAGAAAACCAACACACACACACTCACACACAGTGAGAGAAATCAATGCAGGAAAAAGTGATTTCCAGGGGTTTCCACCTGGCCCCCGCCCCTTGCCCCAGAAGCCCCTCAGGAGAAGCCGCATTTGTCCACCTTTTCTCAGTCTTTTGGGGGGTTCAATGACACCTCATGTCCTCTGGCATTTTCCGCCTTTACCCACAGCCATTTTCCTCCTCAAACGATGAACGGTTCCCCCTTCTAAATATAATTAGCTGAAGGGAAAGAGGGCCATGGCTATGGCATGGGGAGAAAACGCTGTAAAAAAGTGCTATAGATAGAGTAGGGGATAGACAGCAGAGAGAGACAGAGAGAGAGAGAGAGAGAGAGAGAGGGGTTATGGCGGTGGGTGGGTGGCAGACAGCTCCAATCAAATTTACATGTTGTTTTATTTTTACAAGACAACAAACAACACCAGGAATGGGAACACCTCTCTCTCCCTCTCTCTTTCTCTCCCTCTCTTTCTCTCTCTCTCTATCTATATATATATGTATGATATGATATGGTATATCTGCTGGTTGTTGCGCTTCCATTTGTGCGCTGAAGCATGCCCCACGGCCTCAGTGGCCCAGCAGCTACTCGAAACCAAAAAGAACCGAAGCGTATAGCGGCCATAAAAACACGATCTAAATATATAAACACCAGGCAGAGATACTCGTAGAAGGAGGCATAAGAAACTTCAACACATCATAATATAAACCAAAAATAGGGAGCTCCAAGAGCTCGTCGATGTATAGAACCCCCTAAGGAATGGGAAACTACACCTGAAATTGAGGAAAATTAACTATAAATCTCCAAAAATTAAAGCCACTCTCAAAAGGAATCCCTTAAATGCATAATACCCGATTAAAAATTTTCCCTGCCGAAGGAATGGGTTGGAAAGGAATGGAACCCCTTAAGGAAGAGCAAAACAAGTGAAATTGAGGAGAATCGCCTGTAAATATAACAACAACTATACATAAAGTCCTAAATATAAGTTTTCTTTAAGCTATCCCTATATAAGACCACATTTTCGTAAAGTTTTCAAAGATATATAAACAGTAAATGGAAAGGAATGATATATAATACTCCCCCCCAATGTATACGAGAGTATGCTAGCCTCTTGCTCTTAGATAAGCTTGGACGAATCTTCCGCCTTTTGTGTTGCTGCGTTTATCGAAGCGTTGCAATAACTACTACTATACATACTTCAGAGGGTGTTCCCCCCACCCTCCCGGAGACCGTCGTCGCATATAATATATCATATAGTGTGGAGGCCTCCACTGACGATCCGACTCTTGCATTTCCACTTCTTTCCGCACTTGACTGCACAGCGACGCGCCTCTCGGTCCGTCGTCTCTCTGGGTCCCTGGGTCCCTGGGTCTTTGCGCGTTGTGTATTATTTCTGTAATTAAATCACTCGAGCGTTGAAGGGGGGCACCCATGATGCTGAAGGTAAGGGGAAGGCTTCCTTCTTCATAGAAAACACATCATTATAATGTGATTATTACAATGGATACAGGGGACACCCTCAAGTGCTACTTCAGTTTTCAAGACTTTGTTTCTTTACAGAATATCTTTTAAATATCTGTTCAGCGTATGTTTATTAATATTCCGATACATTTAGCATATTTAAACCATTTGGAACAGCTGCAAAAATCGAAAATCTAGTTCTAGTTCTTCCCTGAAACCACATTAAGGCCGAAAAAAAGGCAATAATAAAAAAAAACCCGATTTGACCAAGTTTTTCGATGGACAGCTGCTGCTGCTGCTTTTGGGACATAGAAATAGACATAGCCATAGACATACTCGTGGAAATACGATAGATTAAATACCCGTAGGTGGTGTGCCGTGGCGGCAGTGATTTATGCATATCGCAGCCCGATCGATCGCCCGCCTCTGCCTCCCGACGAACGCCCTCCTAGTGGCCCGTAGATAATTGACCCAAAGAGATGCCTTTTTTTCCTACGATACGATATGCTACGCTACGATACATAGGTATTTCTCCTCCCTACCTCCCTCCCCACCCCCCCACCACCATGTTCTGTGAGTCTCTCTGTTTGCGTGAGTTAATTGCAGCTGCCTCTTGGTTCGTTTTACCTGTTGCTGTTGTTGTTGTTGCTACCTGAGTGAGTTTTTGGCCGGCCTTTTGTCTTACGCGCCGCTCGGCCTGTTGCAACACCCTTCCCTGCCGCGGGGCAGCCAGAGCTTGTTTTTTTTTGTATCTAATTTATCTATGGAGTGCGTTATCTCCCTCCAGAGATACAGATACAACACTGTTAACAATTTCTGTACTACATTTAGGGGTTTTAGGTTCGAAAATCATATGAAGAATGTACTCTATAAGGCATTAGTTCATTAACTGATAAAAGTTAATGACAATTTGGGTCGAGAGAAAAGATAAATATATATAGGAGATACTAGATGTGAGATCTATCTCTTTTGTGGGGTTTTATATTTTATAAGTATTTCTTAGCAAAAAGTTCATAGAATAGTTCTTTATAGAATATATCTTATGGGAATTTTATGTTCAGTTCTTTATCGATTCCCACTATAATTAGGCATTTAGAGCCACTGAAATCAAATTCCCTGAAATCCAAAAACCCCCTCCCTTTTATAGCAGTTCTATTTCTAATTGATTATAGTTTATAGCTGCTCCTTAATCAATTTCCAATCGCACTTATGTTGAAAGATTACAAAATTTGTACATATTGGCACATGACTCATTCTTAAACCCGGAAAATCTTTATTTTTAAATTTAAATATTAAACGATTCTTTGTAGGTTTAAAGGAGGCTTTGAAATGACATTTCCTAGACCAGAAAATCGCATTATTTCCAACAATCAAAATCTAGCCACACTTTATCTATGGTACATATGTATATTCCCAGCAATAGCAACTATTATTTGCACTGACCGTTATCGGAGAACAGAGAACAGAAGTGGAGTGTGTAAATAGAAATGGCACAGGCACACCCCCTATCAGCAGATAATTTCACAATTGTGAGTGACAGAGGGGGTGGAGACTAGAGGGGGGAGTGGTACACACAGATGTGTGAGTGCAGTGCCCAAGAGATGGACGATGACACATCGCAAAACATGAAGTCATAGGCGGAATAGCAGCAAAGCGAACGAAGAAAAGAATTACCCCAGAGGATGAAGAATTACCCCAAGAAGGGAACAAATATTGCCCAAGAGCGAGAGAGTGTGAGCGCAAGGAAGAAGCGTGGGTGAGCCAGAAAATACATAAGTCGCAACAGATGTATAATTGTTGTTCCCCTTTCTATGGGGGTGTGCGTATGTATGTCTGTCTGTCTGTCTGTCATGTGTTTGCACTCTCAAATAAACAATCGAAGGTCGCTTCGGCAATGACCAACAAGTAAATACAACAAAACCAAGCAGAGCGGCCAGCACTCTCTCGTAAAAGGCGAGACTCTGAAAAAGTAAACCGTGAGAAGCAACGGCTACGCCATGTTCGATCCTAAGTAAAAGCCAAAAGCAAAGATAAACTTTTTAGCCAAACGCCAAAGCCAAACGTGCCAACAACAGACGAAAATGTAATAGAAAGAAAATACAGGTAAAAATGCAGGTAACAAACAAGAGAGAGAGAAAAAGAGTAAAAACCAGCTGATTCCAGACAGCAACAACAACAAAGTAATTTCATTGATTACCGATACGCAACGCACGTTCATACTGGAATGGAAGACATAAACCATTCCATATCCATCCCATACCATCCCATCCCATCCATATACCATCCAGCGGCTAACCCGCGTGGCTGAAGCTCGACTTCAAAGCTTCGGCCAGACACTACACCACACCACACCTCTTCCTGCTGCTCCTCCCCTCCAACTCGGGCTTTTACCTCGTAGATCGTTTATCGGATACCCTTTTACAGAGGGGTACATATGTTTTATGAGCCGTTTATTAACTAGAGAAGCTGATTAGGGCATCCAGAGCTCGGCTTTGGCATTTCCTCCTTCTTTTGTTTTCTGTGTGCGCCTCCGTCTTCTACCTCTTTTTCTTTGCTCTTTACTTTGTGCCGACGGCGGCAACGGCGCTTCGCGTACAACGATTCTCCTCCCCACTCTAGTACCAACAAAAAGAGTACAACAACAAATGCTGAATGGGGAATATGGGGGCTTGGGATCGGGCTCGGGCTCGAAACACAAGAAGAGGTCTTTGCCTATGCGTCATTGGGGCCTTTGGCTTTGGTTTTTCTGGTTTAGCGTTTAAGCCCAGAGAATCGAGAGTACTCGGAGAGGATTGGGAATGCAATCAAGAGAGAGAGAGAGGGAGAGCCTGTTGGGGGCCTTTTTCTCTTCCCAGCTGCTGCTTGCAATCAAAACAACAACAAAATTGTTCCCCGAATGGTTCCCACATTGGAGATAATCGTTATGATAAACAATAATCGTACGTTTGCTCCTTTGCCTTTCGCTCCTTCTTCTCCGATTCTACTTCTCCTCCAGATTCTTTTCGCTTCTGATTCTTCATGCAATTTGCGGTTAAAGTTTGAAATTTGTTTCTTCAAAAAGTGCATTTCTTCTGAATAAACTGACATTTCCGGCTAAATTTAATTTCGGTTGTTCTTAAGGTTAATTTCTTTAGAAGAAGCCTTGAAAAAAGCAAAGCAAAAACAAAGGTTCTTCAAGTGTTAATGCCATTAGCCCATTCATAAAACAATAACTATATTTTTAGTACAATCTTTGCGTGCTTTTTGGCTGGATTTTAGCCACTTGAGAGAGAACTTTGCTTTTGTTTTAAGGCAAACAGAATTCTCTGTTTGTTTGACTTTGAAGAAACGGCGAAGAAAAATGCTAATGTATGCAGAAAGCACAGCGCGATTGCTCTTGATTTACTTATTTATCTTTGCCGCATTAATTAACAAACGTTTCAGCTCTGTTCAGCTCTGTTCAGCTCCGAGATCCGGCTAATATTATGTGGGAAACGGAATCAGTCTTTGATGAATTATGTATGGGGATGCCTTTCAGTCGGGTCGGTTTCTTTTCGCACGCTTTGATTACTTTTTCCCAGGCCAAAATGATAGCTTTATAATAAATGGTGTAATTACTAACCGAGTCCGAAGCGCTTCTTGATCTTTTTGAGCAAGTGCATCTTCTTTTTGCTGGACAGCTTGTCTTTGGTGCTCATCAGCAGCTCATTCGACTCCATGGCCAGGACATGGGCTGCCTGCTGGGCGGGAGTTCCATTGAGCTGCTGATTCTGTTGATTGTGATGCTGATGCTGATGATGATTGTGGTGGTGGCTGCTCAGGTGCGGATGATTCAGGTGGGGATGGCTGCCCTGGGTCATATAGTTGGCTGGTATATCCGAAAGACCCATCTTAGGTATTATTGCTTTTTGGTTTTTTGATTCGCGGAAAAACTATCAAAATGTGGCGTTTTGGAAAACGCAAAAACCTAACAGAAAACTGCTCTAAAGCTGCTTGCAAACTTTATTTGGCATTAAATTATATGAAAATTGTTCTTTTCGATTCTAGTAAAACATTTTGGATTTTTGTTTGGCTTTCGTTGGACGCGCAACAAACGACAAAGTACACGAAACAACGGACACACGAACACGCAACACCGCAACGAACCGAACGACAGACGACAGACACGGAGACGAAGCGAACCGAATGCTTCGACGTTACAATTTTAACTGTTCTTTGGCTTGTCTTAGCTGCACACGATAAAGCCGCTGCTCTGCTGGAAAACGTCACAGCTGAGAGACAGATAGGCACCCGCCAGGCAAAGGGGAAAGGTATATCGTACGGAAGGTAGGGTGGGTGCACTCTCTCTTGTTTATTGTGGGAACTGCAGGGAACATGCATTCAAAGAAAATTCATCTTTTTAGAACACTATTTTATAGATTGATTCGTTTATTTAGGGAGTTACGAATGTATTTTAGGGCATACAACATTATTTGGCAGTTTTACTGATTTTTTAGGGATTTTCACAACACATTTTAAGGAATATTCCCTTGATTAATAATTCAATAATCAATTATAGTGTATTTTTATACATTATTCGAGTATTGAAAGCAAAGAGTCGAATAAACTGTGTGTTTCATGCAGTGCCTCAATGAGAGAGATCGTTCTGCCCGACCACACCTTCTTTTACAATATACCTTTCCAAAAGGCAACACAAACATAGCGTGAATTTGAGTTCTCTCCTGCAGCTGTTTCTTATTTACTATGGTTTCCGCCCGCTCTCTTTGTGCCTGCCATTCGCGTTTATCGCCGTTGAGCCTCCCTTATAATTCCCCTTTGTGGCACAGCGGCTTGGCTTGGCTTGGCTTGGCCTGGCTCTTGGCTCTCCTTTCCTCCTCTCTCCTTCGCCTTTGCGCCTTCCTTTGCCTTTCCGCACACCTTGATCAGCGATTCCTTTTATGCCCATTCTTGCTTCTAGGCCAAGACGCCTGCAGCCTGCATTTTGCTTTTGGCCAGATCGCTCTGCCCTGTGCTCTACTCTCTGCTCTACCCCTGTGATCTCTACTAACTGTTGTTTTCCTTTCTGGTCTGTCTGTCCGTCTGTCCCCTCTGTGTTTCGCAGCAGTTCAAGCCAAGGTTCAAAGCAATTCTCTCTCACTCTCTTCTCTGTTTTTGGGAAAGGTCATAAGGTCCATCATTCCATTCGACGATTCTCCATACATACATAGTATATATCGTGTGTAACTGGGGGGAAAAACTATGTAAATTGCCCCCCTAATGCTTTTGATCGTGAACTTTGTTGGGAAATTTCGTACTTTGTGGAAATATTTCATTGTACTTTAGAGTACATTTGCGGTACTTCATTGCTAGTAGAGAGAGAGAGAGAGAGAGAGAATAGCCCCTCAAAATGTCCTCTTTCTATGATCATTATCCCAGAAATTTATTGCTTTTATAGGAATTTATTTCTTCAGCATGAGATATCTTTAAAGAAAGAACTTCAAAGCATCCTCCTTCTTCCAGAAATCCATTGCTTTTATAGGAATTCCTTTACTGTACTAAAGAAAAACATCCCCTTTCTATCATAATCTTGGCCGATTCCGTATTCCCTTAGTTTCTATGGCAATTTCTTGATTGAAACCCCGAAAAACTTTAGAGTTTTCAAAGACACCAATGAAAGAAACACAAGAACATCAGTCTTCTCAAGAAACCCAAACCACAAGGCCTTGAACTGCAATTATTTCGAAATGCTTAGCTTCAAAGTGAATTAAAAGTTTTGACTACGATGATGGGATGATGGGGACACATGCTATTCGCATTGCGATGGCATTTCTTTGAGGCTTTCTGCGGTTCTGCGGTTAACAGCTTGTGCTGCAACTGCTGTCTGCTGTCTTCACTACTGATTATCCTTTATAGATGGATGCCACGCTGCTCTGAAGGATGATAATTGCTCAGAGAGTGCTCTTTGACCATCATCCTCAATGCTCCGGACAGCGGCAGTGGCAGCGGCAGCAGCAGCAGGACAGAAGCAGACTTGACAGCAGATGCAATTTTCAAGATCGGAAGGGATCAAGATCGGAAGAAGCGGTAGGGAGGGGAGCGTAGGAAATGTAGGGGAACAAGAAAGCATTTAAATTTTGATATTAAAGTGGAAATGCATATTCAGCATCCTGGCAGCAGGCGTGCGTCCTGGAAATACAGCTGCTGCTGTGTGCAAAAAAAAAAGGACCAATATATTGGCGAAACAGGAACCAGCGACAACCAGCAAGGAGCCCAGCGCATGGATCAACCCCAAAAATTGTCAAAGAGCACGGCAGAAAAGGTGTCCATCTGTGGTTGCAGTTTTCGAAACAACAAAAAGGACCTGGAAAAAGGGGTTTACATTCATTCGCTGTCCTGTTCCGATCCGATCCGATCGCTCTTTGCTCTGTTTGTTTGCCGATTTCCAGGTGTAAAAATTCCTAGATACAGAAAGGATTTTCGAATGTATGTAGGAGGAACAAGAAAAGGAAAGACAGAGAGCCACGTGCCTGCGAGGGGCGACCGACGTGCGCCAGTTGCCAGTCGGAGTTGATAGATAATGCTGCTACTCCCCGACTCCTGTTCGAACTCCATTTATAAATACGCGCCTGTTTCGTATTTGCGCTGTTTATATATTCATATTTTGTCAGCAGAAGGCAGGCAGGCAGGCAGTCACAGACGGACCCCCTCTCAAAGGCAGATGGTTCTTCTTGATGGGGGAGATACAAGATACAATACTATCTCCTGCTCTGTTTCTGTTTCTGCTTCTGCTGTTTATTTGCCTTTTGCTTAAAAATTGTTTATGTTTAAATTTAGATTTTTGGCACAAGGGAGGCCGAGGCGAGGCCTCCCCCAGAAGCATTTTGCAGGCAGGAACATCGCCCTTGGTCTCCCACGAACATCTGCCAACAGCAAAAATATCTTCGTATCTTCTCGTCTTTCGTCTCAGTCCCAGTCCCAGTCTTCGCTTAGAACCCGCATTTATCTTTTTTCGTTTGGCCTGACAATTGTCTACGTTTTCGGCCATTGTCTTGGAGGATGTCACAGCCACAGAGCCGAATTACCTTTGCAGACAGTTCCTTAACCTCCCTCCACCTCCTCTCCGCTGGTGTCCTTTCTGATAAATAGAAAACCCTGTCACTGTCTCTCTCCCTGTCTGTGGAGAATAGTATTTTTAAGCAAGCGTTTAATGAAAATGCCAAATGATCATTTTGCACGCCAAGTGAATAGACAGATAAATTTTCAACCCAAAAGGGAGTCAGTTTTTAGGGGAAATCAATGATAGATCAACGATCTAAACTTGTGGGAAATATTATAGGAAATGCTTTCCAAAATGTCCAATGTTTGATCGATCTTTGGGCAAAGACAGGATTAACAAATATCATAAGTTCCAAATGAAAAAGGTGCTAAAAACGAGGGATTATTAGATCTGTTTACAAACAAAGTTCCACCCACGATTCCAGACAGTATGGTAAATGTTTATCATTAGATATTTCTCAGATATTTCCATTCCGTCACCTTTATAAGATAACAAAATCCACACCCTCTCCCCAAAGATAAACAGACCGAAAAAACAGAGTTACACAAATGATATTTTGATTGAATTTCCCTACACACATATCACATCAGATCATATCCATTGAAAGGGAGGGGGTCTTATCATAGTAGCCCCGCTCCTACCACCCCTCTATGATCATGCTGTAAGCAAATGTTTGGGGTCCGTCTTCACCTTGGAGAACGACGACAACTCAAAAGTGTCTGATAAACCCCATGTCTAGGCAGTAGATAAAAAAAGGGGAAATATATGGAAATAATGAAACGTTTCCTAATCATCAGAATGGCATCTAAATTAAATAAAGAATGGAATCTAAATAATGCAAAAAAAAACCGAATTAAAATATAGAATTCAGTAAAAGAGGAACGAGTTTCAAGTGCTTATAGAGATGGAGATAAATGGAAGGGAAGGGATATGATGAGGCCTATGAGGAAGCAGATTGGTAATTATTGAAACTTAGAGAACGATTTATATACCAAAACCAATAGAAATTTAGTATTTATATACCAAAATCAAGGGAATAATGGTATTTTTATAGCAAAACAAATGCAATGTTGGTAGTTGTGGTATTTATATACCGGAATAAAGAGAATGATGGTATTCATATTCTTGTTATTTTAATATTGTTTTATTTATATACCAATACCAAGCAAGAGGACACTGCTCGGCAGATGTCTGGCAGATCCCTTGGACAGCTGAGAATTTCGTCGATCCACCGATAACAGATCAATATCCTCCACCACATACATGATTAAGTAAAAACTGTAGCAAATGCCGAAAATGTTTAATTAGAAAACGACATATGCAAACGCCAGCGAGAAACGAAGAAAGGGAAAGGAAGGATCCCGAACCCAAGGAGCAGAGCCCAAGGAGCAGAGCAGTTGTGTGTGTGTGTGTGTGGAGTTTTGTATAAATAAAACCCGAACTAATCCCGAACAGGACAGGACACAAAGGGGAATTGAAGAGAACCGAATTGCGCAAGCACTTGAGAAACGAGAATGGAGAATGGAGGAGGAGAGACACTGCCAGCACAAGGAGCATATGCAATATGTATTCGTATTCCCTTTTCCTAGTACCTAGCACTCGATGAAAAATGGGGCATATACTGTTAGCCAAATCCTGGAAGCCAGATGGATCTTCAATCGAAATGAAAACTATATAAATTTTAAAACATGTGGAAAATTGACTAAAGGAATCGGTTTTTGTGCAGACAAAAAGGTATTTTAAATCTGAGAAACAATTTGATCCTGCGATAAAAGGTTTCTTGGGCTACACTTTTGAAGATATAGAGTGCTTTTTCCAAACAATAATAGATACAAACAATGTTTACTAAATTACCAATTTTCCCAGAATTCTAACAAAAATGTATCTATATCTATATCTTGGATATCTTGGATGGTTACAGTATCCTCTAGTCGATATACTTCGGCATAAAATCGCTTCTTCTCCTCCAATTTTTGGGATACCTGCCGGGACAGCAGCAGTTGGTTTTTCTCTGCATGCATCTTTGCCTCCGTCTCGATGGAAGATCTAACAAAAAGGGAATTCGTTTGAGGGATGCATTTGGCAGCAGCAGCAGCAGCCTTGCCTTCCCTTCTACTTCCCATCATATCCGTATCCGGATCCTCCATTTGTGTCCATATGCGCATACGCTAATCAAATATCATCGGGAGAATCGGAGAGAAATACCCGCCAAAAATCAACATATGCGATCGCAGGATCGCGGTATCGAAGGGAAACGGCATTCCGTTAGGAGGAAAATATTGGTTTGTACTGTGTGTTGTGTTGTGTTGGCCAAATGTTTGCCTTTTTTTCGTCGGGGGTTTCAGCTTACACAGTTTTTCCATGGCAGTTTTTTCCCGCCTGGAAAACTGGAAAAACTCCCTCATCTTTCGCAGATACGAACAGGACATTTGGCAAGTCATAGAGAGCGAGTCCTGTCCCATAGAGGTCTTCGCCCACAGCATGTGTCTTTGTGCGTTTCATGGTCAAAAGGAGAGTTCGAGCTCGAGTTCCAGTTATCATCCTACCTGCGCTCGGAGCGCCTGCCTATTGGAGGTTGCTTCTTTGTCCTGGCCCTTCTTCGTCCTTTCCTTGGGCCATAAACTCCTATAATTTATTGTCTACAGCTGCATGGAGAATATCTTAGGGAATAATTGAAACTGATTTCTGATGGAAGAACATAGACTATGGAGTCGTGATGATGATGTGGTAAGAAGAGCAGGTATCCTGCGTGTTGCATGCTGCATCCCCCGTTCAATGCACCTGTAAGATTGCATTCAAGTTCGCGCCCTTCGTTTAAGACTCTTGTCTATAGCCCTGTGAGAGAATCCTTCGACTCTATTTCTATTCTTTTTTTTGATTTTCCCACTTCAAATTTGTGACTTTTTGGGGGTATCTAAGCTGCTTAAGGGTTTGATGTCCCTATACTCTTAGAATTTGAGGAGTAAACTCAATCATGAGCCCTAAATCAAGCTAAGAGAAACCCCTCATAATCTTTATTTCACTGGTTCCTCTATAAGTAGCTCAAAATGCATTTAATAACTATTTATGACTTGGGGTATCCTTATATTTTCTGAAAGTCTGAAGAGATATTGAATACAAGGACCTTATCCCTAGGAAAGGTGAAGTATTTTTTAAGTATCAAATTTTGTAAAACCTGTTTGGGCACAATGTAGTTTTTTTATAATTAGTTTCTAAATAATTTCAAGTTTTGAACATGTTGAATACATTTTTCTTTTTCTCTCAAATTTAAAATTGACACAACCTTAAGAAAATATCATACCAGTACACGTGACAAAGCTATCGCCACAGCCACGCACCGGCAAGGTGCCATCTCTAAGGGCGAAACAGCTGTTCACCTGCCATGTGTCTGCCTGTGTGTGTGTGTGTGTAAGTGTTGGTGGTGGGAAATAAATGGGAAGGTCACAAACCTTATTGGAATGTCCCCAGTCCTTAATTTCATGATTCAAGAACTAGCATAAACGATAATCACAAGATATTCTTATCATTGAATTACCCTCATATACCCCCCATAGCTAACCAAACATGACCCCTTTTTTTCCCAGGAAAACAACACCAAAAAGCCGATTTGGAACATATTTCACATATTAAATCTAAACTTATGCTTGTACTTACCTATTTTACTAGCCGACTGACCCATTGCTTAGTATAATAACACAATTTTGTATATTTTCGCTTTGATATCAAAAAGGCACAAGATGACAACAACAGCAACGACACATTTACAATTTCTTTGGCATCGAATTTTCAGGTGCCCGTGGGCCTTTGCGACTTTCGCATACGCACTTTATTAACTCGATGCATTGAGCAGGCGGAGAAGCACATCATCCGAGCTATTTAAATTAGTTTTTAAACATTTTAAAGCTTTTAATTAGTGTTTGCCGGTTTTGCGAGCAGATGATTAAACACGAACTTAGCCCACTTAACCCCCCCTATTTAAACAGGTGAACTAGTTGAGTTGAACCGTGGAAATTATTACTGCTTTTAAATTATTGTAGATTCATTTTGTCATTCCTCTTTACTTACAATAAATTACGATGATATCTTTTACCTGAACTGCGATTAAATAATTATAATATCATAATTGTCATGCAGCCTATTATAAAATACCCTCTGGTCAACAATAGGTTAATCGTTCCTCGTCCATGATCGGAAACCATATTCCTCGATTTTGATATTCAATTTTATATTACTTGCTAGCTAGAACCCTCAATCCCAAAAACATAATTTTATCCGATTGATGAATAAATTATCTAAGAGACTGGTTATTTTAAAAGAAGTCATTTTTTTGGATTGTGTCTGAAATACGGCTTAAGCAAAAAGAAAAGCATAAAACGTGAGAATGGAATTTAGGGAAATTTTTGCGATAAGGTCCACCAAACTATCGCGCTAGTGCTGCGCGCCAAAGGTGAATTGTTTGAAAGTGAAGGAGGGACAAGGATACAAGTGCAATCCATTGGAATATGTGATTCAGGGAAGTACGATTTGTGAAACTCAAAAATCCTGCGTATGGAAGTTTCTATACCCTATACAATCTATAGATTAATAAAAGGTATATCGAGTTCGAAATTGAACAATAACGATAAGCTAAATTATGGCATCCCTGGTTGCACAAAAATATTGAATTATAGCACTAACCATACAATATATACTATACATACTATACAATATTGTATGGTTATGCCCATATGACATTAGACTTTGCTAAATTTGCTGCGAAGAGAGAGATAGCATGATAGACATAGATAAATTAATGCTGGTAAACGTCATGCAGTAGTTGAACATATGTTTTGTTTTGCGGCGGGAAGCATTTGTATACTGTACAAAAATTGTTACTAAAAATGTTGTGAACGGAGGAAGCTACAGTGTTCCTTATAAATCTTCTTCTCTGCCAGCTGAAACAATAACAAACGAAGAGTGCAGAGCGAAAAACGCTTGCCATCTCTTTCTAGCGCGTTCCTTTCTGAGAGCAGAGAGAGCGAGTTCAAAAAATAACGTCCTCACCACAGCCGCATACGAGCTCTTCTTCTCTGGTTCGATTTGCCATTCACAGGGCGACGAAACCTCTGAATGCCAACAAATTGTTGATTATTCGCAAAATGTTTGAGTGGAGGCAGCGGCTTTGCACGAAGTGGTACACACCAACAACCGCAACTTCCAGTATGTGTTGTGGCAGCCAGTCGGGTCCTATGGTCTAGTTCAACCGCTTTCTGTTGCAGCTGCGAGCCGTGCGATCAGTCGTTTATGCGATCCTCCCACTTGGCGATTCACAAGAAAACCAAGCTTCACAAACGCAAAGTGGATGGCGCCATGGACGACTAGCGGCAAAGGGATTAAACATGGGCTAAGTTTTTGTGTTTGCGCTTCTGGGTGAATGGCACTTTGCTTTTTCCACAAGCCGAGGAAATGGCTTGAGGAATTTTATTATTTGCCATCGTTCTCGTCCTAATTTCAGCATTTTGCATATATGTACATACATACATAATAGGACAATGTTTTGCAGAACCTGTTCGCGGCAACTAGATAATTCTGCAGGGAAAAACCTAATCAAGGAACCTAGTAACGGTCTTCTTGGAAAAATCGAAACATTGACTAGCTTGCTCGTGAGTGGATGCGTTTTGTGTATATTTTATTGCAAGTTCTTAAAGTTATTATTTTGCAGCTGAAAAATTATGAAAAATTGCCACAATTAATGTGCCAGATGTGAGCAGGAGCTACAGGCTGCCCTCGACTTTCGCAGAGTTTGCATTGAGGTGCAGGAACGACTGGAACGTGAGCTCATGCATGAGATGGACTCTCAACTGCTGAAGGACGACGACAATATCGGTCAAAGTGACGCAGAAAGTGAGTCTGAACCAGGACTAAATGAATACATTATCCAGGAATATCAGATCCCACAGACAGAAGGGCACATCATCCACCAACTCCAGGAGGGCGATAGCATTCTAAGTTCCCTTGAAGAGATGTCGTCTATTGACCAGGAAGAGCCCAATAATGACATGGATGGAGATAAGTATTCCTGCAGCATGTGTGACCTTCGATTTGCCAGCAGAGTCGAGCTCAGGACGCACCGATATCATCTACATGATGTTGTTCCTGCCGGCAGGAAGTAAATTAGTGTATCGAATTCATGCCAAACGTTGCTAAAGCTGATTCCTTGCAGATTCGATTGCAGCCATTGCGGGAAAAGCTTTCCCATCGCCTCTCGGCTAACTAAACACCTCCGTTGCATTGGGGCCGAGTTGACGCACGATTGCCTACAGTGTGGGGGAAAGTTTCACAGCCAAGTGCTGCTGGACTACCACACTGGTCGACACCACAAACCACCCCAGGAGAGCCATGTCTGCCACCTCTGCGGCCAAACGCTGGCCACGCGCTTCAGTCTACAGAGTCATCTGGTGCGCCATGCCGGCACGAGACCCCACAAGTGCCAGCAATGCAGCGCCTCCTTTGCAACGGCTGCAGAGCTCTGTTCCCACGACAGAAAGCACACGGCTGTGCGTCCGTACGCATGTCGGTATGAATGCGGCAAAGATTTTCGATACTGCAGCGCCCGCAGCATACACGAGAGGTAAGCAGCCCCTCCATCGGAGATCCGATCCTCTTACATACATATAAAGTACTTCCTTACTCTCAGGACCCACATGGATGACAGCCAGCGACCATTCCGCTGCGAGTACTGCAGAAAGTCCTTCGTGACCAGGGGAGACTGCAGGTCGCATCAAAAACAACACACGATGGGCCGCGAGCACAGGTACCAGCCAAATTTTAATGCTTAAATGAAGGTTTATCAGTTATCCCATCTTTCAGCTGCAACATCTGCAGGTTAAGATTCAAGCTAAGGAAACATTTTATGGCCCATCTGAAATCGGGGGCCCACAAGAACCTGGAAGCGCGAGACAAAGCTTTAAAACGATACAAATTACGCCCACTTTCCGTTGAATCAATACTGAAATGAGATCCAAGGCCAGAACGCCGCCTTCTGTTCCATTGAAAGGAGATTTCCGATCTCGAGAATGCGGTGTCCAACGCCAAGATATTTTAGGCCCTTGGTGATTCATCAGGCATATGATTTTAGCTTACATATTTATATACTATATAACCCAATAAAACCCTAAATAATCGTGTAGAGCTCTCAGCATTTTATCGCAGACTTTGCCCTTGTAAAAAAGTTCCATGAAATCAGCAGAGCTTTTACTTTTGCATACATTCTATTTTGTTTTTGTTTGTTTAATCATATTATATCATGCGAGAGGTAATCATATATTTTTTGTCTGCCGCCCGAGGAGCGACAGGATGTTCGTGTTCGTTTCGACTGTCGTACAATTAAACATCAAAACATTATCACAATCTTACGCAGGTATACAAGACATTTAGCTAGTTTAAATTTATCGGGGCAACGTGCACTAGGACGCGCAGGAAAGTAATGGCCTGCATAGTGCGAGCACCCGTCTCCTTTCTGAATGGAGAGCGCCATCGTCAATCGGTTTCAATCTTATGATGATGCAATAAATAGAGTTACAATTCGCTTAGGTGTAGAATAAGATGGGTTTTGTTTTTCCCAAAGTGGCTCGAAGGTGTTTTTTTTTTGTGGTTTTTCAGTGGCCGGACAATCAGAAATGGTCTTTAGTTAGTCAGTGGCTTGGAACTAAAATGAGAAATCAAAAAGTGGGGGGGAGGATGAGTAACATAAAACGGTGGGATGATGAAATAAGTACACACGACACACTGCGAATTGTGTATGTGGGGTTTGTGTGCCAGCGACTTTTGTACAAAATACAACAACTATGACTACAGCTAGGATTAACTAATTGGGAGGGCTGGCATTACTTTTCCTTGGGCTCCTTATCGAACAGGTACTCCTTGGCCATTGTGTAGGCCAGTCCCGCTGTCAGACAGCCCACAACGGTGCCCTGGGCCGCCACACGGAGCTGCATCAGGAATACGCTGGTGCTCATGGTACCACGGTTCTTGTACTTGTAGGCGCCAATCAGTCCCGCCGCCACGAATCCAGCAATGCCTGTGAATGAGTAGATTAAAAGGTATTTTCCGATTAGCTTTGATCCATTACATTACATTAGGGCTTTTTGTTGTTGTTGCTAACCGCTGCCCACTAGCGTGACTAGACGTTAGCGTCTGCTGATAAATGCCAGACGGCCGTTGAAGCACACACATGCACACTCATACAGATGTGATTTCTAGCACGCGCCAAGGTTCAAGGTGGCAACGTCATGGATGTGCTAATATCATTTCCCGTTGTCTTTCGAAGAGTTTCTATTGTATTTCCGAAATTACTGTACATCCCATAATTGTTGCATCATGCGCTTTCCAGACGAATAGCGGGACATTCACCGTTATGTCACTACCCAACATTGGATCTGCCCAAGGATAGCAGATAGCATCTGCCAGCTTCCGCTGCTACTGCGGCTGCTAACCTCAACGCACAAATTACATGGTCAAGGTCGCTTCTAATTCGGTGCACGCATTATATTTTTATCAGCTAACTCGAAAAGTTTCCACCTGACGTCACGGATGGTGGTACATACCAACTAGCATGAACGGCGACTCCTTGGCCTTCCTGGCCAGTTTGTTGGACTGCTCAGCATCGTCCTCGACAAAAAAGGATTTGGAGCTCATGTTGAACGCAGGTATTAATTCAGCTATTATTCAGGCAAAAAAATCAAGTAGATAGTGATTTGATTTGGCAACTATTTAGGGTTGCATCGAAAAAAATGTGATCGAAAACTGTGAAATGCTATCGAATCAGGACTGCCAAACCAGCTATTTATTGTCAGATTTAGCTTTTTTCAAAGTCGAAAACAATTTTTGGGAATATTGTCTAATATATCTAAATATATATTATATCTATTACCTAAACTAATATTAATATAACATGTATTTAATTTATTCAGATAAATGTTTTAAGTACCGCATAGTTGTTAGAAATTTCTGTTAAATTACAGCTGTTATATTATTGTATCCATTTAGCCATATTTTACTGAAACTTGCTGGCAGCACTGTTCCACATGACATAAGAAGCATTGGTACGGGACTGTCGAAGGGAGCTGGCTATCAACGTTGCTTTTCCATTAACCGAAGTTTCATTCAAGATTTTTCCGAAAAATTGACAAGTGTCCTCCACACACACACTCTTTCCAGTAGAGACGAAGCGACGTCGCAGCGATGACGGGTATCATTTCCATAATAACGAGGCGGCTGCCAAACAGTGTCCAAACCATTGGCCTGGGCGCCGTGCGGAGTCATGAAGTAAGTGCAGAGGGCGGTCAGGGGAGTTGCTGGCTATTCCTGGCGAGGGGCGCGGCTCCTATTTGGTGTGTATATGGAGACCCCATCATACTCGCCGCCGTGGACGTCACTATCGCTGCTGGTCGGACCAGTCAGCTCTCCCGATGCGATTATGTAATTGTGTGTGTGTGTGCGTGCGCCGCTGAAAAAGTGGCAAAATGTTTGCCCAGCCCGGCTGACACGGGTCTGGGCCCACAGCTGACACCAGCCGCACGACACACGTGATGTGACTGACGTCCGACGTTGCTCCTGGTTGTGCAATCATTGATTTTTACTTTTCCTCCCCAGCTGAAGCGCTGCCTCCGCCAGTATTCCCGTCTAGTTGCCGTGTCTGTCGCCAAGCAGCAGCAACTCTTGCACCCAGATGCCAATCTACGCTGCCAGGAAGCCCCGCGGTAAGTGCTATACTTAATCCGATACTAAATCCCTGGAGTACGATGCTAACTGAAACTCATTTCATCACTGTCTAGGGCCATTACGTGGCGGGGCTTCCACACCACCTCGCACCTGCGGCAAGAGGAGACGGTGAAAGTGCCACCATTCGCCGACTCGATCGCCGAGGGCGACATCAAGTAAGTTGCTAGCAACTGCGTGCCAGGTCATTGACGTGGATCGAGCAACAGGTTACTTAGTCAGAGACCCCCCCAGCTAAAAAGCTGGCCAGGGGACCTGTTGTTATGCCGCTGATGATAGCGTATCGCAAGATTAGCTCTGCCAATGCCAACACAAATTCTCACTCGCCACAGGTTCACATGCAAGGTGGGCGACTCTTTTGCCCAGGACGAGGCGGTTATGGAGATCGAAACCGACAAGACGACGGTGCCAGTGCCAGCTCCGTTTGCCGGCCAACTCACCGACATTCTGGTCAAGGACGGAGACACTGTCAAGCCTGGCCAGGCACTGTTCAAGATGAAGGCGGGTGCAGCCCCTGCCAAGGCGGCGGCTGCTGCCGCACCAGCTCCCGCTCCAGCTGCCCCCAAGCCAGCTCCAGCTCCAGCTGCCGCTGCTCCTAAGCCAGCTGCGCCTGCACCAGCTGCTGCTCGTCCACCACCACCGCCACCAGCAGCTGCTCGTCCGCCGCCACCACCACCGGCAGCTCGTCCCCCACCGGCTGCTCCCCGTGCTGCCGCGCCTCCGCCAGCTGCCCTTGCCCAGGTGAAGATTCCGCCTGCAGATGGCACCCGCCAGATCCTGGGTACCCGCTCCGAGCAGCGCGTCAAGATGAACCGCATGCGTCAGAAGATTGCGGCTCGCTTGAAGGACGCCCAAAACACCACAGCCATGTTGACCACCTTCAACGAGATCGACATGAGGTAAAGTCCAACCGAAAGAGATGCGTGTGACGTGCCGGAATTAATGCGCTTCTTCCGCCTTGCAGCTACGCCATGAACTTCCGGAAACAGAACCTGGACGCATTCATCAAGAAGTATGGCATCAAGCTGGGCTTCATGTCCATCTTCTCCAAGGCCAGTGCCTATGCGCTACAGGACCAGCCCGTGGTGAACGCTGTCATCGATGGCACGGTAAACACGCCAACGCCCACGCCCACGCCTCCTCTCCTCGCTGCTCGCTTATCGTCCGTGACGTAGCCTTATCTCGACCCACAGTCACTTGTTTGTATTCTTTGTTTACGCAACTTCCCGTGGTATCGATAAGGACGTCAGGGCATGATGTGGCGCAATGTTTACCCTTTCAATTGAATAATCCCCCTGCTCTGTGTTCCAGGACATGGTTTACCGCGATTATGTGGACATCTCGGTGGCTGTGGCCACACCGCGTGGATTGATGGTACCCGTCATCCGAAATGTGGAGAGCATGAACTATGCCGACATTGAGATTACATTGGCCGGTTTGGCCGACAAGGCCAAGCGCGATGCCATCACCGTGGAGGACATGGACGGTGGCACCTTCACCATCAGCAATGGAGGAGTGTTCGGCTCCCTGATGGGCACGCCCATCATCAATCCACCTCAGAGTGCTATTCTCGGCATGCACGGCATCTTCGAGCGTCCCATCGCCGTCAAGGGAGAGGTAAGATGGTATTTGCACAACAGATGGTAGATGATTGCTGATGCATTTCAAATTCAGGTCAAAATTCGACCCATGATGTACGTGGCGCTGACCTACGATCACCGGATCATCGATGGTCGCGAGGCCGTTTTGTTCCTGCGCAAGATCAAGGCTGCCGTGGAGAATCCTGCTATCATCGTCGCCGGCTTGTAGAGAGAGTGCAATGTTGTCAAGTGCGTCCACGCTCATCCGTTGATATTAGTCGTCTCCTCGATATGAAGCTCCCTTTCGGTTATTTATTATTTTAATCTCGCCAAAGTCACAAAACGATTTAAATTGCATTCGATACGCACCATCAGAATTAGTCGAAATAAAACATGGAAAGAGTAGATTTGTTTTCTAAACAGGCTGTTTGCTTATCCTTACACTCTTGCACTCGCACTTTGTCCCCAAACATTTAATGTTTATCCAAGATGCTGAAATGCAATAATGTAATAAAAGCGATCACAAGTATCGACCAACCTCAAACACCGCATACAATTTTTTTAATTCGTTGAATATATTGATCTTTAACTGGAAGGAGTGCCTGAGGAAGGAGGCGTCTTTCCCTCTGGTGTGCTATAAATATACATATATGTTCTTTGCAAATGCTGAGATAATAGAACACAGATGATCCATGTGAGTAAAAAATATAACATTTTGATTTTCTGGGCCAGGGCCAGGGATCCCCCCGGTCATGACCAAGAAAGGGAGGGTAGATCCATCCTTAATAACACCAGAGGAGTGGAAAAGCGTTCCGAATATAGCCGAAGAAAAGATAAGGTCGAGCATTAGCTGCGTGTTTTTTCTCGTCGCAGCGCGCATTTCACTTAGCTTCGATAATTATGAGGATATGTGAGGGGGAATAGATCAGCATCCTAAGTTGCCGACGGGTATTCCAGCTGGGACTAGAAACGGGCGCCCTTCTCCCATTTCGAACATCTCGCCAGAATCGTTACAGTTATAAGTAATTATTTATTTTATAATTATAAAGTTATTGGCCAACGAAGAATGTCTTCTTACCAAGAGAATGAGAGTGTTATTTTGTTTGTTTTTAATTTATTTATTTGGTTTACTATTACTAGTCACAAAAAGTGGAGCAAGTAAGTGGAGGAAGTTGAAAACGGTTGAATAGTATCTTTGGGAAAGTTTAGACTCGAGACAGCTTTATGTAGAATTCCAGATGAAGTTTTGCCTATTTATTTGAATCCTGTTGGTGTGGCACGGAAAAGCCCATTCACTTTTCTCACTACACATCTTTTCATACATATTTGGTATATTAATTTTAGTAATAAATAAATAATAAATAAACATTGCTTTTATCTTTGTTGCACCTCTGAAAATTTCTTGATTTGATAGGTTTACCTATACCGATAGCTGTAGACCATGGGAGGCTTCTTCCATGCAGGATGGAATCCTGAAAGGATGAATCTGTGTATTCCTAGAAAGTGTGTGGAAAATGAATGAAAAGACTCTGGTTTTTTTTTTTGGTTTTGTTTTGTTATTTGAGCAAATTGGCTTGTACAATTTTATTGATTTTTGTTTTTGTTTGTAGTATTTTTCACTAAATTTACGAGTATTTCTAATGGTTACAATATGGAGTGTTTTTGTTTTGTTTTGTGTTTCGTTTCAAATAATATTTCATACAAAGTAATAATTTTTCTTTTGGTTTTTGAGGAGTTTGTGGTAGGCATTAAAAATATACTTTTGGGTCACATGATTTAATCGAATGATATAATTTACTTAAAGAGAAACAATATATAGTTTATGTAGTTTTGTCATAGATCTTTCAAAGATGGGGATTAACACAGTTTTTGATTTTGCTTTGCTTTTGTTTTTGTTTTTTGTGTCTTCCAGATGCTTTTGCTTATCACAATTTATAGGGGGGTGTCGAAAGAACTGAAATTGTGTCTGTATCTGAATCTCTACGAAGATAATGATAGTAGCGAGAATATCGAAATAAATTATATATAAAATAGCATGTGTGTGTGTGTGCGCGTTTTGGGTGTGTTTGTGTGTGCATGAATGTTTAAATAAAAATCATATAAAAAATGCAACAATCGTTTCGTCTAAAACAGGACATTGACATTTTAGGCAAAAGGATTGGCATTATCTACATTTAGTTTTTTTTGGGTCCCTTTTCGATGCTTCTATGCTTTTGTGCATGTGTTAATTTTTTAGCTTAACTAAGGGGATACAGAGTGTAGTTACATTGTACGATTCACGCTTAATTGTTTAGATATATTATGTGATTGGTGATTTCTTTCTGCTTGCTTTTTTTTGGGGTCTAGATAGGCCTAAGCTTCGTGCGTTTCTGAATCAAATTTCTGATCATTTTTCGTTTCAGCTGACCGAAAGGGTATACATTTTCTTTAGAGTGGGTGTAGGGAGAGTGGGTGGTGGGTCATGGGTCAGTCAGTCCTGCACTTGGGTTCCATTCTGTTCCTGGCAAGTGCAGCACTCTTAAGACTAAGCAATTACACTAGGTATCCCCACCTTGTGTCCGAAACGTTGTTTTTCTCTTTTCTTTCTCGTTTTCTCTCTATGTTTGTGCACTGTATCTCTCTCTATCTAACTATCTATCTATATCTTTCTTTCTCTCTCTATATATTCACTATGTATATCTCCTCTATCTCTCTTAGATCTCGTATAGATCGTGGGTCGGAAATGATGGGTGATATGATATGCTTTTGAATGCTTTTCAATAGAACTATTGTACAAGATTCCATTTGCTACTTTTCGTGGGTTGCTTCTCGCGTCTGCTGCGCGTCTCAATGATGTTGCAAATTTCCAAATTGCCCGAAACGAGCATTTTCCTAGCCAAATGTGGAAGATTGCTTCCGATTTTCCATGTTCCCTGCTGCTCTAGCTGCTGGTTTTCTGGGTTTTCCGGGTTTTCTGGACTCTGAATGATGGTTTTTGGTTTTTTTTTGTGCTAAATTCATAACATAACTAAATTTCTGGGCTGGATTGTCGCCGTGTCGTGTCTGAAGTGGTCGGGGGGGGTTTTTGGATCGAATGGGGGGCGGGCTGCTGCCTCTAAATGTTCGGTTTTGGCTTGGGCTTGGATGTTGTTTTAGCTGTTTTTTGCTGCTGCTGTTAGTTCAAGTCGGAAATGTGTAATTTCATAAGACGGTTTTTGCATTTTCTTGTTGCTTTTCTGCCAAGTCTCTAGGTGGTGGTGGTGGTGTGTCGTCATCGTGTGTTGGCGATTGACTGGGGTGGTGAGGTGTGGGTGTGGGGGGGTGGGTTCTGGTGGGGTGGCGTCGGCTGCCGCTTGGCCTGGCAACTTTCGCCATGAATTTATAAATCAAAATGCTCTGCTCTGCTCTGCTCTGCTTTGCTGCTGTCTAGTGGCCATTGAGTGCTGTGCTGTGCTGCTGCTGAAGTTGGGGCCTGTATCTGGGAAAAGGGATTGTCAGGATTGGTGTCTCTTCAGGGTCTGCTCTTGTGCGTGCTGCTTGTGCTTGGTGCCTGATGCTGGGGCTGGTGCTGGGTGCTCCCCTGCCCCTGCCCCAGCAATATTTTATTTATTGATGGCAATTATGCCTCGACCTCGACTATTGCCAGTAGTTTATATAAATTTGGAGTTTTGTTTGATGTGCTTTCAACTGCACGATGCCTCTGATGCTGATGCTGATGCTGACGCTGCTCTGGAAATGATGATGGTTCGAACTTTTGCCAAAGAAACCTCTCGCCTGACCACAATTTGAAAGGTCTGAACGGTATAGCCGGTTGGTTGGTTGGTTGGTTGGGGGGTGTCTGAAGTTTGAGTTTTCCCTGGGCTGGTGGTAGGAGGAGGGCTTTTGCGTGTGACACTCGTCTCGAAAATATTACTTAAAGTTCTGAAGTTGTGCTTCTGCTGGCGGTGCAGTGCCTTCATTTTGTTTGCGTTTCTGATTCTGATTTTGATTTTGATTTTGATTGCGAATTGAATTTGAATTTGGGTTAAGTTGTAGTTTTCATGGTTTTCATCTTTGTATTATTTTGTATGGCGGCCTTCGAGCGAAAGTAATGCTGCCTCTCCCTGGAGAGGCCATCAAAGTGGCCATCGGTCATCGGTCGAATCTTGGGCTTGGGCTTCTGCGGTGGGTTTTTAGTTTGGGTTTTGTAGTTTATGAATTTGTTTAAGCCTTCAACCCCCTTCTTTTCGTGCTTCTTCTTGTTTTTCTTCTATGCAAAAAGTTCTTTGAAATCGCGTGTTCTTTGTCTCCGGACTGGATTCTGCTGCTGCTTCTGATTTGGATTCGGATTCCGATTCCGATTCTGGTTGTTGTTTCTGTTTCTGTTTTCGTTTTTGTTGGAGAGCTGGGAATTGTTTTGTTTCGCTATGATTTATCTGCCGCCTGCCTCTCGGCCTCTCGTCCTCGGCCGCCATTTGTAAGATTTTGGGCCAGAAATGTTGCCAGCCAGCATTTGTGGCGAGGCTGGCTCCCTGTGTGTGTGTGTGTGCGTGTGTGTGTGTGTCCCTGTCGCGTCTTCTGCTTGCCAGGGCGCGGGTTCCTTTTTGCCTTTGCTCCTGACATTTTGTCGCATTAAAACTTCCGCAATTTCTTGTAATTTATAATGCTGCTGACTTTTTGGAATTTTGCTGGAATTTCTTTCTTTTCGTTTTTCGCTTATTTTTGGCTTTGTTTTTTGTTTCAGAACTGTCCGCGGGAGTACTTAATCATCATAATGTGGCCATAATTATGCACCGAAGGATTCCTCGCGAATGCCGTGACTTTTGTTTTCTTTTGTGGCAATTTTTCTACATTTTTTTGTCAATTTTGAATTTGATTTCTTCTTTGTTTTTGGCTGGTTTTTGGTTTTGGTCTTGGTCTTTTGAATTTCGGATTTTCTTGTTTGGGATTTCTTTTGGTTCAGCCATCAGCATCGATGGATATTTTTCTATTTGGCTTTTCTTTTTGGTGATTTTGTAGATTTTGTAGATTATAATTTATTTCTTTTTTGAGTCTTGAGCTGAAAATCGGTTTACCTGCTGCTCTGAGTGTGTTTTGAGAAAGTGTTAAATTTAAGCTTTTAATTTGTAATTTTGTGGCCGGTCAGTGGTGAAATTTGGTTGGAATTTCGTTTGAATTTCGTTGGAATTTTGGCTTTCGATTTTTGGTTTTCAGTTTTCGGATTTTGATGATTGCCAGAGAGGAGCCGAAAGTTGTAAATTTGAATTTTGGATTTCTAGGTTTTCAGTTTCTAAAATTAAATAATTTAGATAAAGAAATGTTAATACGAATGTCGAGACAGTTGAATTTCTTCGGACTTCTTCTAAATAATATTTATAAATACTTTACTCTTTGAAATTTGGATATTTTGTTCGGATTTGGATATTTTTTTCTTCTAAATAATATTTTTAAATTTGTATACTTTTCGGAATTTGGATGTTTTCTTTTGAATTTGGTTATTTCTTTTTTGGATTAGATAAATATGAATTTTGATTTCATAGGAAAGATTAAAATTTTTGCGACTTTTTGATTGAATTTTTAATATTTCTTTTGTGGGTCAGATCTTATGTTTTGAATTTCATTAATTGCAGCGAATAAATAATATAATTTGAGTGGACATTTTTCAAGTAAAGTGAATTTTTTAGAATTTAACAAGAATTTGTAACAGAATTTTGCTTCTGGATGCTTGAAATTTGTTAAATACTTTTGTAATATTTCAAACGAAGTTTTGGAATTTACATTTCTCTGATTAGTGCCCAAAGTTTCGAATTAGAGTGGGTTTAAAGTTGTTTTGAATGAAATCAATGTCTTTGAAAGCCTAAATTTGAATTTTTTCGGTATGGTTTTTTTGTTTGCAATTGAATCTTAAAAAGTCTTTGAATGATGCTTCCAATTATGTATTTTTGATTTGGCTTAAAATAAATAATTTTTTGTTAAATTTATTTTAAGGGTTTAAAAGGTTTCCAGGAAACTAATGTTGATTAAGGAACGTTGGACTTTTGTGTTCTCCGAATTATATTTGTAGTTTCGCTCAATTTTTGATAGTTTTATGATGCAATTTTCGTTACTAATGCGCTGATTTTGATTCAAGGAATTGGTTAGAAATTAATTTGTACTCTTTTGAAGGCAAATAACAAATGTTTTTAAACATAACCATAAATGATAATTTTAGTTTTGGGCAAAGAGAAATTGTTGTTGAAGCATTTTTAGTTTTTTGTTTTACTTTGTCTTACGATGTTTCAGATCAAGAGGTTGTTTCAAATAAGGAAAAAAGTTATTGTCTTGAATGTTAATATTTCTACTTTTGTGTGTGTTGGAATTAGCTAAAGGTTTTTCCAAGTGATGTCTAATTTTGAATTTCAACATTACTTTTGGGGAGATTCTTTTTCTAAAGTTTTATCAGATTGAATATTGCCTTGTTCTGATCGGAATTTTAATAGAACAATTTTAGGTAAAGTCTAATTTAGAATTTATTCGAATTTTCTATACATTTCCACGTTTGGTTTTGTTTTTAAGGCACGAAAGTAAAGTCTAATTTAGAATTTGATGGCCAATAGACCATTGAAGTCCTCTAATTTGAGTCAAATTTAAAATTTAGACGGAATTTGTCTTTAATTTATTGATTTTGGATTTAGTTAAGTTTGATGTTTGATTTGATTTAGATTCCTTTTTATAATTTTCGGAAGGTTATACTCAGATCTTTTGGACTTGAATTGGAACTATATTTGTTGATGATTATTTTTTTGGTGCTCAGAATTTATCCAATTAAATATGATATTTTGTTTTCTTGGTTTTTAGGAAAATTCAGATTTTCTTGTTGATTATTTTTGCTTCGGGCTCAACTTTCTATTGTGTTCTACAGTTCTGAAGTGGGTCTAGAGGATAATTCATTTTAAATATATCTTCAAATTGCTAAAGATATATCAGATTATATTTTCTGATTATTTTTAAAAGTGTATTTCAAAAATATTTATTCTGATTTGGAATTTGAATGCTTTTTTATCGATTTGAAGTCTGAACATGGTTTTGGAATTTGCATTTGAAGTTTAAGAATTTTAAGTTTGAATTTGGTAGAATTCGAATTGTTGGAAGTGGGATTTGGAATCGATTGAAATTGCCTTGAATTTTGTTGGATATTTTTTCACGTTGATTACAAAAAATTTAAGAGTTTGATTTGGGATTTTGAATTGATTAAAATGGTTTTTAATTTTGTTGGATGATTTCTCAAGTGGGTTCTTGAATTTAAAGAATTGAAATACTTGGATTTGGGATTTAGAATCAATTAAAATTGTCATTGGATTTTTGTTTGATAATTTCTAAAAAGGATTCGTGAATTTAAAGAATTGAAATACTTGGATTTGGGATTTGGAATCAATCAAAATTGTCATTGAATTTTGTTCGATAATTTCTCAAGTGGATTCTTGAATTGAAATACTTGGATTTGGGATTTAGAATCGATTAAAATTGTCTTTGAATTTGGTTGGATAGTTTGTAAAGTGGATTCTTGAATTTAAAGAATTGAAATAATTGGATTAGAAATTTTGAATTGATTAAAATGGTTTTTGAATTTTGTTGGATGATTTCTCAAGTGAATTCTTGAATTTAAAGAATTGAAATACTTGGATTTGGGATTTGGAATCAATAAAAATTGTCATCTAATTTTGTTCGATAATATCTCAAGTGGATTCTTGAATTGAAATACTTGGATTTGGGATTTAGAATCGATTAAAATTGTCTTTGAATTTGGTTGGATAATTTCTCAAGTGGGTTCTTGAATTTAAAGAATGTAAATACTGAAAATATTTATTCTGATTTGGAATTTGAATGCTTTTTATCGATTTGAAGTCTGAACTTGGTTTTGGAATTTGCATTTGAAGTTTAAGAATTTTAAGTTTGAAGTTGGTAGAATTTGAATTGTTGGAATTGGGATTTTGAATTGATCAAAATGGTTTTTGAATTTTGTTGGACAATTTCTCAAGTGGATTCCTGAATTTAAAGAATTGAAATACTTGGATTTGGGATTTGGAATCAATTAAAATGGTCTTTGAATTTTGTTGGATAATTTCTCAAGTGGATTCTTGATAATATTTCTGATTTTGAATTTGTTTGAAGATTTGTTTCCCTTACAGCCTTGACTGATTTGTGTTTGGCTTTTCTTTCACATTTTCTTTCTGATATGCATCTCTAAAGGATAAAGGATTGAGGCTTTTGAATTTGGTTGTGATTTTGAATGAAGTTTTTGAGGAAATATAACTTTGATCTAAATAACTATGATAGATAATATTGGTAGATGTTGTATTATGATTTGTAGGCAGTTTTTGTGTTCCCAATGAAAATTTTCGCTAACCTAATTGTTTGGTTTTTGCCTTTCCATATGCTGCCTGCCTGAAACTTTCTTTTGGGTCAAATCTGGGGGTCTGCGTCAATGGCCAAGAGACATTTTGGGTGGTGACTGGTGGTTGGGGGGCTTTAAGATGGTTGGTTCTTCGTTGACTATATGGTTTTGATAGTGGATTCGATTTGCTGTGCAAATTTCCATCAACATTTCTTGCGCATTAAATATTTCTTTGGAATTTTCATAAAACTTTTTTGGATTAAAAAATGCCGCAACGCCTTTGCTTTTCTTGATGAAAATATCAACGAAATATTGAAAGCGCCAAGAAATGTGTGAATAAAACTTGGATTCGGTTTTCTGGTATTTCTTTTCGGGGTCCTGGTGGCTATTTTTCTTCTTTTCTTCTTGGGAATCGTAGAAGCAGCTTCCTTTGCAGCCATTTTATTACCAAAGGGGGATGAGTGTGCTTAAGTGTGTGTGTTGGTGGAGTGTATCAGTGTGTGTGTGTGTGTGTGAGCGCACCCCTGCTTGTGTATGTGTGCTAAAGTGTGTGTGTGTGTGTGTGTTGTGTTTGAAGGACCAAAGCG
Source organism: Drosophila helvetica (assembly GCA_963969585.1). Lineage (NCBI taxonomy): Eukaryota > Metazoa > Arthropoda > Insecta > Diptera > Drosophilidae > Drosophila > Drosophila helvetica. The sequence goes on from OZ018403.1 coordinate 2,374,421, forward strand.
GTGGTTGATTTAAGTGTGTGCCTGGAAGCTCTGGGGCATTCGAAACTGTTTTTTTTTCTGAGATGTTTGTTTGTTTGGTTTAAGACTTGTGGATAAACTAAGGATTTGTAAGGACGAAACGCGAATTTGGAATTTCCATGTGATTGGATTTGCGTTTTCGACACAAAATGATAAACTATTGCATAGTGTGTGTGGATTTTTGATGTGGCAGGGGGGCGGATCGGTGCTCAATGATTCCTTGGGGGCTTTCGATTCGATGGGTGGGTAGTGGGTGCTCTGGGGTTCTGGGGCTCTGGAAATGAAGCCTTCTGCGATGCCGTAGAAGAAGAGTTTTTTTTTGTTTTTTTTGGGATTTTGGCTTTCGGATTGATTTTGAAATTTGTGCTTTTTTTCTGGCTGTTTGTGGCTGTTTCTGCTGCTGCTGTCAAGCCTTTTCTACCTCTGCATCTGCCCCAATGAGAGGCATTCAATTTGAAAGAATTTGGAATTTTCTCACTTTTTGATTTCGGTTTGGGGGGGGAGTCCTTTCGAGTCCTGAACTTTGGCTCTTCCTCGAAACCTGTGGCAGAAGTTTAGGGTCTAAACAAAAGTCGAAACATACTTGCGATGAAATGTAATGTGCCGCCATCGGATGAGGATGTGGAGCTGCTCTCTTTCTGCTTTCTGCTCTCTCTCTCTCTCTCTCTCTTTCTGGATTGCGAATGTGTGCGTGAGTGCTGCTTAGGGGGTGTGCGCCTGTGTGTGAATTCGCCGCAGGAGCGCCTGCTTGGGGTGGTAATACGTGTGTGTGCATGGGTGTGCGTGAGTGTCCTTCCTGTCGAGGGGTTGCATGGGGCAGCAGCAGTCACTGCCCCTGCTGCTTAGATATTCAGCAAAGTATCTAGATACTCGTCGTATCTGTGTGTGGCAAAAGGGGCAGGCAGCGCTCCCCTTCTTAAGGGGTTGCGCTGCCTTAGATAACCACGTTGCTGCCTCTGCCTCTGCTGCCTCTGCTGCCTCTGCTGCTGCTGCTGCTTCAGTCGCTGCCCTTCGCTGCCTGGTTTCGCCTCCTTCTGTCGCCTTCAGATGCTCGATCCTCGTCTTGGAGTGCCGGCTCTCGATGTCATCATCATCAGCGATGCAGCGCTACAGCGATGGCGCCTTCTGCTGCATTTGGCCCGAGCTGTCGTTGTGTTTGCGATTTGCGATTTGGGTTCTGGACTCTTGAATTTGGGTTTCCTTCCTTGTAGTTTCTGCCTGGACTCTGAGTGATTTGCTGGCCTCAATTGCTGCTTGGGGCACAATGCTCCTCCTCTTGGGGCGGAGGCGGCGGCGGTGCTGGCGGTGCGGGCGGTGCTGTCGGTGGCGGCTGGGCGTGGCAGTGTCTGAAGATGCCTGCAGTTTGGCTTCGAGTTGATTTTGCGTTGGATTTTGAATTGAATTTCGTTGAAGATTTGAATTTTGTGGCGGTTCTGGCGATGTGGTGGCACTGGCCCCACTTTGTGGCTCAATTTCGTGGCGTATCGGTGGTGGAGAATCGGAGGTGGGTGAATGGGTGGCGGCCAGTGGTCATTGCAGTAGAGAATGATGAGCAGTAAGCACTTGAGAATTTTGTTGAGTTTCATAACAATTTTCCCGTGTGGAATGGAGATGGGTGTCGAGATGTCCGATCCATAATTGTGGCTTCTCTCTCTGCTGCTATTCTCCGGTTTCCTGCTTCGGCTTGGGGTTCCTAAAGAGCGGAGAGAGGAGAGGGTAGAGTGTGTAAGGGGACAGTGGATCCTGGGAAAGCATTTCTTATATCTATATACATATATATCTTGAATGATCTTTTCTTACCTGTAAGATATAAAAACGATATTATTATCACTCTTCACTTTGCAGATTTTTGTTTTATTTTTTTTTGAGAGAACTTTCCAATTGATTTCCAGGTTTTGTTACGATTTTCTTTTGATTTTGTGAACTTTTGGGAATTTTGTGTATTTCTTTGTAAATCGATTTTTGTTTTATCCGGAACTGATTTTTTTTGTCTTTGATTTATGTGGATTTTTGTATTTGTTTCTTGTAGTTTTTCTTTGTTGTTTTGTTGTTTATACTTTAACCATATTCTCACGAAAATATTGTTCGCTTTTCTTGGAGTTTGGATGCGTTTTGTTGAGTTTTGTTAATAAAAATTAATCTGACTTTCGGTTTTGTGGATTTGTTGTTGGGAATTTTAGCAACTTTTCGACTGAATTTTGTTGGTGTTTTGTTTCTGGTTGGTGTGCTCGGGATTGAAGGATGTGTGCGGCATGCAACAGCCTTCCTAGCGCCGCCTGGACATGGCGGTAGTTCCAGGGAATCCGAGTGGTCCTCCTGGTCCTGTGATGCGGCTCCTACTGATGCTCCTGCTGCTGCTGCTGCTGCTGCTGGTGATCCTCAGCGTTTGAAGATTGAAATGAAACTGATTGATTCTCCGCAGCAGCCGTGGCTTATATACCCGGCAGATCCAGGCAGATCCGGGCAGATCCAGGCAGATCTGGCGATCGCAATCGCAGGATGCGAAAGCTTTGTCCATTGTCTGCCCTCTGCCCGGATGTGGACAAAGGAGACCAGTCCCTTCGGGCATACAAAGGCAGGCAGGCAGGCAGACCCTCGAAACCCGTTACGCAAGTTTATTATAGAGAAAACCAATGCCCGAAAGATTGGAAAAACGTTGGCATTGTCGGATCGGGTGGTGGTTCGGTTCGGTTCGGTTCGTTTCGGGTGGCTTTGTGGGGTGGGGTGGGTCGGATCACAGCATCAGGCAGCATCCGATGCACACCTGGCGGCTGCGGGTCCACGGTCCAGGGCGAAAAGCTGCAGCCGCCGATCCAGAGAACTGGTTTTTGGCAGCGACTGGACTCTGGGGTGATCGCCTGGCAGATCGGCAACATCCTCGAATATCCTTGACCATTTGAACTGCAATTGTCTGGCTTTTGATGGGAAAAAGTCCACGTTTGAACTTGTTTTTCCACACACCCGAACAGCATCGCTCCCGAATCGCCTTTCAATCGAAACAAGTTTCTGCAGAATCGAGCGGAATTTGTCGTTCATTAAATTTATGGCCTGCACAGGTCACAGGCCCCGAGAGGCAGGGAAAGGACAGCCGAAGGACTTTCCTAACCCAGATTCTCCACGCACGCTACCCCATTCGAGACATCAGTCATCGCTGCTCCAAATGCTCCACAAATCCCGTCTCCCGCTTGTGGGTCAAACCTTTTTCTTCGGGCCGCCAGACGGCAGCCGCCGGCAAACGTTGCTTCCTCCTTTACCAATTTTTTTTCCATTTTTTTTCCGCATCTTTTCGCATTTTGCAGTTTCATTTTGGATGCCATCTTTCCATCTTTCAGCATTTCGGGGCATAGCAACAAGTTAAGGGTTGCGCTGCGCTGCGGCTGCTGCTGCTGCGGCTGCTGCTGGTTTTTTTCCTTCGAATCCAAATTGAAATTGCTGTTAACCCTTGTTTGGCCCAGGGGTTGGGCCCTGGTCATTGGGTTAGAGGTGGGGTCACGACATCTCTGTTTGTTTGCATGTGTGTGTGTGTGAGAGTATTCCGAAATGGGACACAGTCTCATATGAGTAATGAGAGAAGGAGAGCCGGCTCTCCATTGTGAATGAGCAGTTTTGGCTGTGATTAAGGATACGCCCTGTGGACAAATGCAGAAAATGCTTCACTTTTTATTGATTTATTTTCATCAAAGAAGATGCAGTGGCAGGAAGATAAGCAGCATAGATAGGAAACCAATTTCCCACTGGAAAGCTCTATCTTAGTCCTTTTGGTTAGAAAGCTTAGGCGGGAGACTAACTAAGTTACTAACTAGTTATGCTCATGCTCAGAGATAAGCAATTTATTTCGCAGTCGTTAGCTCTCTTTGACCTGAAGCTAAGATCAAAGGAGTGCTGGAAAATAGTGAAAATATAGAGGAAACCCTATTATTTAATCGTTTAACACGCGTGAGACAAGAGACCAAAGCTAATATCGACCATTAGGCGATTAAAAGTGATGTGAAATCTGGAAAAGTGATAAAGTGAGGTGTAAAAAGCAATGTAAAGTGCAATAGAATGAAAAAAGAGCGAAAAACAACCCAGTAAATGTGGAAAATCAAGTGCAGCAAAGCAAAAGATATACGCAAAAGGTATTAAATGTGTTCAGTCGTGGGCTGTGAGGGGGGTAAACCTTTACAGCGAAATGTTTAAAAGTTATGTATGCGTGTGAAAAGCCAGAAAAGTGATCAAATGAGGTGTAAAAATTAAGGTAAATGGAAAAAAATTTTAAAAAATATCGCAGTTTACGCGAAAAGCCAAGTGCAGTGATTCTGTTTTTGTGTGTAAAGGCAAATAATATATATATATATGGTTTAGAATTAATCTTGAATAATGAGTGGAAAGCCAGCAAGCCATGAGTCAATGAGAGTGCTGGAGTGAGTGCAAGAACGGGGGTAAAAGGCAGTGAGGCAGTGAGTGAAAGATTAACCCGTGGGTGATCTTAAAAGTTTAATTTTTACATTGAAAAGTGATCAAAAGAGGTGTAAATCGTAATTGAAATGACCAGCGTAAGAGTGGGAGTGAGTGCAAGAATGGGAGTAAAAGAGCGGGAGGCTGTGAGTGCAAGATGAACAAGGTCATGGGTCTTCGAAAACGTGACACGGACTTGCTTTTGTTTACAGTGAAAATTCAGTAATTAGTAGGATCAGGAGTGAGTGTAATTTCGATTGTAAATGCAAGTGCGCAAGTGTAAGTTAAAGTTAAAGTGAAAATGTGGGACTATAATTACGTGTGAAAAAAAAAACCATGCAATATAAACAGCAACAACATGAAAAGGATACATGCATACTGCATACATACATGTAATACATGTAAATATGATATTTGTACCATTTTGTAGAGAATATTAGCTGCCAGAGGTCAGAGGTGAAAGTAGCTTTTATTACACTGATAGAAAAATGGTGCAGTAAAACCAAGCCCACTTATATTTAAATAAAATATGTGGTTTTTATACACAAACATAGTACAATTTAATAGAATTTATTTTGATTCAAATATAAATGTCTTAAAATTTTTATTTTATATTTAAACAGAATATAAAACACTTTAAAATAAATATATTAAATTAAATTTAAATATTAAATATATTTAGATCAAATATTTGCATATTACTTTCAAAATTTTTTTTAAATTTTCACTGTTGGTTTTTCCTACGAGTGCATAAATAAATATATTTGCTGAATAACATTAAACGATTCTGAATTGTATTTCTAGTTAACTTTTAATCTTCTAAATACTTTTAAATGCTTTTGTTTATCTGTTCTTTATTTTCTTTTTTCATTTCTTCACATTTGATATTTTCTATTAAATTTTATATATACTTCTGGATTTTCTTTTGGCTACTTTATTATGGATAGCATTTCTTTGCTTCTGCGATACTCTTCTAAAATCAATAGGAATTCAGGTAAAAATTACAACAACTAAAAAATCCTGCGAAAGAATGTACCAGGAGGAGGCGAAGAAGAAAGGATGGTAGAGTGGATGGAAGGCCCGACGACTGGACGTAAAGAAAATTTACATATTTCTGTTAATTTTACATTGAAGTTGGGTTCATAACGAAGAGGAAACACTTGAAATTTGCATACATTTTCCTCACTCACACACACAGACAGACGAGAGGGCTGGGCTGGGGTGGGGTTGGGGTTGGGGTTGGGTGGGGGGAAGGACTTCTATATATGCAAATTTGTGTGCTGTAAAGTTTTCATATAAAATACAAGTAAAAACAGAGAAAGAGAGGAAAATGGATTTGGGGGATGCCAAGGATTGTCCGGGGGGGTAGTTGGTGGTGGGTGTTGGTGGGTGTTGGGATCTGCCAAGGGTCTGCCTGCTAAGGACAACAGGCGCAAGAAGGACAACCAGCTGCCAGGATACACCCTAAAACACTCATACACACACCCAAAACACCCTCACACCGACAGGGGGGGGGCCTACACAAAAGGAGGCTCTTTCGAAGGAGCACGAAGGATTGTGCGTGCCATCAGCCTTATCCTCTTGCCAAAGTGTCCAGTGTCCTTTCGTCCTGTGTGTGTGTGTGTGTCTGTGCCCGAAAAGTCAGCAAAAGATACACACACACACATGCATAGAATATATACGGCCACTCACACAGATAGCCGACAAAATAAATTCAACAAAAGCCTTTTCCGGACCATAGGCGCTCTCTCCCCCCAGAATGGAGTCCTGGGCCTTCAAGAAGGGGGTCATGGGTGGCGGGAGGAGGGGGGCGGCCTTTTGTTTGGATCAAAAAGACGCCTAAAAATACTCGCCTAAGTTCCTATCTCTCGACCCTCATTTTTGGTTGGCCAAAATGGTTCTTTTGTTTTTTTTGCTGATCCTTTTGTGTATCCTTATCCATGTTGTTGTCCTGTGCCTTTCGCCCACATTTATGTTACCATAATTTGACTTGAGGAAAAAGCAGAGTGAAAGGAGAGCTGAGCCGAATGAAGGAGCAGCATCCTGCGGCATGCGGCATGCGGCAGAGATTTCAGAGACGATTGTATACGCTTTCTCCACAGGAAACTGCAGCCCCCCCAGGCATGCAAATGGAGAGTGAAGGATGGCCAAAGATCCTGCCTAGAGGGCAATGACTGTCAAGAGATCCTAAAGCCATCATTCAGGCTTAAAAGTTGATCCTCTCTGATGGCTTATCCCTCGATCGAGTGGCTAGGCTCTAAATTCTATGAAACGCAGAGTATGAGAACAAGGACACTCATTAAACACACACACACACGCAGGGACACTCACACACATGATACATGGTGAATGGAGGGAGCCGACACTTGCTAACCGAATTTCCTGCTGTAGTTTTTCGGCCATGATGGGTTCATTTTTCAGGACACATCCACACACGTATGTGGGCGGCATGGAGAGTGGCAGAGGAGGCAAGAGGCAACCACTTATGAAGCGAAAGTTGGCATGCGCACGCACACATGCCCAGAGTGTATCTCTGTATCTGTGTGTGTGTGTGGCGTTCTTTTGCGGATTTCGCAGTCAACTTGGAAGCCAAAAGCAGGCAAAAACTACAACTACCAGAACGAGAATGCGAGGCAGAATATGGCTAATGTGCGATGGAGCCCAAATGGGGGCTGCCTTTGCCTTTGCCTCGGTGTGTGCCAGTGCGAGAGTGTGTGTGTGTGTGTGTGTGGGGGTGGTGTGTGCATGTAGGGGTGTGGGGGTGTCCGTAATGTGTGATTGTGTGGAAATTTTTGGGCAGTTTCATTTTCGGTCATATTTATTAGTTGTTGGCCAAAAGCACAGACACATTTTCCACAGAGAAGGAGAGACCGAGTCACAACGTTTGCCAGAGAGAGAGAAAGCCTGAGAGAGAGAGAGGGAGAGAGAGAGAGGGAGAGAGCGAGAGGCCGAGAGAGTCATCAAAACAGGACAACAAGAAACGGAAACATTTTTTGTACTTTGTATTCACCCTCATCACGGGGCAAGTTTAAATGATGTTGCCTCCTGCCTGCTGCCCCCTGCCTGCTGCTGCCTCCTGCCTGCTACTGCTGTTTGGCAACTATCTCCTGCTGGATGTCCTGTACAGGCAGGGCCCTCAAGGATATACTCTCTCTCCCCCCCCGGTAAATACTGCAAGAAAACTGAGCGGCAAATGGGGAGTGGGTGGGACTGGGGCTGGGGCTGGGGTTGGGGGCGCTATGCTTCTCCCATTTCCTGGGCAGCCGAAAAACACTTTTGGGAGATCTCTCAACTATAAGGACAACTATGCAGAAGGATTCCTGGGTGTCCTGTCCTGGCTGCCAAATGTAATCAATTTTTATGCCATTATTGATGCTTCGCATGGCAATTTCATTCTCCTATACCCCTCCCCCCCCCCCCCACACACACACAAACACACACACACACAGCCCCTCAGGAGGGGGTACAGTACCGAGGAGATCCTGTTCTTATTTACGACAACAAATTGATGTGGAAATTAATTGGAAATTTTTGGATTATTTATCCGTTTTGGGGGGCAGACGGCCCAACGACGACAGGCATCCGGCCTTCTTCCGTCCGTCCGTCTGTCCGTCTGCACGTCTGGCTGGGGAGGTAAGCCTTTAAATGGGGGCGTGGCATATCTGTGGTCTCCTGCCTCCTGCCTCCTGCTGTTCTTTGGAGCAAGGAGTCACAGAACTTGATTAAAGCTCCGATTTAGGGGCCGTTTTTCTCTTTCTCTCTTTCGTTTTCCTTGAACATTTTCCTATTCCCTTTGTGTGCGTGTGTCCTTTTTGTGTCCTCTGGCAGCCTCAGCAGTGTGCGTGTGTGTTGGCCATTTTTGTATTTTTATCATTAACCAAAACGAAAATCCTTTTGTTTCAAGTTGCGAACCCTTTAGATATGTGACTCTGTTTCTCTCTGCTTCTCTGTTTCTGTGTGCCCTGGGAGAGTGTCCTGTCCCTCTACATGTGTATGTGTATGTGTGTGTGTGTGGCTGTGCGTGTGGCACATTTGTTTCCTTTTATAATTATGTCAGCGGCCAGTACGAGTACGAGTAGGATTCCTTCAACAAAAGAGCTTATCCATCACCACATAAGGACACACACACACACACACACAGATACAGATACAAGATACAAGTGTCTAATGGGTGCCCCCAACCTCTGGTATCTGTATCTGTTAATGTATCTGGGCTTCCATCTTGTAACTTTGTGTCTAGTTAGGGATAACATGTGTATAAGGAGGAGGAGAAGTGGGAGCTATATCTCTGAAGGATATGCCATAGAGAAGTTTGAAGTCTGTTCGAGTATTTCTTGAGATTCTTTTTCAGAAATACCCAAAGATTATTCAAGGAATCTGCCACTTGCCACAGCATTCAAAAGAATTCTTTATTTTTCTTTAATTTTTCTCCGTTCTTAATAATCATTTAAGAGTAATTCCCTTCTGTGTTAATTAATTAATAATTAATTTATCTGTATTTCCTGGAAAAATAGGTACGATTCCTCTTAATTTTCTCTGACAGATTCCTTATTTTCGTTCTTTATTCATGTGGCAGCCATAAAGACGTGCCACCATTTGCCGACATCTGCAGCACATACACACAGATGCACGTATAAGTTTATTAAGGATACGCCGCAGGATTCTTATCAGATATTTTAATCCCAGCAGACTCACACACACACACACAGATGGGAAAGGAAGGACGTGAATTCCATTAGCATAAAAATGTCATAAATAAGAAGCACACGCTTATAGTCGGACGCCAAAGGACTCTGCTCTACTCGACTCGACTCGACTCGGGGGTTGGTTGTTCCTGGCATTCCAAAATGGCGCCGCTTTCTTATTAGAATAAGGGCGGAGCGGAGTGGGGCGGGGGGAAGGCATCAGCAGCCAGCAGCCAGCAGCCAGCATCTTCCTGTGGATTTCGGGGGTGAGTTCTCGTCCTCTGTGGCAGAGTGGCAGCCGAACCAGTTCTCAACCGAAAATCCCACACCCCACGGACGATGCCACGCCTTTCGTTTTCTTGTGCCGCTGCCGCAAGGGCTCTGCCGCCTCTGCCCTTGTGTGCCACTTGTGTGTATGGGTGGGTACTGTACTTTTCGATTGTGTGTGGCAGAGGCTGAGCGGGCGGAGGAGCAGGCAGGGGCCCAAGATGATGTGCTCTAATTGATGTCGCCACGGCTTTGCCCTCGGCCTCTGAAAGGTTTCTGCCATTTGAATATTGATTTTCCCCCACAGCCAAAGGAGTGTGCTTTTGTGTGTGTGTGTGTGTGTGTGCGGGGGAGTGGTAAGAGGCAGTAGGCAGGCGGAAGGAGGCAGAAGGCTGTTCATTAATTAAGCTGACTTTGACGAGGGGAAAGTTTCTCCGGGCTCTTGTTCTCTCAGCCTCAGAAATAGTTTTCGATGCCCAGGCAATGGAGAATGTTCTTGGCGCCGTAAAAGGGGGGGCATGGCGCATGGGGCATGGGGCATGTGGCATGCAATGGGTCGTAATGCGTGCGGTCGAGCATCAACATCAAAAAGTGGAGCATGAAAGGCACTCGGCCCTGGAGTATGAAGCACCAATACTAAAAATCCTACAGGACTCCCACTCTGCCGACTGCTCAGAGCATTTTCCACTTAAACGTTACGGCAGGACATAAGAACTTCGACTGGGAAGGGGGCACTACGAGGAGGAGCAGGAGGAGGAGGAGGAGCAGGAGGAGGAGGAGGAGCAGGAGGACTCTGAGGAGAAGTCTTCTTTGCGATAAATCATAAGCAAAATAGTCGCAAAAAAGCACTCGACAAAATGTTATGTACAAGGAAGGAATGTATTTAGGAATAGAATCCGAACTACAGTCTGCACTCCTCTTCTCCTTCTCCCCTCCCTCTCTCTCTCTCTTCTGCTTGGGGCCAAAACTTCTTGGAATTTGCTGCAGCAAATAGTTGGAGCCTTGTTCCTCTCCTGCTGTCCCACCGCTCTCCTGCCTCTCCAGCTTTTACTCTCTCTCTCTCTCTCTCTCGAATATTTATAAACGAAAATTCCAACAAGAACATTTTCTATTAAATTTTGTCTTCTCCTTGCCCCGTGCCCCCATGCCTCGGCACGAGAAAGTTTTCTTGCCAAGGCCCTCACCACTCGATGACCCCCGTAGCCTGAGCCTCAGTTCGGAATACGAGAGAGTGGGTTGGGTTTTCGCTTTATTCCATTACATTATATATACATCCATATAAGTGGGATATATACATGCGATTCATGGCCATATACTAACGATATATGTATATACTTTTGTGTGTAGGTTCTTTTTGCTGAGCAAACTTTTTGCTTTGGGCAAAAGTTTCTTTCGTTCAAGGATTGTGGAAGCAGCCTGGAGATGGAGATGCTGCAGAGGGGGGGGGGGCTGCATAGTCTCCCATTACTTTATTCAAAAGCAAAGTAAAAGTTCTTGGCTTGACCCCTCCGCCAGCCCCCTGCCCACTGCTTTATGGCCATTTACCAAATGTGGCAACTAGTTTTTCTCAAGTACCACTGCGGGACACTAAAACCAATCCTGCTACGTGCCTCGTGCCACTGCTGGACTGGCTGCTGCCGTTGGAGGTATTATGCCATGACTGAATAGTTTGAATAGTTCTTCTGCAACTTCCAGGCAATGGCAGAGGGGCAAGCAGGGGGCTACGACTGGCCATGCAAAGATATAGATTGTAGCTGCGGTTCTACTTTATTTTTGGCAATTTATTCCGATTCCAACCATAAAATAAGACGAGGTTTTTTGTGCCACTCACTCAATTCCCTTCTTGGATCGGTAGCTGCCTCGGAAGATGCTCTTTCCCACACGAAGGAGATTCCACAACTGGACAGCATCAGCATCCGTTCCCACAGAGCCTCGGAGGCAGGAGGCTCCTGCCGCACGGATGACAGAGCCACGGAGAACCTGACTGTCCGGTTGCCAGCGAAAAAGAGTTGAAAAGTTGCCCAAAAATGTGTGTGAGAAAATCTGGGCCAGATTGACCCTTGACCGGACCATCCGAGAAGATGCGAGGCGACTCTGAGAGATCCGAAAAGGGGTTGGAAAGATGCTGCTGCGAATAAGCTAGGTAATAGAAGGATCTGATCTGTCCCTCAAGGATCCGTTGAAGCATGGAATCTTGTGGATTGAAAACTGAAGGCTGCCCCCGCCCCAAGGCCCCAGCAGCAGCAGCAGGATCCACAATCCCACATTGCCACAAGCCTCGGTGGCAGCCTCTGCTTGGAAATTTATCAAATTGGGGGTTGGATTCCTACGCAAACTCAAGGCCGGTCGACGGTCGACAGTCGACAGAGGGTGGTGTGGGTGTTTGGGGGGGGGGAAGCCATAGTGGGTGGAAGGGTAGGCGATAAGTTTTTATGTCTTGAGAGCTGATGGTGTAGAAAAGTTTTGTGTGTTTCTGTGAAACTAGACACAGAATCCACCAGCCACCCAGCCACCCACCCATCCACCCAGCAACCCAGCCACCCTCTCACTTTACGGCCCGCTCTTAAAGGATCCTTCCGTTTTTTGGGGGTTGGTTCCGTGCCCAAGGAAGAATGGCGGCAGCACAGCTTTTATGCGGGTGTGTGTGTGTTTAATGTTTGAGTGTGTGTGCACACGGACATAGCCTTGCCGCTGCCTTGAAGGAGCCAGAGCAAGGAACATTGTCAGGCGTTCGCAACGGGGGTGCGATGGCTTCGAGGGGGCTGGGAGGGGGTGTCTGTTGTGCATAAAAGATAATGATGTTGCCTTAAACTTTTGGGAATAAATAATAGTTGTAGTTCTTTCGGTTTGCAACCTCCTTCTGCCCCCCCACTCTCCCCCTCACTGGCTCTCTCTTTCTCTTTCTCTCTCTGTCTGTCTGGCTGTGAGCTAAGGTTATTATCTTTCAAGTTTTCTGGGCGGCTTTTAGGGCTTCCATGTGGTGGTAGGGGGGGTGGTAGCATGTAGCATGTAGCAGTGGCACCAAAGGCACAGAAGCAGCCGAGCAACAGAGGCCACCGAGCCGTAAAGGGACCCAAGGCCTTAAGCTTATAATTAATTGCATGTTTGGTCGAGACGAAATAATCCTTTGTACAAAAATAACACCCCAGATCCCAGATCCCGGGCCCAAGAGTCCTGCCTCCGCCCGCCCGCTCCCCCCGAAAAGATCTTATGTGTGTCCATGCGTGTGCCCCCCCAGCTGCACCCTCTTTGAGCATAGTTTTTGCCCCACAGAAGTGTTTCATGCTACATGCCTTTTGGGAAATTTACATCCACAATTTACAGGCAAATGAATGTTATCATAATTCAGGACACTCTCCCTCCCTCTCCCCCTGGCAGCCTATCCCCCACCCCAGTAAGCAGCTTGTTCAAGTGGAAACAACTACAATTTATAGTGTATCTGTTTGCTATATGATACCAGTATGTACGCTCTTTCGTTGCTGCCTTTTGGGCGTTTCGGCCATTTGTTGGAAATGTTATTAAAATTGATGAATGAGCCGTTAATTAATGAGGCCTCCTGTCATCCTGCAGCCATCATGCATCATGGCTAATGCTGCAGGAGCCACCTTTGGAGAAAGCCTCCGCATCCGCATCCGCATCCGCAGCCATCCATCCTTCTGTCTGGATTTATGAATATTAATGATGTCCCATTGTTTAGCGGAAAAGCGGCCAAAGCGCTGACTAATCAAACGAATTAGGCCTAATCAAATTTCCAGAAAATGTCTGCAATTTCCTCTTGATTGCATTCTCAGCCTCTCGCAGATACAGATACAGTTACGTATACGGCCCCTCTCTCACGCCTGAATTGTGTGGCCTCAGGGAATGGAAAGTTTTTTGGGATATACTCGTATCCAATGGCAACAGGACGAAAGAGAAGCAAAAGATGAAGGAAGCCGGAGAGCTGGAGAGCTGAAGAGGCAGCAGCAGGCAGGCAGCAAGAGAACCAAATGACAACAATGGCAAAATTTTAATTGAAAACTTTAATTTTCGGCAACAGGAGCAACGAACGAGAAAGGATGCAGGCAGGCTGGCAGGCAGGCAGGCAGCAGGATTCACATCTCTGCGTCTGCATCTTGGTAGTCCTTCTCTGGTTGTCGTTGTCCTTCTGCTTGTCATTGCCCCTTGGCTACATCTTGTGGCAAAAGGAGTTGTTGAACGGCAAAGAGGATGCTCGAAGGCAGGAGGAATGTACCGACAATAAAATGCCGAAAATAAAACAAGAAATTCAGCATCAGCATCGCTCTGTATGTATGTGTGTGTCTGTGTGTGTGTACATATTTACTTTCTGTCCAGACAGCAGAAGCATCACTCCTCCTGCTCCTCCTGCTGCAGCTCCAGTGTCTGGACGACGTTGTCCTTCGCACGCTTTAAGCCCCCCCTCCCATCCCTGTGAGTGTCCTCCTGGTCCTTGGTTGCTTGTGGCAGCCATTTCTTGCTCTTGATTTCTTGTTTCTTCGTCCTGGCTTCGCTTCCATGGCTGCTGCTCTGCTGCTCTGCTGCATTGTTCAAATGTATGCACATGTCCTTCTGCCTGTCAGCCAGAAATCCTTTTGCATTTAATTTCGAACCGCTTTTATTTATTTATTTGAAGCCAAAAGGATGTAGAAGGCGAGGATGCGAGCACAGGCGAGCACTTGTGCGATTCTTGCTCATCTTTTGTCTGGGATTCTATTTGAAATGTGAAATTGATTTCTGAATTATTCAGAGATTTCTGCCATCTCCGCCACCGCCTTCCGCCTCAATTGGCAGACTCACTCGCATTAGCCAATAAGTTCTGGCCCAATCCCACCCCCCCCCCCCACTCCTCTTCGCTCTCATTATTCTCCTGCCTGCCATTGTCCTTCTGCTGGCCATAAGTCATCGGAGGCTGCCTCTCCTTGCGCCTTCCTGCAGCAGCTTGCTGTTGATTGCTTCATTGCCTGCTCCTGCTCCTGCTCCTGCCCCACACACTCCTCTCTCTCTCGCTTCCCCTGTGCCCCTCTGCCCCACTGCCATCAGTTCATCAACTCAAATTTTATGCATTTTAGATGAGTTTTCCTCACAGTTTGTTTTCCTCACTGCCTGCCACTGCTGCCTGCTGCCTGCTGCCTGCCGCTGCTGTGGCAGCAAGGAAAATGCTGGGTGTGTTTTTCGTTGTTATTTTTGGATGCAACTTGAATGAAAAATTTCAACATCAACATCAAGTTTTTGGCCAAAATGTCAATGGGGTGTTGCCTTTCCTTTCGCTGTCCTTCTGCTCCTTCGGGCGTCATTTTGTGGCCACTCCACAGAAGCACAGGAGCGCAGTCCAGTTGGCCCTCCGCCCCAGTGGCGCCCCGAATGCGCTCCTGCCTCCTTCGGAGCACACATTCATCAACTTTTCTGCACTTTTCCTAATTTCCAGAGTTAACTTCCTTTGGTTTTTCGAGAGTTAACTTTTACCAGCAGCAGGATAGCAGGATAGCAGGAGAGCAGAGCAGAGCAGCGGCAGGAGCAGCAGCAGCAGTGGGAGGGGCAGGCCTCCAATTTCACCAGCTCCCAAGTTCAATAAAAGTTTCGTCCTTGTTGCAATTTTATTTGCATGCAGGCGCAAAATGCAATTGCCAGGACAGGGCTGCTGCCTCGTTCGGAGGCAAATTGCATAAAAGTGGAACATGCCACCAGCCACCACGAGGCAGAGTCCACTCGAGGCAGAGGCAGAGGCAGCGGCAGCGGCAAAGGCGGAAGCCAAACTTTGATGCAGGCCAAAACTTTGCTTTTCTTAATTTATTTCGCTCACGAGTTTCGGGGAATTATAATTACGATCCAGCCAGCCACCAAAACCCACCAAAAACGATGACCAAAACAACAGCCCCTCCCCTCAGAAAGTGGCAGCAGCAGAGGGGGACGAGACACTGCCTCAGATTTCCCAGGCACTCGATTTATTGGCTCCACTGGCCGCCAGCGTCCAGCGTCCAGCGCCAGAGTTCAATATTAGTCGGTGGCCTGCGCCGCCTCCTGAACGAGTTTTGCTTCCGGGGAAGACATCGGAGAAGAAGGAGGCAGAGGGGCTAGGGGACAGGGCCATAAATATTAAATATGATACTTTATGCACCGTTCAGAGCCGCTCTGCCCCTCAGGTGGAGGGCCAGAGCCACTCTGCAGCCGTTGCTGCAACTTATCAAATATTCCTATCCGGCAATTGGCCATCATCTCTGCCTCAACGCTGCCTTGGAGCCACAGCAACAGCCACATCCACAGCTTCCACATCCTCCACATCCTCCGCAGCCTTTCCACAGGTTTTCCACACAGCTGAATGGAGCTTCATTTGCTCGGAGACCAAGAGAGATACGCGCCACGCTGTATTTTGCATAACAAACTTTGCAACAGGACGCCGAAATGGGTGGAGCAGGGGATGGGATGGGATGGGATGCGATGTCCTTTCGCTAGCCAAAAAGGCCCCAAAACTAATTAGTCGCGTCGCCCGAAGGAAGGGCTAGGAGGGGAGGGGATCTGATTGGGAGATTGCGAGAGACACGTAAGGCGACCAAGGACCAAGAAGGACACGTGAGCCGAGGACCAGAGATGATGATGATGAGGATGCTTTAGGAGTCGTGTAACTCATATTAATATTAATTCCCTAATTTGCGGCCAACTTGTCTTTTCCACCGGGAAATTCTGGGAAATTCTTTGCTTTAATCCGAGGCAGGAAAATTCACTTGGAAAACCATTTGATTGGCCAGAGGAAACCCTGTCCCAAGCCCAGTCGCAGTCGCTGTCTCGGCAGGAAGCTTGGACATTGGACATCGCTCCATCCGCCACTCCATCCGCTTCCCAACGCTCCCCAACGCTCCCCACCGCTCCTCTTTATCCATCCATTGACGGGGAGGAGGGCGGAACTTTGTAGCTCATTAGAATATTTTCTGTGGAAGTTACTCGCTTGCTTCCTTGCCCCAAAACTTTGCACATTCGCAGCAGCCAGAACCAGAAGCAGAGCGCAGGAGCGACAGGAGCGACAGGAGCGACAGGGACAGGGACAGGGAAGGCAATCGAATGGGAGGCTGGGAGGTGGAAGGGGCATGGGGCATGCATTTATTTATAGCGGCCCAAACAGAACAGAACAGAACAGAAACAGAACGGGAAAAACAACAACCAAAAAGTATTCTTTGTGTTGGCATTCCATTTAATTGGTCTACAAGTTGTTCCTGTCTGCAGAGCCAGAACTTTCCCAGGCCTCCGATGCCACAGTCACAGCATCAGCCTCAGCATCAGTCTCAGCCTCCGCATCAGTCTCTGCCTCGCTTTGCATCTTGCAACTGGTCCTGTGGCTGGGAGAACGGGTCCTGGACCGGACTACGGACCTCGCTCTACAGCCGCTGGTCAGTAACCTTTGAACCAACTGCAGGGCCACGCCACCGAACACACAAAAAAGGGTAAAATCAACCGAAGATGCTGCGTGGATTTCTCGGATTTTCTCAGGATTTTCTTTGCCTGTGAAACTGGTCAACGGCAGCAGCAGCAGCATCAGGACTCGGACCCCGGACTATGGGTCAAAGGATTGTCTGTTCAGTGCCCTCTCTCTCCCTCTTTAAGGGTGGGCTTTGGTCATCATGGGGCGGGGGGTGGGTTTGGTCCGCCAGCCGCTGCTGCTGCACTGCGTGACACGAGAAGTCGTGAACTTTTCTGGCAGTGCAAGGGCCAATGGGTATAGGTATCCATAACTGATTAATCATACATATATTCTAGACTTTGTCGCAGTCTAGAGATCTCTGTACTAGAGCTGGAATATCAGTATCCTCTAGACTGGCTTTCTTTCTGTGTGGGCATCGAGCTGAGTGTGGCCTCTCCTCCATTTTATCCTGGCAATCCTGTACGTGCTGACCTTCGCCTTGGTCACTGCCCTGGCATTTGTACTGGGTATGTATATCCTCCAATTTTGTACAGGAAAAGAACTTCAAATCCCCCAAAAGCATGCAACGTTTTGTACACCTTTTACTACATGGTATCTACATCTGTCTGTGGCGACATCTGACGACCGAGTTTGGCTCGAAAATGTATCCGTTATCCGTTTATCCTTTGAGGTTCAGCTGCTGCCCACTAGAGGCGCTTCAGCCTTTACTTTACCCCTCTGCCGTTGTCCCTTATCCGTTTCCAGATGTCCTTATCAAGGACTAAGGATCAAGGATATTTTTGCAAGTTATATATATCAAGGATCAAGGATACTTTTCCCCAGTCCTGTTCGCACTTGGGCAACAAGAGAAAATAAATAAAAAATCGATTTTATTTTATTTTTTTGAGTATATATTTTTTTTTATTTTATTTAATTTTTTTTAAATTTAATATATATTTTTCTGTGAATATTAAAATTAATAAAAATAATTTTTATATAAAAAAAAATTTAAAATGTAAAAATAAAATGTATCTGGACTAAATTTATTTGTAGGATTTAATTATGGGATTATTTAAGGACTAACCAATTAATTGTAATAGTATCCTGGCAGGAAACATTAACAGCTTGAAGTTGAAGTATCGGATCAATGCCAGCCTTGATGCTTTTCCTGGGATGCTGTGGAAATCTAGAGCTTCCTTCGCTCTGGCCAAATTCCATGGCAACATTCAATTAAAATTCAACCCCGATCCAGCGTCTACCCCTTGCCCCCCTCTAACCCAGGCACGACGACGCTTGTTAGCAGGAGGAATCTTATTGGCGAAGGAGAGAGCCAAGAGCCAGAGCCACTGCCAGTGGCACTCCTCCTCCTCCTCCTCCTCCTCTTCCGCAGTCGTAGACCGAAGTCCGAAGTCGTGGCGGCGACAGCTGTAGCGCGCAGGACACGGAGGCAGCGATATATGTATATATAAAATAAATTAAAAGAAAGAGTCAGCAGCAGCAGCAGCAGCAGCAGTGGCAGTGGCAGTGGCAGCAGCAGGAGAAACAGGATGTAGGAAGCAGGCGAAGCCGGAGCAGCCGGAGCAGCCGGAGGCACGACGACAGCGAAGCCAAGCAAAATCCTTTGAATTTTTTAAATAGAAAAGGGGCGGAGCACATTTAAATGCGGCAAATGTGGCATGGCTTCGTTCGTTCGTTTGGTTTGTTTTTTCCTTTTTGTGTGCGCTCCTTCCTTCCAATAAGATGAAGGCAAGAAGGAAGCAAGGATATGCTGAAGAGCATGCTGAAAAGAGACGGAGCGACAGAGAAAAAGAACTAGCTGTGGGGTGGGGGAGTGGTGGACTAGCAAGGACTCTAGCAGCAGGATGTGCACTTAAAAGTATAAAAGGCAGCAAAAGAAAATTATCAAACGAAAACAAATATTAATGCCAGAAAAGGAAGGCAGGACGAAGAGAGGTAACGAGACAGAGGGCGAGAGACAGAGAGAAGAAGAAAATGCAAATGACAGCAGGAGTCTAGTACGGCGGAGAGGGGAGGCCAGCAGGGGGGACAGCCAAAGGACCCAGTGACAAAATGGCACTTTGAGGGCACGTAACGATGGTTGAAAAGGATATGAAAGAATTTTCGCAAACGTTGTTAGTTTTTCCCCCTCAAAGGCGGAAAGGGGGGGGGGGGGGGGGGCTCAACTGCCGCTTGTCTGATGCTCTCGGGACCAAGGACCCAAGCAAGCAAGGACCAAAGTGCCCAAGAGCAGAGAGAGAGGGAGAGGAGCGAAGCGGACTGCATTCATTTGTAAATATTGTAGCCTGCAGGAAGGATGGCTGGGTGGAAGGATACGTATGCAAATAACATTAAGAGCATCGCATAGAAAAATGTAATTTCACTTGATTTGCTCAAAAATGCAAACATAGACGAAGGGACACACACACACACACAGGACACACAGAGCCACAAGAGAGGCAGAGATAACGGGCCATAACATGGTAGAAAGTTAAACGAAGATAAGAGCAGCAGAAGCAGCAGCAGCAGCAGAAGAAGAATCGAAGGAAGGAAGGAAGGAAGGATGCAGAAAAAACTCAGCCGCTTTCTCTCTGACAGGATATGAAGAGGCAGTCGTCTGGCTGGCTGACTGGCTGGCTGGCTGGCTGGCTGGTGAGGAAGGAGCCTGCAGGACAGAGTAGGACACGAAGCGAAGCCATCGAAGAACGACAGGTGGAACGACAGGGCACCCTTTCGGCAGGGTGATCCACTCAGGACATTCCCATATTCTGTGTGGAGTACATTTCCGGGTATCCTTTGCCCCGCAGAGCACCCTGTCTGGCGAAGGAAAAGCCTACTTTCCAGTGCTACCGTCCAGTCTCCCGGCTGCTCCTCCTTTCTGTCTGAGGTCTGACGAGGCGTCTGTCTGTCTGGCTGGCTGGCGTCTGGCAGCGTAGCAACTCAATCGATGTTGCACCACCTGCACCTCTGCCTCTCCGCCACTCTGAGGTGGCTCTCAGGCGTGTGCCTGTGTCTGCGTGTCTATGGAAATATCTTATGGCTGACGGCTATGAACACCGTTGCACACACACACAGGCAGTCAGGCAGGCAGGGGAGACAAACACACCGATACACAGATACGGTTCGGCCTTTGGCTTACATTTTAAGTGTCTGAGGCCTCAATTGCTTTACTGGCTTTTCGACTGCCAGCAGCAGGAGCAGCCAAGAGGACTACGAGGACAACGATGGCGACGACGATGGCGATGATGATGATGATGGGAAGGCAGAAGCAAGAAGGCCGAAAGGATGAGAGCGGCACACTTAACTGAACTGCATAGGGGAATGGAGGGTGAGCAGAGGAGGTTGCAGGATGGAGGATGGAGGAGAATGCCACATCCAGAAGGCCGTCCGTGAGTCAATGGACTCCGTACTCTCATCTCCTTTTGGTTCTTTTGTTGCACATTTTATCAGCGCTTTAACGTTCAATTCAATATAATGACTCCCCTATGCATAAAATGCAGGAAAGGGGAGGAGCGGCAGGAGCAGGAGCAGTGGCAGGAGCAGCGGCAGGAGCAGCGGCGGCAGTGGGAGTGGGAGTGGCAGTGGGAGTGGAGCATGTGGCACAAGTGGAACGAACGAGCGCATACTTTGTATGGCGCCATCGAGCATTGAGGAGGAGGGTCAGTGGATCCTGGATCCTGGAGCCCAAAAGCGACTTAAGGGGAAGATTTTAATTTGCATTTCGTTTGCTTTCGTTTGCAGCGGAGGGGCAGGAGGAGGAGTGCAGCTTCCAGGATGTGGCTATGTTGCTGCTTCTGCTGCTGTTGTTGTCCTTGTTGCATGCCTCCTATATTTAATCGTTTTTTGCCATTTTTCGTGATTTCTTTTGCAGTTTTTGGTTTGGGGTTCTCTGCCTCGTCCTTTGAGTCCTTGCAAATTGTTAAGTCGCCCATAAATTTGACTTGTTCTTCGAAAGGGCAAGGGGGGGGTGTGGTGTGTGCCCCTTTTTGGGGCAGGCACGGATATTTGCATAATGGTTTATAGAAAAAGACAAAGCCAGGGCTCAGGCTCAGGCTCAGGCTCACACAGGTCCACAGCTCTATAGCTGCACAGGACGAAGGACAATGGCTTTGCCCTGCTTGGGGTTGAGTATTTTGTTGTGGTTCGTCCTCTTCTTCTCTTCGTCTCTCTCTCTCTCTTGCTCTCTCTAACACAGAAAAAGAGAGAAAGGAAAGGCAGAGAGAGAGCGAGAGAGCTGTGCTCTGCTTGGGCCATTCTTTGTCCTGAAACCTGTATCCTTGGCTGCAAGTGAATCCTTAAAACCATCAACCACTTAAAATAAATTAAGGCGACGCCATTTTCCTTTTGCCGCATGGCAGCAGCCGGCAGCCTGTAAACAACCCCGAGTCGGAGGACGAGCCAAAGGACGAGGCAAAGTCCGATTCCGACTTCGACTACGAGTACGAGTCGGCCAACGAGCCAGGACTCGCTCAGAGACAGAGACAGACACACCCCGCACCGTGCACCCCTTGCGGCTGCTCCGCGAAGAAGTCCTGTGTCCATTACTTTTTTTTCTGCTGCTTTTTCTCCTGCAGATGGATGCTGCTTTTATTTTTATATTTCTCTCTGCTTTTCATTTGCGAAACATATAGAAAGGAAACCCTTGGGGGCGCCTTTGCCATTAGTTTTAGCAGCAGAAAGGAGCAGTAGGAGCAGCAGGAGCCGCAGGATGAGGCATGTGGCAGAGTGGCAGTGGCAGGGGCGGGGGATTGGGGCCGTGTGGGAGTGGCTGTCAAGTACAGTTTCGTATTCTTTTGCTTAAGCATAACGAATGTCCTCGCCCGCTCCATTCCCATTTTGGGGCCCAACAACATTGTTGGTCGGACAGGACGATGGCCAGTCCCTGAGCGGGGGCACCTTGTGGATCCTTGGGCATCCTGCAGGCGGCAGGCAGGACAGGGGAAAAAGTAATTTTTTACCGTTAGTTAAATAAATGCGAAGCAGCAGGAGGAACTGCAGCAGCTGCCACCGCAGCCAGAAGGCAGGAGGCAGGACCCAGAGCCCTGAGCTCCGAGCTCCGAGCCCAGGACGAGGGCGTTAAAAGTTTCCACCATTTACTTGTGCCGCATATCCTGTTCGTTCTGTTTTTTCCCTCTCCCTTCCCTTCCCTTCCGTTCTGTGTGTGTGTGTGTGTGTGTGTGTTTGTGCATTTCTTCAGGGACCAGGAACAGGAACTGAAACAGGAACAGGAGTGGGTCCAGCCACTGAGAGCATTGCCTTGTCTCGTTGGCCTGAAAGACGTGCCAGCTGGAAGGACATCCTCCCTGACTGCTGGCTGGTCCTGGCTGGCTGGTCCTGGCTGGCTGGTTGGCTGGCAAGATAAAAAATTAGTTTGGCAAACAAGATGAATGCCTTTTGCTGATTAAAACTGCGGCCCAGGCGGCAGGAGGCAGCAGGAGCAGACCTCGAACGGGGGAATGGCAGGAGGAAGCACTGGGAAAGGACTCTTGCTCCTGGATGGTAGGATATGCATAAAGAAAACTGCAAATAATATTCATAAGAAAACTCTTCATTTATTCGACTTTAAAGAGAAAGGATAATGCCGGTGTGCCAGAGGTAAATGTCCTTCCTTTCGGCTGTCCTGAAACGAAAGAGAAAACACACATTAGAGACACGTATTGCCATGGTGCAACATTCAGTGGAATATTCCCCGTGAAATCACGAATCGTGCAATAAATCAGGCAAACAATCGACGGAATACGGGGGGGGGGGAATCGGGGGAGAGAGCACGAGAAAGGTGAGAGAGGGCCGTTTGCCTTCTGTTCAATTATTTGGACAATAATTTGGAACAATAATAATTTGCATGCAGGTGACGCACCTGCCACACCTGCCCTCACGCTACACCACCTCTGTGGCTGTGTGTGTGTGGGTCACCAGCGGCATTAGTGGCGTGTGGCATGTGGCATGGGGCACTGGTGGAAGGGGCGGCAACAGTCAAATTTGATTTTGCCATAAATAAAGCTTAATTGAATTATTGAACGGAAAACACAAACAAAAACAGACCAAAACGCAACTGTTGCTTCTGCCCCTCTTCCCTCTCTCTCTCTCCCCTGTATTTGCATCTCTGCCACACCCCCTGTGGATGCCCCCATAGCACCATGCACCATGCACCATCCAGCAGGCCACTTGTCGGCGGCCTCCATGCGGCCTCCATTTAAATATGAATTAAACCAATTTCGAGTCGATTAATGTCGACGGCTCTCCATTCTCCATGCTCCATTCTCGATTTTCCCCCTCTCCACATTTTCCACTCTGTTCTTTCTTTTTTTTTTTGGCTTGCAATTATATTTATTTTTCGGGCGCCTCCTTCTCTCTGTCTCTCTGCCTCTCATTGCAGTTTTTTATGGTTTTTTTGGGGGAAGCCCCTCGCACTTTCGCTTTCGATTCGGGGCGGGGCGGGGCGGGGCGTGCATCGGCACCCGGCGCCCAGATTCGGTTGCGGATGCGTGGATCGCATGGATGCAGGACCCCGGAACGAGGGCTTATTAATGCGTGTGCATTGATGGAATACGCACACACACACACGCACACACGCAAGCCTTCCACGCACACACACACACTCAACACACTGATACATGCGTAATGCAGTGGCATTTTTTGCTGTTTATTTTTTTTCGGCACGAAACCCAAATAAAAATTGCATATTATGTAAAGAGCGACGTCTGTTGCTGCCACTGCCACTGCCCCTGCCCCTGCCCCTGCCACAGTTGCTGTTGCTGGTGGGGCAAAAAAAAATTTACAAAAATAATTCTAGGTGAAGGACGAGGACACTGTCGAGGTCTGCTGCTGTGTGGCATGCTCTGGCGGATGACTGGGTGCCCGTTGCATCGGCGACTCTGTCCGACGGGGCGTATGTGCGATTTTCGCTCATTTTTCTCGCATTTTGTTTGCTTTTTTTTTCGTACCCCATTGTACCGTTGTCCCTGTGTTAAGCGACTCATCGCGCGGCTTGAGGTCCGAGCGGCTGGCTGGTGTCTGGTGCTCGTGCTGGTGCTGGTGGAAGAGGCAAGACCTCGGGGGCAGCAACCGGAGAGTCTGGTGTGGCGTTGTCATTGCCGCATCCGCATGCAGGCGGGCAGAAGGGCAGACGGTCGGCAGACGACATTCCACTGCCACTCATCGGCTCCTGCTCCTCCTCCGCTCATTAAGTGTGTGGCATGAACTCTGGGACGAAAAACAGAAATTACCTCTCGTCCGCGTAAGGACTTGAGGGGGCTGGGAGTGGGCCTCGAATAGTTGTGCGGATCTCTGCATTTCATTCATCATTCAATAGTTGAATGCGGCTCCAGCTCCTGCTTCTCCCGCTTCCCCTCTTTCACTCTCCTTCTCTCTCTCTCTCTGCCCACTCTCTCTCCTGCCCGCCCTGTGCACTTTTCCATTGCATACTTGCCGGCTGGCGGAGCGTATGTGTGTGTGTGTGTGCGGTTAATGCGGCTCATACACGTAATTGGCATTAAATTAAATGCCTGCCCCACACCCCACCCCCCGCTCTGCCCCACTGCTGCCCCACTGCTGCCCCACTGCTGCCCCACTGCTGCTCCCACTACTCCTCCTTCGTGTCGCTGCAAGTGTGAAAAAAATGAATGACCAGCCGCAGTCTGGCTGCCCCCCCGTCTCTCTCCTCGCGCTCTCTGCAGTCGGCCATTTTTAGTTTATTCTTTTTTCGGGCTGCCACATACACATGCACACGTATGTATGTATGTATGTGAGAGAGAGAGACTGTTGCATCTGCTGCTTATGATAATTGCCGGTTGCACTGCCTGCCTGCCTCGTGCCGCTGCTTGTGTCCCGGCACGTGGCATTCCTGCACTCCGCTCTCCCCTTTCCACGGGTTTCTTTTTTGGCTGTTTATTTTCCACACACACACACGCACACACACACTGCTTCTGTCTGAGTGTGTGAGTGATATATATATACACGTTTTTCGCTTCTTTTTTTGGCCGTTCATTGACATTGTCAATGTCATTGTTGCCATTTGAGTTGTTGCCGCTCTCCTCCCCCTCCGCCTCCTCCTCCTTTCCCTCCTCCTCCCCTCTTTTTCCTCGCTTTTTTCGTTGGTTTTTTATTTTTTATTTTGCGCTTTCCCTCGTCGCGCATTTTCGCATTTATATTTTTATTTTTATTTAATTGCAATTTGTTTTCCATTTTCCGTTTTCTGTTTGGCGCGTGCCACTTTCCACAGGCGCGAAATTTTTAAGTTCTTTTTTTGTTTTTCGTTTTCCCACACTGTTTTTATTTTTTATTTTTGACACTTTATGATGTTTACATAATGACGTCACGGCCTGGCTGTGCATTTGTGTGCATCTGTGTGTGTGCAGGCTGTTGCAGGGGTCGAAAATCAGCTGTTTGTCAGCCGTTTAATTGGCATTTAATCGATGATTACGATTACGATGCATGCCCCACCCTCTGGGCGGGATATTTAATTGGGGAAAGCAGGAAGGGAGGGACATGGGATAAAGGAGAGAGGTTTGTGCTTCAAAAAAGGATACAGAGGGAGGGGAATGTGAAAGCGAAAAGGCTTGTTATTTGACCCCCCGACTAGCCTTATTAATGGAGAGCTATGAGATGTATCTGCCGCACAAATAAGTCCGAAACAGATACCACTAAAAGTCAGAGCGAAGCCTGGATCGGGGGCGGCATAGTGGGGGATGAGTGGGGTCGGGGGAATATCTATTGGGGCTGAAACTGGAGCTGGCTGGCAGCCGTGTGTGGCAAGTGCCAAGCGGCGTCAGGCGCATATTCACATCAAGTGGAAAAATTATTTGACGTTCGCATGAAAATTGCGAAAATTTAAGCAGATCGAAAGCTGAAGCTACCCTTGGGTAGCCAGGAAAAGCCCAAAAACAACACCAAATTTCCATCACACTTCAAAAAAAATGTTGAATTTCATTTTTCATTTTAATGAATTTTTCGTTGTTGTTTTTCCGCGTGTGTTGTTGCTGGCTGCCCACTGATGTTGTTTTATTGTTGTTTTTGCTGCCCCATGGTTGCCCGCTGGGCGGCCGCTGGGCGGCCGCACACACAAATTACCTTATTTAGTGCACACATCGCCGCATATATAATATAATTTACTCTGTGCGAGAAGGTACATAGACCCGCTTTTTTGTTGCCCATCAAATATACATATATACATATATATATGTGTGTGCAGGATATGCAGGGATATACAGGATATATATATATATATGGGAGAGTGTGTTGCCTGCTGCCATTACTGCTCTTGTTGCTGTTTTCTGTTGGCGTATATAATTTACTCGACTGGTTTTTTGGGGTTTGGCGCTTTTTTTGTTGTTTTTCTTTTTTGCATTGCGGCCATCAGACCCGGCCCCTTATTCCCATTCCCATTCCCATTCTCTTGCCCTCCCTCTAACCTTTTTGTCGTCCTGGGTATTTGCTTGTCTGTGTGTGTGCGCTTGAAAGGGGGCATTTTGAGGCCTGCAATTGGTACCGGATGGATATGCGCCCTACGTCAGAGTCGGGCAGGCATTGGGGATCATCATTATCATCCTTATGATGACTGTGTGAGTAATTGAGGGCCCTGATATGGGGCAATTAATTGGGTAGGACAATCCGTAAGAATTTGAAATAATTACACAAAATAAAGAGGAGCTCAGGCAGGAGCTAGGATCCTCTTGAAATATGATCTGAATCGGCTGGAATCTGCTTTCATTCTTACTCCAAATTGTACATTCAATAGAAACATTTATGGATTTCCTATATTTCCTATATTTCCTTGCTTTATCGACTCCTAGAAACCGCAGTTTGTACTGCAGGACGCTGCTTGCTGTGCAGGACCTTCTCGATTCGTTTTGGCTGGAACTTTTGGGGCAAACTGTTTCCCCCTGCCATTTGCCTCTCGGCTTAAACTAAAAATGGTAAAATTTTAAATTAACAACGAACTCACGCACACAGCCACACACACAGAGAGAGAGAGAGAGAGTGGGAGAGAGGGGGAAAGAGAGGGGGAGGGAGAGGCGTGTATTTGCGTGGGTATTTTATGTAATGTCGTCTGTAATTTGACGTTGATGCTCGTTCGTGCTGGCATACGCAACCTGCATTTAAAATGAAAATATATATCCCTCCATAGACACACACACACACACACACAGGCACGCACTTTTGCGGATAAATATGTGCTCCAAAGGACTATGGTGGGCTAAAGTATCTGATGGATAGATGGATAGATGGATGGTTGGATGGATGGAAGCCCCTGCTGCTGCTACTGCAATCCGCCATAGAAAATTCCGTTAATCAAGCGCTTCAATCGGTGAGAGAGAGAGAGAGAGGGAGAGCAAGCGGTGCAGAGGGGAGGCTGAAATTACAATCGCTCGATCCTGGGCATCCTTTGGCAGCTGCCAGCGAGGATCCATCCATCCATCCATCTATCCTTTCATCCTGCTTCTGCTTCTATTATTTTGTAAAGCTTCGAAATAATTGCAAAACGCAGCTGCCGAAAAAGCCACCCCGTTCTGCCGGCGAGTGGGCTGTGCCTGGAATGGGGTGGAAAGCTAAACAAACCCTCAAGGCAGCACCAGGAGGCTGTGCTGGCAAAAAGGGTAAGTGGTCTTCTTTGCGGCGGCCATTTTGGATTCCCAGGAGCAGCACAAAGGGCCGAAAGGAAAGGAAAGGTAAGGTAAGGTAAGGGATACCTTTTTTACTTTAAATTTAATTTAAATTTTGTGCGAAAAAAGCCACACACACACACGGAAATGAATGCCATCACAGGAGTATCTGTGTGTGCGCTGTATCTGTGTGTGTGCGTGCAGATGCATTCGATAAAATGGCAAAAGGAATCAAATTTGCCGCACATTTCATTTCGCTTTGTTTGCTGTTCGCCAGGCAGCTGCCGGACGGTCCCTCGTCTCATTTTGTATCTGTTAGATACAAAGATACAAAGGCCGCCCCTCAGTCCACTGTGCTGCTGCGGCTGCCGCAGTAAAACCCGTTTTAATGTCGCGGCTAATGCTGCTGTCTGTCTGCCGTTGCAGTTAATGGCTTTTCCATTTTCCATTTTCTGGCGGCTGCCATTTGCTGGCGGTTGCAGTGGACTGCTCCACTCCACTCAACTCCTGCCACTCTGCCCCTTCTGCCCGCTGCACTGCGACTGTGTTCAAGATGGGGCAGATTACCTGATGGCCTCCTCCGATCTGCGGCACAGAGTCGGTGTGTGGCAACAGCAGAGGCAACAGCAGAGGCTGAGGAGACTGTGGCAGTGGCAGTGGCAATAATGATGACAATGTGAAGCGGCGCAAACAAGAAAAACTTATTAATGTAATTAATTAAAACAAACAGCTTCAATTGAAAAGCTGACAGCGAGAGCAAAAGCAAAGGAAAAGGCAAAAGAGGAGGCCACCAGAGGCGTGGCAGCGGTGGCGGCAATTAAAGAAGGATGCGACTGTCGCCTGTCTCCCCCAGCCTCTTGGCGCGCACACATCAAAAGCAGCCACACACACACACACACAGATACAAATGCAGATACTTCTCTGCCAGGAAGGGGGAGAACGGAAAGGACTCTTGGTCTTCACACCACGCGCCTCGAAATTTAAATCATAAATCATGAGCTTTTTCTCCTCGACATTTTTCATCCTTTTGTTACCCTCCATTCCCCGCCACTTCCCCTGTCTCCCCTGCCTACCCCCCACTCCTTTCTCTACTCTCTTTTTTCTTGCTCTCTCCTGCTTTTTTTTTGCTCTCTCTCTCTCTCTTTGCTTTTGTTTTTCGCATTTTTCTTCTTCTGCTGCGACTGTCGGGCCGGACTGGGGCGCTTTTTAGTACGCACAAAAAAGAGAAAAAAGAGCCGCCATTTTGTTTTTTGTGTTTCCTTTTTTCGCCGCTTTTCTCTCGCATATAGAAAATAAAATGCCGCAACATGCCACATGCAACAACAACAAAAACAACAACAAATGGCGAAAAATGGAAATTGCTGCATACAGAAAATGCTCCCCCCCCTCGCGTGGCTCATTTATTCTGCCACCCACCCAGCCCACCCGCCAACCGCCTCGCACTGTCGTTCAACTTATTGTAAGCTCTATTTGGGCATTAAGGGTTTTCGCCCTTCCTTTCCATTCGTCCTTTCTTCCGAAGGATTTTTTCGCCTCTGGGATGTTTATCTGTTTTTCTGTTGCCTGCTTTTTGGGTTGTTTTTGTCCGGTTCAAACGCCGCTCCAAA
The DNA here is from genome assembly GCA_963969585.1 of Drosophila helvetica. Lineage (NCBI taxonomy): Eukaryota > Metazoa > Arthropoda > Insecta > Diptera > Drosophilidae > Drosophila > Drosophila helvetica. The sequence continues at coordinate 2,403,420 of OZ018403.1, forward strand.
GATCCTAAATTATTCACGCTTCCCCCACACCCCCACACATACCCTCTCCATCCATCCATCCGCCCTTCCAAGTGTGGGGGGGGGGGGGGGTGCAGGACACTCTGACATGCGAGTATTTCGTAATTCAAAATTAACATTTCAGGATGACTTGGAGCTGTGGCAGCCATCGCCATCGCCTTCTCCTGCTGCTGTTCCTGCTCCTGCTCCTTCTGCTCCGTTCTCGTTGTGCGTCGTAATGCGGTGGGGCCGGCAGCGGGGGGGGGGGGATGTGAAAGGATGCGAATGTGTACACAATATTAACGAAAAAAGAGAAAAACAGCAGCAGCCGAAGCCGCGGCCGCGGCGCAGCACACACATGGAAAAAAAGGATAAAAAGGCAGTACAGTTGCGACAAAATGCGATTTTTACTTTGCTTTTCGCTGCTTTCGAATTTACGCAGCATTTGGAGATTGTTTGCTGAGGTCTCGCCATCTCGCTGTGCCACCAAATGGGGCACAGAGATGTGTCAGAGCTGGCGTCCCCTGGGGGAGGTGTGCCCCTCCGGAAATGGCCCGAATTGATGCCGGGGAGTGGGTCATAGTGGGTTAAGGAATTCCCGAGAGGAAGACGTGGGAGAATGAAAAATATCTTTGCTCTTCGATTGCGGAATTTTCCATCAGCCTCTCCTGCCACTCCCCCAAAGAAGGGGATGCAATATCCTTGTGTGGATCTATTATTAATTTTTCAATTTAATTTAAATTGAAATCAATTAATTTTCTTGTATCTTTTAGCTTTTCCTCTCCTTCTTCATCTTCTGCATCTTCAATCCAAAAGCCAACAATTTGCCATTGCAATGTCGCCTCCACTCCCCCTCCCCCCTCCCATCCCCCCGCTTGCTTCCAGAGACACACAAAGAGAGACGGAGAGAGAGAGAAAGAGAGAAACAGAGAGACATTGAGAAAGAGAGCCAACGCGAGAGTTTGTATAAAATAAAATCACATAAAATGCGCGGCCCAAAAGCAAAGCAAGAAAAGCACCAACATCCTACCTCCTGCCTGCCTGCCTGCCCGCCTGCCTGCCCCTCCCATCCTGCACGGCAAAGTCACTCAGACGCAGGTCCTGTGGCTCACAGGACTCTGGACTCCACATTCGCCGCCTCTCGTCGCCTCGTCTGCCAGCCGGCTGCTTCGTATAGAAAAACGTGCCAAAAGGCCACACAACACAACACCCACCTGACCCTGCACCCCCCCCCCCCCCCCCCCCCCCCCCCACACCCCTGTCTCCTACCCTGCTGCCGCTCGCCCCTTTCTGGCTGCCCCACAGCAACAGCAATTTTGCTTTTTTCGCTCGGGCAATTTTTTTGTCTTTTTTCAAGCTCCACCTACTTGCTGCACTGCCATTGGCTGTTGCTGTTGCCGCTGCTGCTGCTGCTGCCACATCGTCGTCGTCGTCGTCGTTGTCGGCAGCAGCAGCAGAAGTGGCAGCATCAGCATCATAGCCGTGTGGCAGCCAACGCCAGAAAACAGGCTAAAAGTGGGGGGAAAAAAGGCTAACTCGGAGCATGCAAAAACCCCAACACACGCACACATACACAGATGTGTGTGTTTGTGGGTGGTGGTGGGGGGGGTGGGGAAGGAGGGAGGGATTTTTCCTGGTTTTTTCCTACTGCTGCTGCTGCTGCTTTTCTGCCTTTGATTTTGTGTTGTTTGCCTTTTCACATTTTATTTTTAACATTTATATTTTTGCGTGCTGCGTGTTTTATGAACAGAGAGAGAGAGAGAGCAAAAGAGACAGAGAGACTAAGAGAGAGAGAGAGAGAGAGAGGGAGAGAGGAGGATACATATATTTTATAGTTAACAGCATTATGAAAAATGAAAACGTTTTCCCCGCTTTGCTCCTTGGCTCCTTCATCTGCCGCCGTCTTCTCTCCTGCCGACTGCCTCCTGCTGACTGCCTCCTGCCTCCTGCCTTCTCTCCCGACTAGACGCGTCTGTGGTGCGTCTCCTGCCTGCCCCCTGCTGCTGCCGCTCCTCCATGGACTGTGTGTTTTGGCTGTGTGTGTGTTGCCATTGCCATTGTTCTTCTTTTTTCTACTGCTGGCTGCCGCTGCCTTTGCCGCACTTGGTCACGTTGCATCCGCATCCGCATCCTGCCACAGCAACAGCAACGGCAACGGCAGCAGCTCCATGGCTGTGTCCTGGCAGTCGTGGCAGTCGTTGAGTGTTTAGTAAGTGGTTTAGTAAACACATTTAGTTATTTGCCAAGCGGCGGCCGGGCAAACAGAGGAGCATAGCACATCAGAGCAGAGCAGAGCAGAGCAGAGGAGAGGAGAAAAGAAGGGCCTCCAAGGATGAGAGGATGCGTATGCGGATGCACGCACCGAAGGACATGGAAGCAAAGGCCTCTTTCGACCTCTGAATCGGAGCACTTAATGACACTTAGTGATACTCAATTATCACTACAGCGGCGGCTCTAGCGGCGACTCCTTGCCCAATTACTTGATGAGGCATCCTTCCACTCATCCTCTCGGAGGGCGGAGAACTGCTCTCCTGCTGCCAGGACCCTCGCCCGGTTTCCCCCTGCTGCAAATGTAATCCGAAAGTTGTGGCCCAACTTTTGGCTTTGGTCCTCCCCTGGTGCCATTCCTGTGGCGGGTCCTGGTCCTGTTTCTCTGCATTTCTCTGCCTGCCCTGTCGCTCCTTCGATCTGCTTGCTGTTGCAGTTTTTGGCACAACTTTTATTAGCTTTTCCACTAATTGCTTCTAATTTAATTAAATTAAAAAACTTTTGCCCGCTTTTAGTTGGAAAATATTGTTGATGCGGATTTTTTGGTGGGGCAGAGGCGGCAAAGGGGTGCGCCAGGGCAGCAGCAGCGTCCTGTGTGTCGCATAATAGTTTAGCCATAAATTTTATGCGTCTGCTTGCATTTTGCAGTAAAATATTTTATAATTAAATATTTGTTTAATTAGTGCGAGTGGCAGCCGCCGCCGCCGCCGCATCGTAGTCGCGCCGAGGCTTCGTGTGTGTGGAGCAAGGGGGGGGCGGGAGTGGTCTGTGGTTCCCATTTAATAAGTGGGAAAATATTAAATTATATACTCTGCAGCGTTCCCTCGCTCTCCCTCTTTAACAAATCCCATCTAATTTCGATTTAAAGTCTGAGATTAAGCTGACGCAGCCCCGCGGGCTAGGCAACACTTTTTGCACATTTCTGCTTATATCATTGCATACACTTAAGCGGCAAATGAATTTGTGGAGAATGATTCAAGGAGAATTGTTTTTCTTGAGAGGGACAGGGAAAGAGAACTTCATTAATTACACATAAAATCTAACTCTTTCTGTTCGATTTTTTTTCGGATTTTTAAACGGTTGCACCTTAACCAACGAAACCTAAACGACGCCCAATTAATGCATCTATATAAATAAAATATATAAACACAAAAGAAATATTTTTTTCGAACTTTCCTGATCTATGAAAGTCGACACTTTGAGATGATTGATGACAACAAATAATTAATTTTGAATTTTAAGGCTTAATATTTGCCCGAAGGTAAGCTGAAGGTACACAGTGGGTGGGTTTGGTTTATAGCTGGATTTACCAGCTTTTCAGTATTGCAAAGTTCAATACAACCAGATGTAAGATATTTAGGTTAAATGAAAAGAAAAAACTGCCAATAAAAATAAAAATTATTTAAAATAAAAAAAAAGATAATTTATTGAACATTTTCGAAGCTAAAAAATCTATCAAGAAAAGTGTTTCAATAACAACAAATCCATTTTCAATTAAAACATATTAAATAAAAAATTAATAAACAATAAAAATGAATTCTGAATGAATGAATTGCAGCCCCTGGGGATTTCTTGGGGAATTCTTGAGGATTTTAGAGAGAACTAATATTTTTTTATGGCTGGTCCTGCAACTGAACTTTCCCTCCAGAAAAACATATTAATTGCACAAATGCCATTTTCCATTTTTCCACTTTCCGCTTTCCACTCTCTGCTTCTGATTTATGGGCAAAACAGAGCGATATTCATTATCTCTGGGCTATTTGTTAATGTCGGTAATCGCCACGAAACGAGCGGCTAAGAAGCTACGCGGCGAAGGAGCTCCATCCTGCTTCCAAGGATAATTAATAAGCGAGGCTCTCCACTTGCCATCTCCCTTTCGTGGGGCCTCAACTTTCAGCCATTTATCAGCTGTTGTCTGACCCCTGACCCTGGCTATATATCAGCGACCAGCGACAGCGATGTGATGTGGAAAATACGCTAGAAAACCATTTTGGAGGCCAAAACAAATTGCGGAAAACAGAAAGCAGAACAGAGGAGCAGCAGCACAACAATAAGTAAAATTAATGAGCCAAAATGTAATTTTATAAATTGTAAAAAGCTTCCGGCGCATCCATTATGCATACACTGTGTGGGCAGGAGCAGGGCAGGAGCAGGGCAGGAGCAGGAGCAGTGGGTTGCCTAAAATGGAAAATGGCAGCTGCAGGAGGCTGGGACGTGGACTTGGGTTAGGCGCAACGGGGGAGGGGGGAATGGAGAGGTGAATGAAAAGAGTTGATGGCAAATTATAGAAGCCATTTCAAAGGAGAAGGAGAACGGGAGAGAAGCAGAAGCAGAAGCTGATTGAGGCATGGCCACGATGGACAAGGAGCAGGAGCAGGAGCAGGTGGGATGGGATGGGATGGGAGGGTGGCGAAACAAGGGTGAAAGTGGATTTACTTTCGTCTACGTGACACGAGTCCTTGCCCCGCCGTTACCCTGTTGCGGTTACCGACGCCGCCTGATGCCTCGCTGATGCCGGCACACAGGACCTTCTCCTTCTCCCTCTGCTCGCTGGCCCTTGCAGCAGGAGTCAAGCAGGAGACGGACACGCATCGCAGGGAACGTCTGCAAGCAGATTATCGCACACGTACCCCCACAATAACCGAAAGCAGGGAGTCGTCCTGGCACAGCACTCGCACGTCCTTGCCTCCTGTCAGTGGCAGTGGCAGTGGCTGTGGCAGAGGCAGCAACTCAAACATGGCAGTAGCCGGCTGGCCGGTGTGCACCCTTGGCAGCGCGGCCATGATTTTCGAAATTAATTCAACTTGATTTTGCTTTCTTTTGGTTTTTGTTTTGCTCACTCTCTTCGTGTCTCTCTGTCTGTCTGTCTGTCTGTTCATTCATGAGGCAGGGTGTGGGTGGCAGCACCGCAGACAAGAAATTAAAATTCATTTCAAAAGCAAAAGCAACAGCAAACGGGGTAGAAAGGGGCACAGGTTTTCCCATTTGGAATATTTAAGGCGCAAGCCTAAAAGTATGCAAAGGGCAAAATGCGGCAATGGAAAATGGCCAAATGGCAAATGTGTGCTGTGCGGCTTCTTGCGACCAACCAACCAACCGACCAAGCGACCAACCAGCCAACAACCCTTACAACAAACAACCCTTCTTGGCGCCTGAGCCTGAGGCTGAAGCTGAAGCACAAGTGGAAGCTGATGGATGGGGCTGTGGGGAGGGGGCTGCTGTTTTAGGGCTGCTTTCACAATGGCCGCCATCGTCCTTTCGGTTTCGGTTTCCTTTTCCTTTTGTTTCTTGCGAAGCCCTCCCTCCCACCCTCCCTGCCCTCGACAAACAGTTTTCTATTGTTTTTCAGCTGTCATGAACTTTTCCTCGTTGAACCTTTTGTTCCGTTCGCATACTTTTGGCCAACAAATTTCCGTAACCCCGTAACCCTCTTCACCACTTTTGCCTCTTCACCTCTTTGGCACCCCTCCGCCCCTCTGCCACTCTGCCCCTCTCTCCGCCTTGCCACCAATTGGCTGCACACATATTTTATTCTGCTCGACTTAATGCGACGCCGATTGTCATTGCTTTCAGGCTGTGGCATGCTCTTTGTTCTTCTTGTTGCATGTCTGCCAGCTGTCGTCTTTATGGCACAGATCCATTAATATTCTCTGCTCCTCTGATTCTCTATGCCTCAGGTGGCAAGCAAGCTCTGTTTCCTTTTGTTCTCTCTGGGTGCGTGTGTGCGTGTGTGTGAGTGTCAGAGCCTGTTATCCTTGTCATTGTTTGAGACGCTGCTGCCACATGTGAACTTGTTGTGTGTTTTCCTGTGTCTGTTCCGTGTTCTGTTTGCTACCTGCACGAATTGAGCCGTAAGCGACGCAGCCAAGAGGAAATCTGTAACAAATCATGGCCGCTTTTCCCTGCTCCCTCCCCCCCCACTGCGCCTTGCTCCTTTCTGTGTCTGCGAAAATTGTTGTGGCGTTTTATTTTGCATTTTATTTGCATGTCTCCCCAATTTTATGTGCACAAGTTTTTAACCCTGGCGAGTCATAAAATTAAAACCATCACAGACGACGTCGCCGCTCCTGGGGGTGCGACTGGGCTCCATGGTCCGTGTCCTGTGCTCTTTTGAAAGCAGACCCCAGCCCCCAGTCCCCCCCATTGGGTTTCTTCTTTTACTTCACCTGAACAGAGCCATCCCCCCAACCCCATGCCAAGCCAGGGAGCATCCTTCGCCCCTTCTCCTGCAAATGGAATCTGAATGCAAGCCTAACGACCTGGCATTGTCGTTGATAAGGTCCTCGAAAAATGCTTGTCTACCAGTTTTTTTTTCTACTCTCAGAGGATGCGGCTGGGGATGGTATGGGGATGGGGGTGGGGATGCGGATGCGGATGCGGTGGCTGGAATATCTGCCTAATGTTTATGCAGCAGGAAGCCACAGGACTCCAGACATTCCACTCCTCTGGCGGATTCAATGAGTCGAAAGGTGCTTTTAATGTCGAAGGATTTACTATTCCAAAGGCTAGCCAGTGAAATCCCCCAAGATGAAGGAGCAAGTCCCTCTCGGCCAGCCAAGGAGTGTGTCCTTTGGCTGCTAATTAGCATTTTCAACTGTTTTTCGTCGGAAAGCTCTGCGCGGAAAGCTTTTCTGATTTGAAATTCGTTAGAAAGCATGCCACGGGCACCCCTTTTCGGCGTGCGTGTCGTGTGGCAAGGGTTGCACGTGGTACGAGCGACAGGCCACAGATGGCGCCAGTCCTGAACTTTTTCCGTGGATTAGGAAACAATTTTGCAGGGGATGGGAAAAGTAAAGGAACCAACCTGCTTGATGCTTGATGATGCTGCTGCTGCTGCTGCTCCTGGGATCCTGTATCCTTTGTCTTTTTGGGACAGGGCGTGAATATTAAAAAGCAATAAATCATAAAATTGGCAATAAATTTCAAGCATTTTATTCAAACGATTAATCATTAAAAAGCATTAAAATAACTAGACTAAAGCCAAAAGCAGACTACAGCTAACAAATATCTATTGGGTTTTCTAGGGAAGCGTTTTCTTAGAGGCTGGCGGGGGGGAGGGTTAGTGGGTGGGAGGCTGGGCATGTCCTGTCGATGGCTCGCTGGCGAATCTGCAAAGAGATGGGAGAGAAAACAGAGATGAGTTGAGAAACAAGTTAAAACAAAATGTGTTTTGTGTCCTTGCGACAAGCGAAGACAAAAAAGCCACAGGAGACGCCCAGCGCAGGACCTGCCTGACCAGCGGACATCTCCGAGGACACGAAAGTTTACAACAAATTAAACTTTTGTGTGTGTGTGTGTGGGTGTGTGCAACACTAAAGCAACGGTTGCAACAATATCAATGGAGGAGGGCAAGGGCTGGGTCGGGGCAGGGGCTGGGGCAGGGCAACATTGGGGCAAAGTTTTCGTTTCAGCGAAAAGTTTTAATAGAAAATTTTAGTTAATAGTTTTGCAACTTTGCCGCTGCGGTGGATTTGATAAGGGACCCCAGGACTGACCGCCCAAGGACCAACCAGGAGGAGCAGCACACAACACATGTACGAAACTTTTTCGGGGGCGGGAAAAGACCACAGAAGCAGCAGCACCAAAGGAGGGAAAGGAGGAGGAGCCGTGAGGCGATGGCTAACCCCTAAGCTCTCGCTCTCTCCCTCTCCCTCCCTCCCTCCCTCTCTCTCTCTCTCTCTCTAATTAATTAAAATCGCTTTTGTGACGTCGCCTTCTAAGCAAAAAGATAAGCAAAAATCCCATTCCATATCCCACAGAATATATAATCAGGGTGTATGTCCTTTTTCTTTGATTGAAGGATTGATGCTTGTGGGAAAATCGAGGCGATTGCCTCTCCCCCTCTCTCGCTTGAAAGGTTCCTGCAGGATTGTCGGTAGGGGTATCTCTCGGGTCGATCCTTTGAGGGCTTTCCTTTCGCTTTAGGATTGTTAATTTCCTGTTTGCAGATAAATAATGCCCCCCTACACACACACACACACCACCCAAAAGGACGGATGGACAGGGCCAGCCTCAGCGTCATCCTTGCGTTATGTAACTTTAAAGCACCTAAAATATTAAAACCACCCTCAAGTCCCTCAAATCCCACGTCCAGCCAGGAGCATGAGAAGCATATCAGGAGGTAGGAGGCCAGGGGCCAGGCGACCAGGCGACCAGGGGGCAGGACGTCAGGTGGCAGGAGCAGACTGGAGGAGCAGCGGTGGCGCTGAAGATAAGGCTGAAAGCAAAGCTGTAGCACGTTCCCTCGGCTGGCAGGATGCGCAGGACACACACACACACACACACACACGCAAAGGTTGGCAAAGAGCTTAAAATGTGGCCCTAAAATAACTTTGACTGACCCTCCCCCCTGCCCGCTCTCTGGCAGGCAAACAAACCCACAGATTTTTGGACCGCTCCTAGGATTTAGAGTACGCCTCCGTGCCTCCGTGCCCCCGTGCCACCGCTGCTGCTGCTGCTGCCTGCCACATTTTGACTGCTTGGGGCATACATCAAAACTTTGGCTTACGCTTAGGATTTATTTATTTTCATATTTACGGAGGGCCGCACACACACACTCACACACACAAACACGGACACACACACCCGAACACGCGCCGCAAAATGCGGCAGGGAGAGGGCTAGGGGCAGACAAGGATCTCAAGGATTTGCACCTTGTGGCAGGAGCAGAAGCGAAGGCAGGGCGGTGGCGGTGGCAGTGGCAGTGCGAGTCTCCGCCTACATCTAATTCGGGTTTTGTGGCGCCACTGGCCGTAAAATGGACGCAGGACGACAGAGAAAGAGCGAGAGAGCGGGGCGTGGCAGGGACAGAGTCTGTGTGTGTGTGTGTGTTATTTAATGACTACGTGACCATCCGGACGAGCAGCGGGAGAGGAGCATCCCAGGCGGCGTGTCCATCGCTCCACGAAGCGGCTTACGTGTCGTATGCGCGTTATCTGAGGGACGGCATCTTCTGGCGAGTCCGTGGCGTCCGACTCCCGTCCTCAGATTTTATGTATTCGAAGCTATTAAGAAACGACCCCACCCCCTCCCTTGGGTAACCAACCCTCCCCTCCCCGCCCTCTGCGCCGCTTCGCTCGTTTTTGTATTTAAATGCGCCATTTGCATATTTATTAGAAGCGGAGAGTCCTTCCACGAACTCCGCCACTCTGCTTTGCCTTTCGCTTGAAATTATTAAAATAAGACAGAGCTACATAATTATTCCCCCCCTCTAACCCCTGGCCATGCTCCCCCTGCGAGGACTCCACAGTTATGGAAAGGCAAACAAAAGTTAATTTAGACGCTGCTTACATTTTACAAGCAATTTACCCGCCACCCACACCCACACCCACCCCCCATTCGCCTCCTGCCCCCACGTCTCTGCTCCGCCCCTTGAATCCCGGACGACTTTGACTCTTGTGGATGTCGCCTTTGCCTCACAGGAGAGATTCCCTGCCACTGCCGCGTCGTGTCACTGCTTTGTGCCGCTTCTGACTGCTGAATACTTTTCGTCCTTTTCACAAAACAAATTTGCACTTCCACGCATTCATTAATTTGCTTATTACGAGCGGAAAAGCAGGAAAAAAGCAGTAATAAAAAGGATAATTGTGGGAGAAAGAGGGAGCGGGGTTATCCTGCCTGATCCTGATTCCGTTCTTAAAGCCCTGAGGCCCCAGCTTTAAGCAAAAATGGTTATAGAAATGGAAACAGCAAAACTTATGCCAAATGCCACAATAAATGGATATGACAGCATATCCTTTTGCCTGACAAGAAGCCTTCTACCATTCCCCTACCGCTGCTGCTGCTGCTGCTGCTGCTCCTGCTCCTGCTGTTGTCCTGGCAGCCAAGTCATGTATAATAAAGTCCAGTGGCTGCTGCACTTGCGGCAGTTGCACATGTCGAGTGGCAAGAACCAAAGAAAGGGCAGTTCTGCCACGGAAATTCGCCAGGAAATCGCCACAAAAATAGAGAAATATTCCCTACAAGAGATCCTTTATCTAATCAAATAAATATATGATGGAAGAAGTAGGATAACTTGGATAGGATAACTTGAGAGTGGAACTGATCTACCAGGAAATCCCAGGAAGCAGCAATCCAAGAAGTAGGAGATTCTACGAGTTCAGTAGTCGAAAAACCTGGGAAAAACCCCTGCTAAGAAATGAGTTTCCATTCGCTGAAGTCGCTGCCACACGAACTTCTGTTTTAGATAGCACTCCAAATGGGGAACGGAATGCGAATCCTGGATTGACTCCTCCTCTCCTTCATTCCCATCCGTACGTGTACGCAAAAGTGCGGATGGTATCTGCGAGTGCGAGTGCTAGTACGAGTATCTGCATGGCTAAGTAAATGAAAGGCAGTTAAAACTACAACTAAAGCGCCAGTGAAAGAACTTACGCAGAGTTCGAGGAGGAGGAGGAGTAGCAGAAGGCAGAAGGCAGAAGGACTGATGCTGATGGAGAGTGGAGATTGCCAGGACACGGAAAAGGAGAGCAGAGAGGACAAGGCCAGTCGCAGGCATGTGGCAATTACAAAGCCAAGGGTTGTGGCATGGAGCAGGGGATGGAATGGAATGGGGTGGGATGGAATGGGGTGGTGTGGGGTGGGGTGGCACATAGAAACTTGCAAATATAAAATTGCACAATTTAAAACGCAGACAAAAGACGGAGTGGGCGGAGCGGACCAGCTCTGGTGGAAGGACGCAAGAGGCAGCGGTGCTACGTGCAAGGAGAAACAAGAACAGGCCACCCAGCAGCCCAGAATGTGTCCCTGTGTTCCTGTGTGGGTGTGTGTCCTGTGGGTGTCCTGTGCGCCATTTACAATTCACATTTCTAGTTTTCAGTTCAGTTGAGTCATTATTTTATTGCCAAGATACGCGGAGCGGGAGCGGAAGGACTGCGTCGACTCTCCACTGCGCCCTGACGAGGACAACGCCAATGTCGAAGGACACGGAATGGGCAGGAGCAGGAGCAGGAGCTGGAGCTTGGGCAGGAGCTGGAGCTGGAGCTGGGGCAGGCTCTGGTGTGGCAGGAGCAACGTCTAGCAGCAACAACACTTTTGCTTTTGCATCATTTAGAAGGGGGTGCCGATGGTGGTGTTCCTTTCGTTTTCGTCCTTTTTGGACATTTGCGGAGAGAGAGGGACCCCTTCTCTGTCTCTGTATGTCTGTATGGGTGTGTATCTGTGTGTATCTGTGCACGGGTGTGTGTGTTATTAGATTGTTTCCACTGAAATGTTATTAGAAAATTTTGAATTCAAATTCAAATGACTTCATACTTCCTGTCTCTGCCTCTGCCTCTGCCCCTGCCCCTGCCGCATGCCGCAGGCCCCCCTTTGGACACTCTCTTTGAGCACTGCAAAGGACGTGCATATCTTTTGTGCACTTGTGTGCATTGCTCTGTATCTGTATCTGTATCTGTGTGTCTATGCGTGTGTCTGTGGATGTGCGTCTGTCTCTTGCATAATAACATGGACGACGACGACGACGACGATGAGGACGACTCTGTGGATGTCAGGATGTGGCTGCCGCCTTCTCGTCCATTAAACGTACAATTTTTGGAGTGCAATTTGCGTTCGTTGTGGCACGTCCTCGTAGCGGAATGAGGCGTGGGGAGTGGGGTGTGTGGCAGTGTCCACAAGGGTGGATTTCTCGGGATCAAAAAGGATTCCAAGAAGCTGCCACAGAGAAGGTTTCACCTTCTGGATTCCCGAGGAGTCTTTCAATTCGATTAGATCTTCCTTCCCTGCCTTCTGCCCTCTGACCTCTATTGCTGCATTATACAATTTCGTAACCTCCAGCCCTGGCACCAACCAGACAGCAGAGAGAAGAGGGGCAGGGGCAGGGGCAGCAGGCGGTAGCTAGAAGGTTGATGGTGGAATTTCAAATATTTCCTTTCTACGTTTGTGGCCAAAGAAAAGTTTCAATAAAATCCAAGCTTAGTCCTTCAGTGCTCTCCTCTGGTCCGGGCCATGGCCAACACCCACAACACCCACAGAAACCGCAGTCGTAACCTGACAGGAGTGGGCGCCAGTGGGGAGTGGGGTGTGGGCAGCGGGGGGCAGGGGGGCCAGGGATCCTGCAGCGTTGGCAAACTACTATCTGAACTGAGTTTTCACCGAGTTGAGGGTTCACTTCGTTCCGAGGAAGGTGGGCGAAGGCAGAGGGGAACTGCGGTAAAGTTGCTAACGTAATCATACAAAACCTTGCTCCTGCAAGAAGAATGGGGTGGCAGGGGGTGGCAGGGGGTAGCAGGGGGTGTCTCTGGTCGCTCTTTCTCTCTCTCTCTCTCTTTCCTTTATTCAGACAAAAGACGACTTTTGTGCAGTTGCTGCCCGCCTGCTGCTGGTATAAGATGGAGAGCGACTGGGGAGAAATGGTCATTGAAGGAGGGACAGAGGCGGCGGGCAGGGGGGGGAGTGGCTCAGGCGAGGGTAGAGAGGATATTTGATATTCAAATAAAATGAAATTACATTGTTTTCAGCTGGCAAACAATTTGAATAGAATTTTAACTTTTTACTATTATTTTATTTCAAAGCATACACAAAGGCAAAGGCAATGGCAGGCCGAGAGTCCTGAACGTAAGGACACACAAGACGCTGCCGGGTATGAGGGTTCCAGTGAGGCAGCTGCTGGCAGCAGGACCCTGGGCAGGACTCTGGCTTTGGCTATGGCTTTGGCAAATGGCTGCCGAGGCAGCAGCTCTGTTCTCTGTTTGGATATTTCTTAATTAGAAAGATTTTCGCCAAAAGGGTTGTTCGACAGCCTCAGCCTCCCTCCCTCCCTCTCTGGTGGACTTTTTCTTAAACGTCATTAATTTCTCTTGTAAATTTATGTTGCCCCTGGGTTGTCTGCCTCCCTGGCCCCCTGCCACATCCTGCCTGAGAGGAGGATCATTTCTAATGCTCTGCCAAAACATTTCTGCGACCCTTTTTGACATTTTGGGGTAACCTTTCGGACTGCTTGGATGCCATATTCCCATCTAATGCCAGTCCCCTGCTCCTGCGGCCAGAACGTGACATTCGGGGCGATGATGAGGTCCTGCTGTGGACTCTGGGGATAATTTATCGCATCGCATATGGGAAATTGCGGATTGGGATTTTCTTCCTTTAGCTTTTATGAAATTGTTCCGGTCAATTAATTGTGGAAATTGCTTGAGTCCAGGGCGCATTTTCCATGCCGTTTAAAGCTTTAAGTTTCGAGCATTAGACACAGGAACGGAGAGAAGTGAGAGAGCCACGCCCAGGAGGAGCCTGTGGGGTGGGAGGGCCGCTTGTAATCCCCGGCAATCCATCTGCCATGCAACAAGAGGCAAGAGGCATGGCATGCAGGCGGTGCAGTAGGGGCAGGAGGGGAGGCGGCATGCAATAGGCAAACTGCAGACTGCAGACTAGGTGGGGGGTCCCGAATGCATTTTCCCAAAACGAAATTTCCAGGCTTTGAAATTGCAAAATGCAGAAAATGTTTTGCCATCCTATTTTCCGATGGCGAATGGCTAAAAAATTTGCATTTTTGCAAACGAGCGACAGGGGGCGGGGGACCCAAATGAATGCACATGCACACACGCACACACACTGAAGCACATCTCCTGCAGGCTGCACATAGATGCACTCCGCAAAAAACAAACACACACACGCATGGGGGGGGGGGGGAGGGGGGTGTAGTTGGGATGGGAGCCATGTGAATATCCACGCCTCTCGCTCTGCCTTTTCCCTTTGTGTTGCATTTTTGCCTAGATTGCAATTTTTTGCAGCCCCCAATTGAAGCTGGGAAAAAGCCTCGGACCAGAGCTCTGCCGAGCAGCACTAAAAATATTGTACATCAAATGTGTGTGTGTGTGTGTGTATGTGTATGTGTATGGGTGTCCTGTGTACCAGTATGTGTCCTGTGCTCCATCAGCAGGACGAAACCAATGCATTTGTCGAGAGCCCGAGAGCCCCGGAGTAGCAGTCGGATCCCAGAGCCAGGGCCTAAAATGCAGTTTTTGGCCATGCAACAGCAACAGCAGCAGCAGCAGGATTCGGGGGCTGTGAGTAGGAGAGCGAAAGGAGCAGGGAGCAGGAAGCAGGGGGGTGGGGTGGGGCAGGAGTTGGGTGCACCAGCCGACAGAACTGCAGAAGAAGTTGTGCAAAAAATTTTGAAATTGCATTTCAAATGAATAGACGGACGAGGAGAGACTCTCGACTGAAGAGGGGAGCAAGGAGCAGGGGTGGTGGGGTGGTGGGTATATATAGCGACAGTCGACAGTCGTTAGTGTGAGTGGGAGTGGGAGGGGGAGGGTGCTTCTCTTCCTGGGTTCCATTCGCTGGTAGGTTCGCTTTGGCTTTGGCTCTGGCTTTGGTCCTGTGCCTGTGCCCCCAAAAAATGCCATTGAACAACAAACGGATGCTGTGACGATGGATGGCCTGTGCCTCAGTCCCCTCCCATGTCCCAGGACTTCCCTCTGGTTGTGTGAGTGACATGCATGGCTGGCGAAGCATGGCGATAGGCGCTGGCCGGGCAGCCTCCCAGGCAGCCATTTTGATGCAAATGCAACTGCAAAGAGGGTTAAGAAAGGGGCAGGGAAACGGATACACCTCCCAAGATGCAGGAGGAGGAGGAGGAGCAGGGCCTGCAGGAGGAGGAGAAGGAGGAGCAGGGCCTGCAGGAGCTGCTGCTGGGTGATTCGTTTGACTAAATGGCATGCAGAATGCAAAATGCAAAATGTCGAATGACTTGGCTCAGATTTCTAGCTCTCCTAAGGGAAATCTACGGAAAATCTCCGAAAAATGTGTGCACTCTGTGGCCGTGTGATCGGATTTCATTTTGTGGCAAGTGCCGCACATAGTGCCACAGAGTGGATAAGTACATCCTGTCCACATTTCAAATTTTCTTCTTGTACTTCATGAATGCAGAAATAAAGTCCTGAAGGAATCTTTTATGGGTTATTGACTCCCTAATGTCGGATCTAATACAATCCTCTGAGGCATGCCGCTGTTGCAAATGCAGCTGCTACTGCTGCATTCGTTGCATGAGGTTTTTTTGTTTCTATTTTCGGTTGCAGCTTTATTTGCTTTGGACTTTTCGTTCAATTGTTTCGCCATTGCGGGAGTTTCTCTATTTCCGCTTTCTGTTTTCCCTTTCTGTTTTTTGTTTTCTCTGCCTTTTCTCTCTCCCTGTGTGTAAGTGTGTGTGTGTGTGTGTGTGTGTGTGTGTGTGCGGTGTTTATTTTGAGAGGCAAGCGGCAAGTGGCCAGCCCGCGCATCCATTTCCATTAGTTATTTGTTTTCCGTACGTTTTTGCAATTATTTGCCTGCCGCCTGCCGCCTGCCGCATGCTAAATTGCCTGAGTAAATATTTGACAAATTTGCATTTGGCTAAAGCGCAGCCCCCCCTGCCCCCTGCCCCCCTCCCAGAGCCTAATGAGGGGCGAGGGAGTGTGTGCTTTGCTGCCGGTTCGATTAACCGCACGGCCAAGCCTTCGATTGACTTTGGTGAGCACCTCCAGGGAGGGGAATCGATCTGTGGATCTATAGAGAGAGTTGCGTGTGGTGTCTGGAGCCAAGATCTAAGCACTTGCCACATCCCCTTGCACATATTTTTATATATTTTCCAATTTGCATTTCCAATTAAACGCTCCAACGCTTCAAACTCACCCAATGGCAGGAGCAGGGGGGAGCGTATCTCCGGGAAATATCTGCAAACAGAAGAACAGAATATTCCATTAAAATAATTGAATAACTTGCAGCAACAGCTGCCTCCTGCCACATCACGAGGCAGAGAGAGAGAGTGATAAAATATGGCTTAAGTAAATCCTCCATCGACTGCGGGCGAGACGGAGCGGGGAAGGAGTGGGGTAGGGCAAAGTTATTCCATCGTTAGAATCATATTCTGTCTGCGTGTGTGTGTGTGTGTGTGTGTGGAGAGTGCAACTTTTTGTTTTGTTGCAGTTTTTTGATTGAGTGACTGAGCAGCATAATGGAAATAATGGAAATCATGGAAAATTTGCCATGCGAGTGCTTCCTTTTCCTTCCACCCTGCCTCACTGCCTCACTGCCTCACTGCCACAGACTGTCTCCGGAGGCAGGCGGGTGGGTGGTGGAGAGTGCATTCAGCCGGCCAGATTAGGAGGATGTGGCACTAACAAAAGGATATGCCGCGGGGCAGCCGCAATTGCCTTTACCATGGAGAATCCATAGAGTCGCCTAAAAGCAGGCAATGCTTTTTTTTTGTGTGCTCCCCACGAATTTTCTTTTCTTTTGCTTCGACGACTGCCACTCTCTTTGCCAATCTGCCACGCTCGGTGGCAACTACATCAAAATGCATTTTGGCCAAAAATTGCCCCGCCTGCCCCCCTCCTCCTTCCCCCTTCTGCCTGCAGGAAGAATATCCCCAACAAAGCATCGACCAGCACTCGACAGAAATTGCAAATTTACAATGGTTCGCATGGAAAGGGGCACGGGGAAGGGGGGGGCGGAGGCCTGGCTGAGTCCATGGATTCGTTCATTTCATCTTCTGTCCGCGAAACCCGAAAGCCACCGCCCCTCCCCTGCTGCCCCTGCTGCCCGTTGCCCCCTCGCATAATTTGTATGCGCGAGCCGCATAACTGTCGTCCATTCCACTGCCACTCCTGCTGCTCCTGCTGCTCCTTCTCCTACTGCCGACTCCATGGGAATCAGTGCACTCTCCCTGTCCTCCCCTCTCCTCTCCTCTGCCGTGTCCCTGGTTCTGGCCAAATTACAATGAAGAAAAATTGCATTGCCGCGTGGGAAGGGGCCGGCATAAATGCGAGGCAAGACTCAAATCCCTCAAGGCAGACGTCTGAGTGAGCACTTTTTCCATGCTATGCGGCACACGGGCCACCACACGGGGCATGCGGCACGTTACGGGCTAGACATCGTCACGTTAGCTGCCCCACGAAATGTTCATCAAATCAACGTTGCAGCAGCCTGCCCCACACCCCACACCCCACTCTCTGCCCACCATACGCCTTGCACCTGCCACTCCTTCTGCCGCCATTTTTGTTGCAACGTTTTATGCATTTTTTCAGCGTCTGCAATGGCCAACGTCTGTTGTTTCAGGACTCGAAGACAAATGCCACAGTATTAAGGCCTCTGCCATGCCTCTCCCTGCACCACGCCCCATTGCCGCTGCTGCTCCGCCCACTTCCCCGCCAGACGAGACGCTGCACAAAAAATTGCCAAGCTTAACAATTCGCGTGGACTCTGGATTTCCATTTTTTTGTGATCTGTCCCGCGTACGTGCCTCCTCCTCGATGCTGCTCCACAACTAGCCCCCGAGCCAGGGGCAAGTGCAGCAGCGGCAGCTTTCCTTTGCAACCACTCACGCATCCGCCCCTGCCACACCGTCGCCCCTGCCCCTGCCCACTGTCCGTGCCACCCTTTTCGCTGGCCGCGCCTTTTGTGCAATAAATACAAAATGCAGAAATGGCAGGCACATCTTCAAGTCTGCCTCCGCCTGCGTCCGCCCTATGCCCCAACGGAGTCGCATTTTTTGCACTGTATGAATTGCATTTGCCACCCGCTTCACCGCCTTCTCTTGCTCCTCCCCCTGCTCCTCCAGCAGCAGGAGCAGGAGCACTCCCAGCTGAGGCAGGCGTCTCGACGACGACGACGACGAGTCTGTTGATTTGGCATCGCTGCAGCAGGGCAGGGCAGGGCACGGCACGGCACGGACCCGGTCGGGTGTCCAATGTCCAATCCAATTCCATTGCCCAGGATCGGGCCTAACAATGTGCATCCTGCGACTGGTACTGGAGTCTGGGGCACCCCAGTCTGCCCTCCCACTGATTCGTTGTCGTCGTCCTTCTGGATCCTGGATCCTTGGTTTGTTTTGCTTTGTTTTTAGTTTGGGGAATGGGAGTCGCAATGGCAGTCGCTTTGGCTGTCGTTTTGTGCCATTTTTACTGCAGCCTCCACTGCCTGCTGCCTGCTGCTTGCTGCATTTTTTCTTGCTGCCTTTCACTTCGAACTGAAGTAGAGAGCTGCCTCCTCTCCCCCCACCCCCTTAAACTCCTGCCCACCCATCACGCCTCGTGCCTGATCCCTTCATACAGCAGTGCTGCAGTTTTTGATTTCACTTTTTCCCATTCCCCCGCCGAGTGCGAGTGCGAGAGTCCTCTTGGACTTGGACGCAGGGCGGCTGCTGCTGCTGCTGCTGCACTGTGCCCCGCCCCTTTGGCGTCATGCAACACTTGCGTATGCTGTATGCTGCATACTTTTTTCCTGCCATGCCCCCCCCCTCTGCAGCAGCAGCAGCCGCGGCAGCAGCAGCAGTAGGCAAATAGCAACATTTTTTGCTCGCGACTTTCTATTTTTCAGAGCTGCAGAGTTTTTCGCTTTGTCGTGGCTCAGGCCTCCTGCCCCCTGCCTCCTGCCACTTGGTGGAGTGCGGCCTGCCCTGGGAGTCCTTTCTGTTCGTACGAGTACACTGCGCGACAAGCTACTGCACTTGCAGCACATGCACTGAGGGAAATCTCTGAAGCAGGATGGATCTCTGGATGATCTCTTGGATGGAAGCCATTTGCCTTTAACTGAGGATCGAGGTATTCTCGGAACCAGTTTCAGTTGCAGTTCCATTTCTAGTTCATTCCGAGGATTAGTTCATGGGAACGTGTCCTGAATTTGAGGCCCAAATCGAGAGGGGAAGTACTGTGTCCAACAAAAGCAAAACACATTGCTGATTGCATTTGCTTTGTCTGCCCCATGCAGCCCATGCTCCATGCCACAGTCTCAGTCTCAGTGTCTGCCCCTGCCTCTGCCTCTGCCCCTTTCCTCTCCCTTGTGTGTATGTGTGTGTGTGTGTGGAAAACTTTGGTGCCCCAACTGCAGTGCCAAAAAGCAAACTTGTTGTTTGCGTTTTGTCGCATCTCATCCTGCTCGACTGCCTTTGCGCCTACTGCCTCCTGATGCTGCCTCATGTGCAGTCTTATGATGCTGACAGTTGTCGCCATTGCTGCTGGTCCACAGGACATCCACTCGCACTCCCACTGCCCCTCCCACTCCCACTCCCACTCCCAGTCCTGCTGCAGCAGCAGGAGCAGCAGCAACATTGCCATTTTGAAATGCAATGCAGGCGTGGGATGGAGAGTGGTGTGAGGGCGATGTGAGGCAGGAGAGCCAGGACATTTCATTTCTGAAGAATTGCTTTGTCGGCCCGGCAACCGTCCACGTCGTGGGGCTCATCCAAAACAACAGCAACAGCAGCAGCAGGAGCAGGAGCAGGAGCAAAAACAGGAGGCAGGAGGCGGGAGGCTGGAGGCAGGAGGTTGGAGGCAGGAGTCAGGAGGCAGCCGCACATTGCATTTGCCTCTGGCCAGAGCTCCCCAACCTGAGGCAGAGAGTGCTGGCTGTGGGGGCAGTGGGGGCCGGGGCACTGGCAAAGGAGAGCTCGCCTTGCTTGCCCCCACGTTGCACAAATGAAATTTTGCATTTTCAATTTTTTGAAATAGGCTTTTCCTATGCCCCCTGCTCCATGCCCCATGCCCCGCGTGCCCCTGCACCATTCACTCTTGCAGCTGCAGCACTCGGCCGGTCGTCCCTCGTCCGTCGTCGGTCGCTTGTCCTTGTGGCAGACACAGGCACGAATATGGCAAGAAAAAACTCCTTTCCTCCTTTCCCCCTCCCCCCTTCTGCAGCAGGAAAAACCTTCGACTTGTTGTGTCTCTTTTTGGCTTTTGTTTTTCGGCATGAAATTTTATTTCTCGGCTCGGCATTTGATTTTGTCGTTTTGCGTCCTCTGTCCCCCTGTCCCCTGCCACCCCCCCCTGGAAGCTGCAGTTAGGGTAGTGATTGGGGGGGGAGGGGGGAGTGCTGCAGGAAGCACCCAACGATGGCTGCAATTTTTTTCCTTTGCCAACTGCACTCGCGGCCAATGCATTTCTCTTCCGCAGATTCTCCCTTTCTTTCTTTCTTTTGGCCAAGCAGCTGCGCAGGGGGGGGCATGCAACAGAAGAGCATTGGCTGAGGGCTGGGCAGGGGCAGGGGGTGCTGTAGGGGGGGCGGGGGGCGGGGGTGTTGCTGTGTGCGCACTTGCTATTCAAAATGGTGGCCATGCCATGCATTTTGGATTTTTTTCTTTGCGTTGCTTATGTTTTTCCAGTTTTGTTTCCAGTTTTTTTCAGTTTGTTTCCATGGCTGCCCCTGCCGCTGCCCCTGCCGCTGCCCCTTCCCCTGCTGCTGTCCCCTGCCGCTGTCCCCCGCCACTGCCCCTGCCGCTGCCATCGCTGTTTGCTCTTTGGGCCCTGATTTGTTTTGTTTCTTTTGCTTTGTTTTGCTGCAACAAGGATGTCGGAGGGGAAAGGAGTGTGCGGGTGCAAGGAATGCAGTTATATATAGCCCCTGCGACAAGGGGCTGGCCACGTGGGGGGGCAGGCAGAACGAGGGGGCAGTTGCAACTGCAGTTAGCGCACGAAATTCCCGCTATTTCTTTTTCTTGGTTTCTTTTTTTCGAGCAGTCGCTCAAGGGACCGGCGCCTGAAATCGATAAATTGAAGAATGCAGCCCCCGCCCCCCTCCAGGCCCACTGCCAATCCCAGCCCACACTCTCCACTCTCCAGAGAGAGGTGGAGAGGGAGAGAGAGGGAGAGCAGCGCATCCCTCCATTCGCTTTTATTAGTTTCTGGCTGAAGGACAAAAACTGCATTCGCTGGCATTTGGCGAGGGCTTTGTGAAAAAACGGATCGCCATTTCCCAGCCTCCCCCTCCCCCACCCCCACCCCATTTTCCGCTCAGGGTTCGTTAGTGCAGTTCATCCTTTGGGGCCAGAATCGCCTTAAAGGTACATTCGGAGTTGGATTTGGGGAAAACCCGTGCCCAATGCTCCTGCAAATTTCAGCATCAGAGAATCCTCATTTGCTACCATTATACAATTGCCTTTGTGCCGCTCAGGCGGGAGCCCCTCAAAGGATAATCAATCAAACGGCAGGGACAGGCCGTGGGCGCTTAGATAAATTTACAGAATTTACAGGAGCGGCCATTATGAGAGTTGTTATTGGTCGGAAAATGCATCAATTAAAGGCAGTTCGAATGCTTTAGCAAATGTCCAGATACGGGGGGTACATCGACTAGTCGATGTAGCATGGGAGAGGGTAGGCGAAGAGGAGGATCTTCTGGAAATTGTTGGGATTCGAAAAGTACGAGTATACCCACGAAATACCCTGTGTAATTAAAGCACCACAGGCTCTGGCTACGGCATCGAAATGAAGAATAAAATCAACCCCGAGCCCGAGTCCGAGCCCGAACCTGCAGCATGCCCCAAAACTTTGATTAGATAGAAGTGCATTGCACTGCTCTGGGGCTGGGGAAATGTGGAAAATGTGGTGTGGTGGTACATGCTCCATGCTCTCCATGTGCGTGGCACGATGGGGGGGGCGGGGGGAGGGCTTGCTGTACATGGGTACATGCAGGACAGTCGAGAGTCGGCCGCTGTGCCGCTGTGCCGCTGGGCGCTCTGTTTCTGGCTCTGGCTTACGTGGCGTATGAAAATGCATTTTGGCAAAAACATGAATCCCCATGAATCCCCAACAGTGAGGCGGGAGAGCAGAGGAGAGAGCGGGTGGATCCAGAGGATGCACACAACAAAACCAAAGGGCAAACAGTGCAGCAGTGCAGCAGCCATCGCCATCGCCATCGCTTTTCGTCCGCTGGCCGACAATGCAAATAGAAAAGCCGGAAAAACGCAATGCACACACACACACACACACGCACACACTGGGACATACAAGTGCGGGAGGAGGCCTATAAATTGGCAGCAAAAAAGGATTTGCCAGGTCCATGTGGGTGCTAAAGGATGCTCGATTGCTGCTGCTGCTGCTACTGCGTGGGTGGGTGGTTGGGGTGGTGGTAGGTGTTGTGTTTAGGTCTCTCGTCCGTGGCACAATGGACGCAGACGCAGCGCACAGATGACATGCATAAATTGCATATCAAAGGTGCATCAGGAGCAGCAGCAGCAGCCGGAGGAGGAGGAGGAGGAGGCATCCAAGGACCTCCACTTGCAATCTATAGATTTATGCAGCCCCGAGCCACCGATTTCCCCCCCTCCTCTATTCTTCCATATAGTTATGATGCATAACCCAAAGCACCTTCTCGCTCCCCCTCCCCCTCTCCAGCTCCAGCTCCCCCTCCCGCTCCTGTTGCTGTTGCAGCTGCAGCTGAATGCTGCCCCATGGCTATGGCCGAAATGGTTTGGTTTTTGTTTGTTTGCCGATATCGTTGTCCCCCCCCCGAAAAATTGTGATGAAAAATGATGCACTTGCCCGGGCTTTGGTCTGCCTACCCCCTCCCTTCCTCCCTCCCTCCCTCCACCCACTCCGCCTCGCGGGCCAGAGTGCACTCTGTGCACTGTGCACCTTCTGTGCTTCTGTGCTGTGCCGTGCTATGTTTTGTTTTGTTTTGTTTTGGCAAAATTTTCAATTTTCCGGCATCCAGCGGAGGCCCAAATTGGAAAAATGCCACGGCCAGAGGAGCAGGGACTAGAGCAGCGACACAGGACAGCGGAGGACATGGCCGGAATGCGGCTGCCGGAGAATATTATTAATGAAAATCAATACATAAATTCTCGCCATATTTAGATTGTTTCGGTTATGTGTTTATTTTGTATTATAGTTACGTTTATTATGGCAGAGACGCCACAGATATATAGACAGATAGAGTGAGGGAGAGAGAGAGGCGGGGCGGGGCAGGGCAGGGAACAATGCCGGTCATATACGTGAGAGCGAGTGAAAAGTCTTTAATTTATTTGGAAAATTAAATTGCATGCCATTCAGTCTCTGGCTTTCCATTCAACATTGGAACGGAACGGAGGAGGCCATAGATCATGGCTAAGACTAGGGGATTCCATTCCTTAAATTATGGAAAATATTCTAGGAATATGCCATGGATATGATGGAGGATCTGTCTTTATTCCTGAACTAATCTGATCCCTTAATGGAGCTATCAATAAGGTTTCCTGATGAATACCATGGGAAACACAAGGAAAGAAAAGTTTTTCTTTGTCGAGCCTAATGATTTCCATCTTTTTGAATTTAGGACATTGAATTGGATGTTTAGAGTGTATCTAGATACATTTACACATGGCTTTTACCTCCATATTTGAATTAAATATTCGATATGTAAACAAAAATAAAGTAAATTTGAATTTACTGGGATTTAAATCTATAAAAATTACAAAACGTGTTTTAAATATGGCTCATATATAATTTAAATATAAAATACTTTGAAATATAAATATATTATATTATAAATATATTTAATTTAGCTACATATGTATTACATACATTTTAATTGTAATAATTCAATAATTTCAATTTTAATATTTCCGCTTTCGTCCTCAAATTAATGGCATAATTATTGAAATCTAAGTGAATATATATTGAAAATTTCAGTGCTTTTTTCTCTGGCTTATAAGCTGTTTTTTCCTATTTTCCAGATGGAAAATTATGGGCTATCATGGGAATATTGGTATAGAAAGGAACGATCACTAAGTGAAGGCGGTTGAAAGAGTTATTAATATACCACGGATTCTGGTAGCTCCTTAAGACTTTCCCACAAGATGCTTAAGGAAAAGGCTAACACTAAAGAGCAAGAGAGGGAGAGAGAGACCCCTAAACGACATATAAATGATATCCTTTTCTGCGTGTGTCTGTCTGTGTGCGTGTCCATGCATATACGATAAAATGCGAGTGGAAAAGGATAGCGACAGGAGTTGTGGAATTTTTGTTGTGTTTTTCGCTGGCTAATGTCCGGCAGGGGAGGGGGCGGTTCAAAGCCGAGTCGGAGGCCCGAACCGAGCAGAGCCCGAACCGAATGCCAGGCAGCAGCCTCGTGTACATAGAAAATAAAAGAGGATATTCCCGAAGAAGAAGAAGAATGGGAAGTAGGGGTGGAAAGGGGAGGGAAGAGAGGATAGGAATATATAGAGAGAGGGAGATTTCCGATGTCTAACCTTAGTGGCGACTACGAATATGATCTATTGATAATCAATTCCCTTACCGGCTTTTCAGATCGATTTAATCCTTTACCCTCTCCAGCATGCCCTTCCCTTCCCCTCCATGCTCCTGCTGCTGCCCTTCCACAGTGCGTCTAAAAAGTCAGCTGCCACCCACTTAGAAGCGGGGTTCTGTTCTCTCTATTGCTCTCTTACTCTCCCGGTCTCGCTCTCCTGCTCGTGCTGCTCTGGCTGCTCCTGCCGCTCCTGCTGCTGCGCAAGGATGTGGCACTCGCTCTCGCTCTCACCAATACCAGCGCACATGCGGCGTTTTTCTAATATCTGTGTTTCTCTTTCTCGCGCATTAGTTTTTAGTGTTTTGCCTCTCGCTTTTTTGCATTCCTTTTTCCGCACTCGCACGCACGCACACAGACACACAGGCACATGGACACACGCACACAGAGAAGCTGCGCATCGCATGTAAAGGGCTGACTTCCTCCTCGTCCTCGTCCTCGTCCGCCTTCTCCTCCCCTCCCCACCCCACTCGCAGGACCGTTTCTTGTACATAAAACATGGGCGTGTTTGTGCGGCTGTCGGTGCTGCCTGCCGCCTGCTGCCAGCGCTGGCTGCTCTGCTGGCGCATACAAAATTTTGTGTACTTTTTTAGGA